>JAMPIV010012003.1:0-173412 GCA_024509875.1 Oreohelix idahoensis
TAAAACACTTGTCGAAACGTGGCGCCATTGGCCAGACTCGCTGTTATAATCACTTAGGAGCGTTAGTTCGAGACCACTAGTTCAAATAAGCTTGATAAAGCAACAGTGCGTTGAAGCCAGCTCATATTTTTGCTAAATAAAAGCCTGGAACATAAGCAGATGGGAATTTGTGCCAGTAGTTGTGCCAGAATTCATTGCTAGTCAACGTATCTGTGTTTATTTCCATGAATTGTGGTAAGCTTGAAACATTCAGTATCTTTTAATGAAAATTGAATGTGAATTGTTAATTTATGCCTGTATATATGTGTAGTTCAGTAGCAAACATGATGTAAAGCCTATAATGCTCCAGCCTGAACAGAAGGTGTCGGAGGAAAGTAAAACAGCATGGAATGGCCAAACAGTACACTGACACCTAGATTATTGATTAGACAGAAATAATGCTGGAAGTGCAGAGGCGTAGTAACCATTAAGGAGGTTAATACTGGTATAAAGTATTTCAGATGAAGCTGACAGGTGGCCTAACGCTCTGAACTCAATGTTTGTGATGTATTGTGCTCAGTGTAGAACTAGAGTATCAATTAGTTATGAAGTAGAAGGTACATCCTTCTTGTTTTCAGGGACCGTGGTCTTGATGGTATTGAGCAGCACCTGGTCAGAGCTTTGCTGAATCCAGAGTCGGACAGCATACTCCTTGGTCCATTTAGCTATCAGTGAGGTGTCTCCAGAGCCCAGGGGAGAAATCGAGCAGAGGAGTCTTTTCCTGCCGCCATCACGCAAGATAAGCTGATGTGGCCAGCTGAGCTCAAAATTATGTACCCCCATCTTAAAATAACATTGTAACATAAACTTAAGAGGGGAAGTAAATTGTTTTAATATCAGGAACTGAGAACATCTCCAATACTAGTTCCAATAAAGACAAACTATTGAAGTCATGATGACAAATACCAACAGAGCTTGAACAAAACAAAACCAGTATTACCTCATATTACTACTACACAACTGACACACATAGGATATTTTTAATAATATATGTCACTACAATATTCATATTGATAAATTCTGTACATATAACTTGTAATTAAAATTGATTGTGATTCCTGGTTCCCTTTGTATTTGAATCAGGACACATATACATTCATGACAGCAATGAATACATATTGTTATTTGAAAAGTTATCAGTGACTCCTTTAAGATATCCTTGTAGAGTGTTTTATGTATGTGAGTGTCACAGTGTTGTCAAGTGTAGTGGAATAAATTAAATTGTTTATCTGTCTGTTGTTGTTTTGACTTACACTTCATCATACACATACCCTAGACATATAACGTAGTCATCACACTATTCCAGAATAATTCTGACTGAGGTATACATATGTGGCAGCAAGTAAGGTTATATATAATACACTACTCTTATTAGATATATATACCTTCACAGCTGATCTCAGTCAGTACACTAAGTCCCCTATAAATATTTATAACATCCCACTTCACCACATATATTGGGGGCTCGACCGGGATTTTGAATCTTTCCCTATTAAAAATATTGGGGGTAATTCACTTCAGGGAATATAAGAATTAAAAGGTATCCTTGGGTGGAATTAAATAAGGTTGAGCTCTCGGTGCCTGTGTTGTCCATTAGATATATATTTAGAGATTGAATTGTTGGTTAGACATTTTATAAACTTACCTGATAGACAATGGCGGACCTGGCCAAATTTCGATCTGCTGCTGTTCAGACTGCAAAAGAGTTAGGATTAGATGGGCAAGTTATGGTTGCCTATGTCACTACGGAATGTGACAAATTTATTGAACGCGAAGAAAGAAGGTTTGAAGCCGAAAGAAAGTTAGAGGCTGAAAGGGAAATTAAGAAGTTACAATTTGAGGCTGAGGCTGAGACTAAGAGGTTGCAGATTGAGGCTGAGGCTAAGAAATTGGAAGCAGAAAGAGAAGACAAAAAATTAGCTGCAGAAAGAGAAGAGAAGAAATTAGCTGCAGAAAGAGAAGAGAAGAAATTAGCTGCAGAAAGAGAAGAGAAGAAATTAGCTGCAGAAAGAGAAGAGAAGAAATTAGCTGCAGAAAGAGAAGAGAAGAAATTAGCTGCAGAAAGAGAAGACAAGAAATTAGCTGCAGAAAGGGAAGCAGAAGATAAAAGATTACAAAGGGAACATGAGTTACGACTAAGGGAGTTTGAGTTTCAGGGCCATGCTCCTGAAAATGGTGCCAGTCCCTTTGCCTCTGATGCCACTGCTAGCCAAGGAGCCTCAACCTCAGCTATGAATTTTCATTTAGATCATTTTGTTGAGAAAGACGATGATATAGAGAGCTACCTAAATAGGTATGAACTATTAGCTACCACGTATGGGTTAGAGAGAGAAAGGTGGAGCTTAAAGTTATCTCAGGGACTTCGTGGGGCAGCTTATGAAGTTTTTGCAAAAATGAGCAGAGGTGATCAGGAAAATTATGACATGCTAAAGCAGGCTCTTTTGTTAAGATATGAAAAGAATGCAGAATTTTATAGGAAAAAATTTAGGAATGCTAAACTACTGTCAGGTGAAACCTATCACCAGTTTTCTGCACGAATAGAGACATACTTGGAGAAATGGACTTCTCTGGGGAAAACCCAAGATCTTAAGGAAATGGTCCTTATAGAGCAACTAAGAGAGTCCATGGCTCCAGACCTGAGAAAGTTTCTCATGGAACAAGGTGCAGAGAGGCTGGGTGATTTGCTAAATGTTGCTGAAAGGTATCAAGCAGCTCAAGCAGAGGTAACAGGTAATAAAAAGAAACAAGTGGATAACTTTAGGGCACCACAGAACTTTAATAAATTTGATCCTAGGGATCAAAATAAAGGTAAGCACCAGTTTGATAGGCCACGGTATGAAAATAAAAATAAATTCCCACAATTCGATGAAAGGAAATATGATGAAAGAAAATCTTTCAACCAAGGAAAAAGGTGGTGTAAAATTGTCAGATGGACAATCATGACACTGACCGTTGCAGAAGGAAACCTGTGTATATGGCCACCCTTCAGGTCAGGTCGACCTCAAGACAGGAGGAGGATATTATGTTGGATACCACTCCAGAAGAGATGAGGAAGGCACAGGCTGGGGATAAAAAACTCAAGCCTTGTTTCAGAAAATTGTCAACTTGTCATACAACTCCAGGCAAGGGAGATTTTTACATGAAAAACAAGTTGATGTATAGGAAGACTGGAGCTAGATCCAAAGGTCAGGGACAGCTGGTACTTCCTAAAAGATATAGGGCAGACTTAATAAGGAGCCTACATGTGAAACCAGATGGGGACCATGAGAAGATAGGTACCATCATTCAAAAGGTGGCTCACAATTATTATTGGCCCAAAGCAAGATGGGACATTGAGAATTTTGTAGAAAGGTGTAGCATAGCACATGAGGGAACACCCACAAGTGGGAACATGGATCAGGACCTGGACACGCCACGGGGCAAAATTAGGCCTGATAATGAAAAGAAAAATAGATTTGATAAAGTGGACCAAATGGAATGGGAAGCCCCTTTTCACGGACAAGCTTCACTTAACTGTTTTACAATGGCCACTATGCGGAGAGTGCAAACAGATGTCTTACCCCAGGATAAGCCGAAAATCCCTCAATCGGACTTAAACAAACTGGAGGAAGAGGATGTAGAGAGGAAATCTCTCATCAAGAATTTTAAGTGGGGAGACAGCCCAAAGAGAAAAATTGGTAGCGGTCGTTTTGTGAATGATAATTCTGGGAGGAAAAATCATCACTATAAAGCTTCGAGTGGAAGAGACCATACCGGTGCATGGACAAATAGGTCCACAAAATTAAAGGTCCATATGTAGCTTTGTTAAGAACGTGGACTGATGAAAAGGCAGAGGAAAACATTACATCTTCATACCAATATGTGAATGAGCTGACCACTCGTTTAAAAACTGGCTGGAAACTTGCCAATGAAAATTTGAAACAAGCCAGGAAGAAACATGCTGCCTATTATAACAGGAAGGCCAAAGACAGAAATTTGGCTGTGGGAGAGAAAGTACTGCTTCTTTTGCCCTGGAGTCAGAATAAAGTTACAAATTGGATGGCAGGGTCCATATACAGTTCTAGAGAAGGTGTCTAGAACAAATTATAAGATAGATAAGAAAGGGAAAGAAAAAATCTATCATGTGAATCTCCTGAAGAAATATTTGGAAAGAGAACATCAGGAAGAGACACACTTGTTGACCTTGTCCATCGCCATGGAGATGAAAAAGGAACCACTTTCATCATTTGAATATCCATTACACCCCTGTGAGACAGCAGCACAGGTGAAAATCAGTACACATTTAACGAAAACTCAGAAAGAGAGAGTGCAACAGGTTCTAAATAATCATGCAGAGGTGTTAACAGACCGACCAGGGCATACAAAACCATTGGAATATGATATGAAACTGATAGACCCCACACCTGTCTGTATGAAACCATATTCGATTCCGTTTGCTAAGGAGAAAGCTTTGAAGGAAGAGATAGACTATCTATTGAAGGAAGGAATTATTTCACACAGTGAATCTTCGTATAGTTCCGGTGTTGTACTCTTAAGGAAGCCCTCTGGAGAACATAGACTCTGTATAGATTACAGGAGACTGAATGCTATTACAGAAGGACAGGTGGATCCATTGCCGGATACAAATCAGCTGTTTGCCAGACTAAATAAAGCTAAATATTTCTCAAAAGTGGATCTGAGTAAAGGATACTATCAGATTCCAGTAAAGCCTGAGGTTAGACCATACCTAGCTTTTAGTACCTCAGAAGGACACTATGAGTTTAATAGATTGCATTTGGATTGAAGAATGCGCCTAGTGTCTTCTCTAGAATGATGAGAAAATTGTTGGATGTAAACATTTCGGAGGAACGTAATGAATCCCTGAGTTGCCTCTTTGATTGAGGATATTCCGAATGTTTCATACAGGATAATAAGAAGATTATGGGATCCACTACGAAAACTCTGCTATCACCAGGTATATGTTATCTCCTCATAACGTACATTTTGAGGGAAATATAATGTTCTCTGGACATGTCATTGCGCAGACTCAGAGAAGAGAAATGGTGAATACGGGTTGCGAAGCAGCATTAAGACAAGCACTCACACTTGCGGCTGTTCAGTAACATAACCGAAATATATTATTGGTTGTAGAAGTCTGAGGCAGATTTCATGAGTAGTGCCTACTCTGAATGGACCCAACTACATAACACCATGATAGCACCACAGCAGAGTAAAGTCAAGTTGACTTACATTTATCTATGTGTATATAGAATAAAGGACTGACATGGGATGTCTGTTTTAAGAGGGGAGGTGTCGTGAAATATTCTAATCCACATATATAAATTAAAAGGTAAATGCAAAGCCTAACAAATAAATTTAATAAAAGGAAGAAGAATGGTAAAGAACAGTGCTGTCACAAAGAATGTACTCGAAATCCCCCTTGTTTTCTACTTCGTCGGCAAATTGTAACGCTTTCACGTTGATAGTAAAAGCCTACTGTATTATTACCCGCTTTCTTCAATGAAACGTGTGCTGTATTTCTTGGAAAAACAGTGAGATACGCAAGCTGAACAATGACCTAATTTTAATATTTCATTCATTCCATTTTATACACGGCGTAACTAAAGACAGATGGACTAAAGGATAGAGAGAAGGGAGAGGCATAAAGCCGAACACGTGCAACACTAAACACGCGTCGCGCGATACACAATTACTACTATCACGCGTGTAAGGCCACATGCACTAACTTTTTCGGACGGACAGTGATAAAAACACTAACCTTCCCAGAGTTAGGTTTTTAAATCCTGAAAAACTCTTATTAGGAAAGATGACAATAGATGGGTTTACGTTTGAAAACATTACAGTACCCAGACAGCACATCTTCGAAACAGGAGGTAGAAGAAATTGCATATTTTGAACGCAGCCACTTAGCTCTTTTAAAATTGTATAATTGGGTTCCTTAGGGCTTGATGACAAAGAATATGTTAAGTGTTATGCAAATAGTCTAGGAATTAACAAGTTATAGCCAAAATAAAATGATGGTGCTGTCAGACAACACCCAAAATCAGAATCGCTCAGTGGTAGATTTTTTTAAACCACCATTGTACGGGAAATGGGCCACAAGTTACATTTGAACTGATTGGCTGGAATGATATGTAAGGCTAAACACGATTAGTCGGACTATAAATGCTATCCTTGGTTGTTAGGGGAGACGTAGGAAGTTAAAAATTTTTCAAACACTTGTCGAAACGTGGCTCCATTGGCCAGACTCGCTGATATACTCACTTAGGAGCGTTAGTTCGAGACCACTAGTTCAAATAAGCTTGATGAAGCAACAGTGCGTTGAAGCCAGCTCATATTTTTGCTAAATAAAAGCCTGGAACATAAGCAGATGGGAATTTGTGCCAGTATTTGTGCCAGAATTCATTGCTAGTCAACGTATCTGTGTTTATTTCCATGAATTGTGGTAAGCTTGAAACATTCAGTATCTTTTAATGAAAATTGAATGTGAATTGTTAATTTATGCCTGTATATATGTGTAGTTCAGTAGCAAACATGATGTAAAGCCTATAATGCTCCAGCCTGAACAGAAGGTGTCGGAGGAAAGTAAAACAGCATGGAATGGCCAAACAGTACACTGACACCTAGATGATTGACTAGAAAGAAATAATGATGGAAGTGCAGAGGCGTAGTAACCATCAAGGAGGTTAATACTGGTATAAAGTATTTCAGATGAAGCTGACAGTTGGCCTAACGCTCTGAACTCAATGTTTGTGATGTATTGTGCTCAGTGTAGAACTAGAGTATCAATTAGTTATGAAGTAGAAGGTACATCCTTCTTGTTTTCAGGGACCGTGGTCTTGACGTTATTGAGCAGCACCTGGTCAGAGCTTTGCTGAATCCAGAGTCGGACAGCATACTCCTTGGTCCATTTAGCTATCAGTGAGGTGTCTCCAGAGCCCAGGGGAGAAATCGAGCAGAGGAGTCTTTTCCTGCCGCCATCACGCAAGATAAGCTGATGTGGCCAGCTGAGCTCAACATTATGTACCCCCATCTTAAAATAACATTGTAACATAAACTTAAGAGGGGAAGTAAATTGTTTTAATACCAGGAACTGAGAACATCTCCAATACTAGTTCCCATAGAAACAAACTATTGAAGTCATGATGACAAATACCAACAGAGCTTGAACAAAACAAAACCAGTATTACCTCATATTACTACTACACAACTGACACACATAGGATACTTTTAATAATATATGTCACTACAATATTCATATTGATAAATTCTGTACATATAACTTGTAATTAAAATTGATTGTGATTCCTGGTTCCCTTTGTATTTGAATCAGGACACATATACATTCATGACAGCAATGAATACATATTGTTATTTGAAAAGTTATCAGTGACTCCTTTAAGATATCCTTGTAGAGTGTTTTATGTATGTGAGTGTCACAGTGTTGTCAAGTGTAGTGGAATAAATTAAATTGTTTATCTGTCTGTTGTTGTTTTGACTTACACTTCATCATACACATACCCTAGACATATAACGTAGTCATCACACTATTCCAGAATAATTCTGACTGAGGTATACATATGTGGCAGCAAGTAAGGTTATATATAATACACTACTCTTATTAGATATATATACCTTCACAGCTGATCTCAGTCAGTACACTAAGTCCCCTATAAATATTTATAACATCCCACTTCACCACATATATTGGGGCTCGTCCGGGATTTTGAATCTTTCCCTATTAAAAATATTGGGGGTAATTCACTTCAGGGAATATAAGAATTAAAAGGTATCCTTGGGTGGAATTAAATAAGGTTGAGCTCTCGGTGCCTGTGTTGTCCATTAGATATATATTTAGAGATTGAATTGTTAGTTAGACATTTTATAAACTTACCTGATAGACAATGGCGGACCTGGCCAAATTTCGATCTGCTGCTGTTCAGACTGCAAAAGAGTTAGGATTAGATGGCCAAGTTATGGTTGCCTATGTCACTACGGAATGTGACAAATTTATTGAACGCGAAGAAAGAAGGTTTGAAGCCGAAAGAAAGTTAGAGGCTGAAAGGGAAATTAAGAAGTTACAATTTGAGGCTGAGGCTGAGACTAAGAGGTTGCAGATTGAGGCTGAGGCTAAGAAATTGGAAGCAGAAAGAGAAGACAAAAAATTAGCTGCAGAAAGAGAAGAGAAGAAATTAGCTGCAGAAAGAGAAGAGAAGAAATTAGCTGCAGAAAGAGAAGAGAAGAAATTAGCTGCAGAAAGAGAAGAGAAGAAATTAGCTGCAGAAAGAGAAGACAAGAAATTAGCTGCAGAAAGGGAAGCAGAAGATAAAAGATTACAAAGGGAACATGAGTTACGACTTAGGGAGTTTGAGTTTCAGGGCCATGCTCCTGAAAATGGTGCCAGTCCCTTTGCCTCTGATGCCACTGCTAGCCAAGGAGCCTCAACCTCAGCTATGAATTTTCATTTAGATCATTTTGTTGAGAAAGACGATGATATAGAGAGCTACCTAAATAGGTATGAACTATTAGCTACCACGTATGGGTTAGAGAGAGAAAGGTGGAGCTTAAAGTTATCTCAGGGACTTCGTGGGGCAGCTTATGAAGTTTTTGCAAAAATGAGCAGAGGTGATCAGGAAAATTATGACATGCTAAAGCAGGCTCTTTTGTTAAGATATGAAAAGAATGCAGAATTTTATAGGAAAAAAATTTAGGAATGCTAAACTACTGTCAGGTGAAACCTATCACCAGTTTTCTGCACGAATAGAGACATACTTGGAGAAATGGACTTCTCTGGGGAAAACCCAAGATCTTAAGGAAATGGTCCTTATAGAGCAACTAAGAGAGTCCATGGCTCCAGACCTGAGAAAGTTTCTCATGGAACAAGGTGCAGAGAGGCTGGGTGATTTGCTAAATGTTGCTGAAAGGTATCAAGCAGCTCAAGCAGAGGTAACAGGTAATAAAAAGAAACAAGTGGATAACTTTAGGGCACCACAGAACTTTAATAAATTTGATCCTAGGGATCAAAACAAAGGTAAGCACCAGTTTGATAGGCCACGGTATGAAAATAAAAATAAATTCCCACAATTCGATGAAAGGAAATATGATGAAAGAAAATCTTTCAACCAAGGAAAAAGGTGGTGTAAGAATTGTCAGATGGACAATCATGACACTGATTGTTGCAGAAGGAAACCTGTGTATATGGCAACCCTTCAGGTCAGGTCGACCTCAAGACAGGAGGAGGATATTATGTTGGATACCACTCCAGAAGAGATGAGGAAGGCACAGGCTGGGGATAAAACACTCAAGCCTTGTTTCAGAAAATTGTCAACTTGTCATACAACTCCAGGCAAGGGAGATTTTTACATGAAAAACAAGTTGATGTATAGGAAGACTGGAGCTAGATCCAAAGGTCAGGGACAGCTGGTACTTCCTAAAAGATATAGGGCAGACTTAATAAGGAGCCTACATGTGAAACCAGATGGGGACCATGAGAAGATAGGTACCATCATTCAAAAGGTGGCTCACAATTATTATTGGCCCAAAGCAAGATGGGACATTGAGAATTTTGTAGAAAGGTGTAGCATAGCACATGAGGGAACACCCACAAGTGGGAACATGGATCAGGACCTGGACACGCCACGGGGCAAAATTAGGCCTGATAATAAAAAGAAAAATAGATTTGATAAGTGGACCAAATGGAATGGGAAGCCCCTTTTCACGGACAAGCTTCACTTAACTGTTTTACAATGGCCACTATGCGGAGAGTGCAAAAAGATGTCTTACCCCAGGATAAGCCGAAAATCCCTCAATCGGACTTAAACAAACTGGAGGAAGAGGATGTAGAGAGGAAATCTCTCATCAAGAATTTTAAGTGGGGAGACAGCCCCAAAAGAAAAATTGGTAGCGGTCGTTTTGTGAATGATAATTCTGGGAGGAAAAATCATCACTATAAAGCTTCGAGTGGAAGAGACCATACCGGTGCATGGACAAATAGGTCCACAAAATTAAAGGTCCATATGTAGCTTTGTTAAGAACGTGGACTGATGAAAAGGCAGAGGAAAACATTACATCTTCATACCAATATGTGAATGAGCTGACCACTCGTTTAAAAACTGGCTGGAAACTTGCCAATGAAAATTTGAAACAAGCCAGGAAGAAACATGCTGCCTATTATAACAGGAAGGCAAAGACAGAAATTTGGCTGTGGGAGAGAAAGTACTGCTTCTTTTGCCCGGGAGTCAGAATAAGTTACAAATTGGATGGCAGGGTCCATATACAGTTCTAGAGAAGGTGTCTAGAACAAATTATAAGATAGATAAGAAAGGGAAAGAAAAAATCTATCATGTGAATCTCCTGAAGAAATATTTGGAAAGAGAACATCAGGAAGAGACACACTTGTTGACCTTGTCCATCGCCATGGAGATGAAAAAGGAACCACTTTCATCATTTGAATATCCATTACACCCCTGTGAGACAGCAGCACAGGTGAAAATCAGTACACATTTAACGAAAACTCAGAAAGAGAGAGTGCAACAGGTTCTAAATAATCATGCAGAGGTGTTAACAGACCGACCAGGGCATACAAACCCATTGGAATATGATATGAAACTGATAGACCCCACACCTGTCTGTATGAAACCATATTCGATTCCGTTTGCTAAGGAGAAAGCTTTGAAGGAAGAGATAGACTATCTATTGAAGGAAGGAATTATTTCACACAGTGAATCTTCGTATAGTTCCGGTGTTGTACTCTTAAGGAAGCCCTCTGGAGAACATAGACTCTGTATAGATTACAGGAGACTGAATGCTATTACAGAAGGACAGGTGGATCCATTGCCGGATACAAATCAGCTGTTTGCCAGACTAAATAAAGCTAAATATTTCTCAAAAGTGGATCTGAGTAAAGGATACTATCAGATTCCAGTAAAGCCTGAGGTTAGACCATACCTAGCTTTTAGTACCTCAGAAGGACACTATGAGTTTAATAGATTGCCATTTGGATTGAAGAATGCGCCTAGTGTCTTCTCTAGAATGATGAGAAAATTGTTGGATGTAAACATTTCGGAGGAACGTAATGAATCCCTGAGTTGCCTCTTTGATTGAGGATATTCCGAATGTTTCATACAGGATAATAAGAAGATTATGGGATCCACTACGAAAACTCTGCTATCACCAGGTATATGTTATCTCCTCATAACGTACATTTTGAGGGAAATATAATGTTCTCTGGACATGTCATTGCGCAGACTCAGAGAAGAGAAATGGTGAATACGGGTTGCGAAGCAGCATTAAGACAAGCACTCACACTTGCGGCTGTTCAGTAACATAACCGAAATATATTATTGGTTGTAGAAGTCTGAGGCAGATTTCATGAGTAGTGCCTACTCTGAATGGACCCAACTACATAAAACCATGATAGCACCACAGCAGAGTAAAGTCAAGTTGACTTACATTTATCTATGTGTATATAGAATAAAGGACTGACATGGGATGTCTGTTTTAAGAGGGGAGGTGTCGTGAAATATTCTAATCCACATATATAAATTAAAAGGTAAATGCAAAGCCTAACAAATAAATTTAATAAAAGGAAGAAGAATGGTAAAGAACAGTGCTGTCACAAAGAATGTACTCGAAATCCCCCTTGTTTTCTACTTCGTCGGCAAATTGTAACGCTTTCACGTTGATAGTAAAAGCCTACTGTATTATTACCCGCTTTCTTCAATGAAACGTGTGCTGTATTTCTTGGAAAAACAGTGAGATACGCAAGCTGAACAATGACCTAATTTTAATATTTCATTCATTCCATTTTATACACGGCGTAACTAAAGACAGATGGACTAAAGGATAGAGAGAAGGGAGAGGCATAAAGCCGAACACGTGCAACACTAAACACGCGTCGCGCGATACACAATTACTACTATCACGCGTGTAAGGCCACATGCACTAACTTTTTTTCGGACGGACAGTGATAAAAACACTAACCTTCCCAGAGTTAGGTTTTTAAATCCTGAAAAACTCTTATTAGGAAAGATGACAATAGATGGGTTTACGTTTGAAAACATTACAGTACCCAGACAGCACATCTTCGAAACAGGAGGTAGAAGAAATTGCATATTTTGAACGCAGCCACTTAGCTCTTTTAAAATTGTATAATTGGGTTCCTTAGGGCTTGATGACAAAGAATATGTTAAGTGTTATGCAAATAGTCTAGGAATTAACAAGTTATAGCCAAAATAAAATGATGGTGCTGTCAGACAACACCCAAAATCAGAATCGCTCAGTGGTAGATTTTTTAAACCACCATTGTACGGGAAATGGGCCACAAGTTACATTTGAACTGATTGGCTGGAATGATATGTAAGGCTAAACACGATTAGTCGGACTATAAATGCTATCCTTGGTTGTTAGGGGAGACGTAGGAAGTTAAAAATTTTTCAAACACTTGTCGAAACGTGGCTCCATTGGCCAGACTCGCTGATATACTCACTTAGGAGCGTTAGTTCGAGACCACTAGTTCAAATAAGCTTGATGAAGCAACAGTGCGTTGAAGCCAGCTCATATTTTTGCTAAATAAAAGCCTGGAACATAAGCAGATGGGAATTTGTGCCAGTATTTGTGCCAGAATTCATTGCTAGTCAACGTATCTGTGTTTATTTCCATGAATTGTGGTAAGCTTGAAACATTCAGTATCTTTTAATGAAAATTGAATGTGAATTGTTAATTTATGCCTGTATATATGTGTAGTTCAGTAGCAAACATGATGTAAAGCCTATAATGCTCCAGCCTGAACAGAAGGTGTCGGAGGAAAGTAAAACAGCATGGAATGGCCAAACAGTACACTGACACCTAGATGATTGACTAGAAAGAAATAATGATGGAAGTGCAGAGGCGTAGTAACCATCAAGGAGGTTAATACTGGTATAAAGTATTTCAGATGAAGCTGACAGTTGGCCTAACGCTCTGAACTCAATGTTTGTGATGTATTGTGCTCAGTGTAGAACTAGAGTATCAATTAGTTATGAAGTAGAAGGTACATCCTTCTTGTTTTCAGGGACCGTGGTCTTGACGTTATTGAGCAGCACCTGGTCAGAGCTTTGCTGAATCCAGAGTCGGACAGCATACTCCTTGGTCCATTTAGCTATCAGTGAGGTGTCTCCAGAGCCCAGGGGAGAAATCGAGCAGAGGAGTCTTTTCCTGCCGCCATCACGCAAGATAAGCTGATGTGGCCAGCTGAGCTCAACATTATGTACCCCCATCTTAAAATAACATTTTTTTTTTTTTTTTTTTTTTTTCGTACGCCCGCTAATACTCGAGGCGAAATCTCAGGTTATTACTATGTCTAACCTGACATTGATTTTACGTGAGTATCCCTTTTTTTTACTTGTACAGAGACAGGTGTCCCTCGCCATTCAGGCAAATACTCTCCGATTTCGGAGGTACCCATTGCAGCTGGGTCGGCTCAGGAGCCGCCAATCCCTGGTCGACGACACTCCTTCAAATGTCATCGCCAGGTCTCGAGTTAATCCAGTCCAATTCCCGGTCGACGAAAAATCCTCAAATGCCGTCGCCCGGGTTTGATCCTGAATCACCCGGTCGCCAGAGCGGTGTTGTAACCACTACGCTAGCGCGGCTCCCCAAAATAACATTGTAACATAAACTTAAGAGGGGAAGTAAATTGTTTTAATACCAGGAACTGAGAACATCTCCAATACTAGTTCCCATAGAAACAAACTATTGAAGTCATGATGACAAATACCAACAGAGCTTGAACAAAACAAAACCAGTATTACCTCATATTACTACTACACAACTGACACACATAGGATACTTTTAATAATATATGTCACTAAAATATTCATATTGATAAATTCTGTACATATAACTTGTAATTAAAATTGATTGTGATTCCTGGTTCCCTTTGTATTTGAATCAGGACACATATACATTCATGACAGCAATGAATACATATTGTTATTTGAAAAGTTATCAGTGACTCCTTTAAGATATCCTTGTAGAGTGTTTTATGTATGTGAGTGTCACAGTGTTGTCAAGTGTAGTGGAATAAATTAAATTGTTTATCTGTCTGTTGTTGTTTTGACTTACACTTCATCATACACATACCCTAGACATATAACGTAGTCATCACACTATTCCAGAATAATTCTGACTGAGGTATACATATGTGGCAGCAAGTAAGGTTATATATAATACACTACTCTTATTAGATATATATACCTTCACAGCTGATCTCAGTCAGTACACTAAGTCCCCTATAAATATTTATAACATCCCACTTCACCACAATGGGACACATATACAGGTATTTCACTAGTAAGTAACCGGAAGCTAATTACCATAACAGCGGAACCAAAAGAAATTTCACAGATTTTCATAATTCCCACCACAGTTTAAGTCTTCTAAGGATGATAAATACCATCGCTTCTTTTTTATAAACAACTTTATTTATTTTACATTGTTAAACTATAAGTGATTATAAAACCTGTTTATCTGTAACTGTAAAGCTATAGTTGGATTAATCACTGTTAAGTGAAGTGTATGTCTGCACCTGTATGACTCATATTGTTCTAGACACAAAATCAGGTACGGCTACTAGATTAATAGTTGCTGAATCACCTTCATCTGGGGGCTCAGAAATAAGAGCAAAAATATATTACCTCTGTCACAGATTGCCTCCCCTGCTTTGCAGTAGTGGTCCTATAATGGGGGTCCAAATGGGGCAGTGATGCGCAATACAAGACTCAACATGTCTCTTAGCCTCTCCTGCCCAAGTCTACCTCACCTACTCGTGGTGGACCCCGTTATACCCAGTAATCTTGCCGAAGGTTGGGTATCAACCCCAGCGGGAGGCAAGATGGGACAGCAAACGAGGTAAAGGCAAAATCAAATCCCCCAGCCAGAGGGGGAGGCATGAGCACACTCTGCCTTAAGAAACAGGTGCTGAAGTCAGATGTACCAGGCCAGGAGGCGCACCAGCAACCATGGTACCATGCAACCCGCTTTGGTTTAATATGTCTACACAACAGATGTCAAAAAATTATCGTTATGGTGCTCGCCCTGTGAAGTCCCTCCAGGCAGGAGCAGTGCCGGATTCTGAGCCTCGACAGAATCCACCCTCAGCTACTGGAGGTCTCCTTAGTCCGCCAAATGGAGCCAGGAGGCGGAAGGAGAAAGTAACTGGCCAACCAGATAAGACGACGGCCCCTCTGAATGTCATGCATTGGAATGCAGAGGGAGTCAACAACAAAAAGACTGAACTAGAGAATACCCTATTTCGGAAAGAAATTAGCATATGCTGCATACAAGAAACCCACCTACAGGAAAGAAAACATTTTAAGATACGGGGCTATCAATGCTTCAGAGTTGACAGAAAAGATCGGAAGAAGGGTGGCATACTAACACTGATAAGGAATAACCTCAACGCTATAGAATCCAAGACATATAAAGAAGGTGCAGAATACCAAGTAATCCATCTAAAACATAACACTCTGGAACTGGATCTCCTAAACTTCTACTGCCCCAATGACATACCACTGAACATGACTAGCATAGATGTCCCCATTGGCAACTTCATAGCGGTGGGAGACTTCAACAGCCATTCCCAAAGCTGGGGATACAACCAGCTAGATAGAAGGGGCGAAGAGATAGAAAACTGGCAAGACGACAATAACCTAACCCTTCTAAACAACCCTAATGATCCTCCAACCTTTTACTCCAGAAGATGGCATAGCACCTCTACTCCAGACCTGGCATTCTGCACACCTGATTTGGCTGGGATAGTGGAAAGGGAAATAGGAGAACAACTCGGTGGAAGTGATCATCGTCCTGTATTCATCAAAATTAATAGAACAATTAATACAAGTCCAAGTCAGCCAAGATGGAATTATAAAAAAGCAAATTGGTCCATTTATCAACACAGAGCAAATCTGCTTACAAAAGATATTAAGGTACTAGACAGAGACATTAACAGAGTCATCTGGGATTTTAATAATGGAGTACTCAAGGCAGCAAAGGAGACAATACCGAGAGGAGCGAGGAAGAACTATGTACCATATTGGTCCAACACACTACAAAACCTACATG
The DNA here is from genome assembly GCA_024509875.1 of Oreohelix idahoensis. Lineage (NCBI taxonomy): Eukaryota > Metazoa > Mollusca > Gastropoda > Stylommatophora > Oreohelicidae > Oreohelix > Oreohelix idahoensis. The sequence goes on from JAMPIV010012003.1 coordinate 16,141, forward strand.
AAGATATGAATGAAGCAAGGCACACTGCAGAGGTACAACCATCCCAACAGAACCATATCATGCTACAAAAGGCAAAAGCAAAATTCATTAAAGGAAAGCTAGAAGCCCAGAGGAGAAGCTGGAGGGAAAAAACATATAAACTAAACCTTGAAAAGGAAGGGAGAAAGTTGTGGAAACTCACTAAACAATTGAATGACGATAACAATTCTCAACGACAAACCATTACACTAGACGATGCAGGGAAACTATATACCGGCAAACAAGCAGCAGACATATTTGCGGAATCCTACAGAAATGAAAGTAACATCTCCGTCAATTTACGCAGACAACGAGACATTCGTCAAGAAATAATCCACACTAGAACTAATGGAAACAGTCCGGACGTTATGTCCAAACCTTTCAATATGGACGAGTTAAAAACAGCCGTGTGGAAACTTAAAGACAGGAAATCACCAGGCCCGGATGGTATAACCAACGAAATGCTAAAACACCTAGGATATACAGCAATGAGCAAACTGTTGCAAATATACAACTACAGTTGGATGACAGGCAGTGTGCCACAGATATGGAGAGAGGCGCTCATGTGTCCCATCATAAAGAAAGGAAAAGACAACAGGAAGGCCACCAGCTACAGACCAATAAGCCTAACAAGCTGTGTATGTAAGACAATGGAGAGGATGATCAACAGAAGATTGAAATGGTACTTGGAATCCGAGAAAATTTTAGTGCCAGAACAAGCAGGGTTTAGAGAGTGCAGCAGCACAGAAGACCAAATCACATACCTGTCACAGATCGTTGAAGATGCCTTCCAAGAAAAGAGAAAAGTCTTTACCCTATGGATAGATCTCCAAAAAGCTTTTGACAAAGTATGGAAAGACGGGTTAATAGTAAAACTGCAAAGGAACGGAATCAAGGGTAATATGAGAAAATGGATCCAGTCGTTCCTACACAATCGGAAAGCAAGAGTCACTATGGAAGGTCACAACAGCAAGAAAATCCTCCTAAAACATGGAGTTCCTCAAGGCTCAGTATTGTCTCCCACCCTGTTCCTTGTATTCATCAATGACCTCATCCACGATCTGCCACAAGGTGTGAGAGCTGCCCTATACGCTGACGACTTGGTGGTGTGGTGTGTAGAAGAACATCTAACTATCGCTAATAAGCGAATACAAAGGGCAGCAGACAACAACATAGCAGCATGGGCAGAGAAATGGATGGTGCAGATCAACGCTGAAAAATCATCAACAACACTTTTCACGCTCTCCAACAAAGACAAAGCAGGAGAGATACGACTTGGAAATATACATGTCCAAACAGATGAGGAACCGGTGTACTTGGGCATTACATTAGATAAGAGAATGACATGGAGGCACCACATCGAGAGAACAGAGGCTAAAGCGAGAAGAAAACTTTCCATACTGAGGAAAATAGCTGGATCAAGTTGGGGAGCTAACGAAACAACACTAAAGAAAGTGTATACAGGTGCAATAAGACCTATATTAGAGTACGGATCAGCAGCATGGTCTACAGCAGCCAAATCACACCTACAAGCCTTAGATAAAGTACAAAATCAAGCGCTTAGGTTGATCACGGGTGCCATGAAGACCACACCAATAAATGAAATGGAAAAAATCACAGGCATTCCACCTTTATTATACAGACGAGACACTAAGACCCTGATCCAAGCAGAAAAGTACAAGAACATGCCCGCACATCCAATGAAAACTAGATTTGGAGATTTAGCCAGTGGGAGGTTGAAGAGAAGCAGTTTTGTGCATCGGTCCAAAAAACTAATTAGAACATACAAGGATGAACTACCAGACATCACTAAGGAAATAACTCCCACACTCCTCCCAACCCCATGGGAACAACATCAAAATTTCAGTATTAAGACCTCCATAACTACCACCTGCCCCATGGGAGAGCTAAATACTCTCCAAAGGAAAATAGCAGCATGTGACATGATTGAAGAACTATACCCCAGAGAAGCATGGATCCAAGTATATACTGATGGATCTGCAACCAGAGCAGTGAAGAACGGAGGCGCAGGAGTTTATGTGGTCTATCCAGACAAAGAAAATGAATCCACCTGTTCACCTACTGGAATATTCTGTTCAAACTATGCTGCTGAAGTACAGGCCATAAGCATTGCTGCAGGAATAATAAATAACACAATAAGCCATGTCAGCAGGTTGTATTCCTTACCGATGCAATGTCAGTTCTGCAAGCCCTCAACAGTGATAAACTGCCAGAATTAAACAAAGTCCTATGCGAAGTAAATATCAAAAGAAGGGTAGTGCTACAGTGGATACCATCACACTGTGGCATACCAGGAAATGAGAGAGCAGATATGTTAGCAAAAGAGGGAGCAACACAGGAACAAAAAGAACAAACAATCACATTCCAGGAAAAGAAGACCCTTATCAAGGCCATCAGGAAAATTGATCAACAAAGAGACAACTATCAATATCTTGATCGAGCAAAACAGGTGATCCTGTTCCGTATGAGAACAGGACACAACAGACTGAACAGTCACTTATACAGACTGAGATTGGTCCCATCACCCCTATGTACGTGTGGACAGGCAGCACAGACAGCCGAACACATCCTGCAAGACTGCCACATGCTTAGTCAATTGCGAACTGAACATTGGCCCACAGAGACGCACATCCACACAAAGCTGTTTGGGAGTCTTGAAGAACTTTCAACCACAGCAACATACATCCAGAAAACCGGACTTCTTGTGTAGACATTTCTAAACAACAGCGAACGAGAAGAAGAAATTTATGGGCTGCAAATTAACAGGCGCAATATCTCGCTTTTCACCCACCAATGTTATTCTCTCAGGGGAGCTGATTAGAAATCACCAATATTCTTCTGGGTATTAAAATGGGAAAATATGTGCTTGGACAGCGCGAAAAGCAATGATTTGCCTGGATGAACATTAATAAGTTACAAATATCTCACAAAATGATATGACACACTTGATGCACATGTGATTTCATCATCACTCATCACCGCTCCAGTCGGAGTCTGGGGTTGCTGCTGTTTTCACGTTTCTGAGCGAATTAGCATAAAACAAACACCATCGCTTGCTGTAGTGGTTTATGAATATACTATTTTCATATGTTGAGATTGCCAGCCTCATATATAACCACTTATCAAGAAAACATGTCAAATTCACATTTGTGAAATAAATGTTTATACTTACCCCAAAGAAACTTTTGGAAACACAACCTCCTGCACAGTTTAGAATGGACACCGCACTTTATTAGATGCTTAGAATCAATTGGTCTGGGAAATTATAGTAATCCTCTTATGACGGGTGTTCTGCGAATTACTTGGCCTGGGAAACTTTATAATTCCTCTTATGACGTCCGCGTTTATCATGCACTATGTGTGAAGATCTGGCACGGTGCAGTCTGGCCCACAGCATGGAAAAGATCTGTGTATATCCCTCTCCCAAGGATAGAAAATATATGTGTATATCTCTCTCCCAAAGATAGAAAAGATCTGTGTATATCTTTCTCCCAAAGATAGAAAAGATCTGTGTATATTGTTAAAATTGGTTATTTCTTCACTCACCAACTGTTACCGAGATAATAAGTTACCAGGAGAAATGTTTACAGAAGTTTCATTCTTAGCAGTACACACTGACCGCACTGGCTAGTGATCGAAGTAGGTCGCGGGTTCTACAATATAATCTGAGAAGACTCAAGCCACGCCCACACAGGGCTATTTATGTATCGGAGTACTACTGTCACACCTGCTGTTATCTTACCGAGTTTAGAATGTTGTAGTGAGTGTGTGTAGGTACAATCACACACTACAGGTACACACATCAGAGGCATGGAGCGTTGAAACTACAGGTTACAGTTAATGACAGTTTATTACTCTACAACACGTTAACATCAAATACACATAGTCAAATTACAGTTCACAATAATACAGTACTCCACTTCTCAGAATCATCAAGATACTACAATATCAATGGCCTCCTTAAAGATACTCCTCACATCAGAGCTATCATAATAATAATGGATCCTTTTAGCGAACGGACATCATCGCCGTGCTAACAGCATAAATGGCATCCTCAAGATACTCCTCACATCAGCGCTATCATAATAATAATGGATCCCTTTTAGCGAACGGACATCATCGCCGATCTAAATAATATAAATGCACACAATACTGCACACCCGGCAGTTTGCAATAATCTCACATAACATCATGTCTTCACATATCAAAATTATCCTCTCTCAGGAAATAATGGCCTACACAAATCATGGCCTCTTATCTTCAGCACTGTACAGGCATACTATCCAAAACACACAGTGAGCCGACTCCTTCGGTCGATGCCCAAAACTCTCTCAACCAGACTGCACCGGGGATCACCCATCTCCCGCCAAAAACAATCACAAGACCCCGGCTGTTCATAAACCCCGCTCAGTTTACATACTTGCACGGGCTAGCCACAAATAGCTAAACACCCGTAGCTCAAAACAGTTCAGAGTGCATACCTCTACAAAATTGAACTGACCAGCGTTCACACGCTTTCTAACTTTCGAAACTTCTCGAACATACGAGAGAATCCCCCTATCACCATTTAACCTAACATTAAAGACAATCACGTCTTCAAGCAACGAAAACCCATAATCTAATCTGTCGACCCAAACATTTTCAGGATTATTTCCCATCCATCAGATCTACTCTCTACAGTTTGCCAGACCGCCCGGGAAAAAAATGATTCTATCATTTTTTTGAAAATTTAAGTCCCAAAAATTTAAAGGTTAATAAAATTATATCATATGGCTACCGAAAATGTACGTATGACAAGTCAAAATAGTAAATCTACAAAAAATATCAGCAATAAATTTAAATAACAACTAAAGCATCCAACATAATCATGCAAGCATACTAAAATTAATCTAATACAAAACCAAACTAAGTACATCTAGTACCAGAACCAACCGATAGTAAGTGAAAGAACAAGATCAAGCAAAAGAAAAATGATCTGTAGTAAAGGAAAGTAAGAAATCGGAAAATGAGAAACAATCAACAATAACACATGATAACCAATAAGTAAAACAATTCCATGTAAAATAAATACAAATACCTTACTAATTACATAATATTAAGTTATATAGTTAACCCAACAATATAATGAATGAAAGTATGAGTAGAATGAAGAGAAACAAAGATGTAATACGGAAGTATAAACAAGATATGAACACATTGAAAAGACAACAGTAAGATAGAGTGAAATGTAGAATAGTCACCAAAGACGGATGAAAGCAAAGGCATGAACGCAGAAAAAGTCAATCACAATACATACTAATAAATGTTTAAATCAGACAACGTATTACAAAAATTATTACAAACATGATCGCAAGGCACAAAACAAAATGTCAAAGCATATCTATACTAACACCACAAAAAAAAAATAGTTTATAACTAAACAAAGCCTAATAAGTAATTTAACTAACTTACAAAAGTTATACATAACTAAAAATAAATTATAGACATCACACAAACAAATAATAGCATTGCGTTAACTAAGTTCGACCTAACGCACAATCAAGCGTTAAATAAAAATACATCATAATATCAAACAAAACAACTTTTCAACGAAGTAATATCCCTTTACATATCAATCATAGCGCATAGTCAAGCGCTGGGCACACACACACACACAAAATTACAATGCCAAAAAAAAAATACAATTTTTTTCCACAAAATTACCATATAAAATATTTGAGAACGATATGTTATCAAAAAATAAAATTATTATTTGTTTTTAAGTAATTCGAAGTTATAACTAATAAACTAACAATGAAATTAGCTTTTAACAAAATGAGAGGAACATAAAATATCCTTTTCTTAACAAACACTTAAATCAAAACATGTAAGTTTTTTTTCAAAAAATACATCACAAAAAAGACACATGGGAAAAACACATTGTCGTCTGTATACGAACTTTCAAATATATAAACATAACATAATGTATATCGAGTATGTATTACAACAATCTGTCCTTATTCTTCAAACAAACAATGGTATCAGATGTGTCTATCAATTTTACAAAAAGTTTAATTTAACTTATACGTTAATTCTAGCTGACAATCGCGTTCAGCTTAGTTACAGAATTATTTAACAGTAAATTTATGTGTTACTCAGCCTGATATGATATATACTATAAATAAATCTAAAATCCATTGGTACAATAAGATATGAAAATGGTCCTATAAAATTATCTTCAAAGGTTTTTTTTTAAAAAATATTTATCAAATTAATCTGCTGCAAAAAATGTTGAAAATCGTATTATTTAAATTCTTTGGTACTATTCTCTGACAAGATCAGTGTTTCACCATATGTTAACATTTGGAAGCAAATACCTACATCTTCCCATCTCAAGTGACAATGACATCTGCTTCCAGTCGAGCCGAATTATAAATTGGCACCAGATTACGTTTCTCGTGAGTTTGGAATTTCGTGCTGATAACGCGAATGTCGTGGGTTCGATCCCCATACTGGCGACCAAATGTTAAAATTGGTTATTTCTTCACTCACCAACTGTTACCGAGATAATAAGTTACCAGGAGAAATGTTTACAGAAGTTTCATTCTTAGCACTACACACTGACCGCACTGGCTAGTGATCGAAGTAGGTCGCGGGTTCTACAATATAATCTGAGAAGACTCAAGCCACGCCCACACAGGGCTATTTATGTATCGGAGTAGGCATGGAGCGTTGAAACTACAGGTTACAGTTAATGACAGTTTATTACTCTACAACACGTTAACATCAAATACACATAGTCAAATTATAGTTCACAATAATACAGTACTCCACTTCTCAGAATCATCAAGATACTACAATATCAATGGCCTCCTTAAAGATACTCCTCACATCAGCGCTGTCATAATAATAATGGATCCCTTTTAGCGAACGGACATCATCGCCGTGCTAACAACATAAATGGCATCCTCAAGATACTCCTCACATCAGCGCTATCATAATAATAATGGATCCTTTTAGCGAACGGACATCATCGCCGTGCTAACAACATAAATGGCATCCTCAAGATACTGCTCACATCAGCGCTATCATAATAATAATGGATCCTTTTAGCGAACGGACATCATCGCCGTGCTAACAACATAAATGGCATCCTCAAGATACTCCTCACATAAGCGCTATCATAATAATAATGGATCCCTTTTATCGAACGGACATCATCGCCGTGCTAAATAATATAAATGCACACAATACTGCACACCCGGCAGTTTGCAATAATCTCACCTAACATCATGTCTTCACATATCAAAATTATCCTCTCTCAGGAAATAATGGCCTACACAAATCATGGCCTCTTATCTTCAGCACTGTACAGGCATACTATCCAAAACACACAGTGAGCCGACTCCTTCGGTCGATGCCCAAAACTCTCTCAACCAGACTGCGCCGGGGATCACCCATCTCCCGCCTAAAACAATCACAAGACCCCGGCTGTTCATAAACCCCGCTCAGTTTACATACTTGCACGGGCTAGCCACAAATAGCTAAACACCCGTAGCTCAAAACAGTTCAGAGTGCATACCTCTACAAAATTGAACTGACCAGCGTTCACACGCTTTCTAACTTTCGAAACTTCTCGAACATACGAGAGAATCCCCCTATCACCATTTAACCTAACATTAAAGACAATCACGTCTTCAAGCAACGAAAACCCATAATCTAATCTGTCGACCCAAACATTTTCCGGATTATTTCCCCTCCAACAGATCTACTCTCTACATATATCCCTCTCCCAAAGATAGAAAAGATCTGTGTATATCCCTCTCCCAAAGATAGAAAAGATCTGTGTATATCCCTCTCCGAAAGAAAGGCAATTTAAAACTGTACCAACTATCGTACTTGCTTTAATAAGTCATGCCAGCAAAATCCTCTTGCGCATTATCATGAAGAGGATAGAAAGGAAGTTAGAACATGAAATAGATGAAGTACAGGCAGGTTCTAGACAAGGCAGAGGTACGAGGGACGACATTTTTAATGTGAGAAACATACTCGTAAGATGTAGACAATACAATATAGATCTTCATACCTGTTTCGTAGATTACACCAAGGCCTTCGACTGCATACAACATCAGAAATTGTGGAACATCATGAGAGGCATAGGGTTTCCAGCGCATTTGATCCATCTAATCGAAACACGATATCATGAACAACAAGCAGCTGTCAGCGTAGCTGGGGAAATATCAAGATGGTTTGAGGTGAAAAGGGGAGTAAGACAGGGTTGCATCCTCTCTCCATACTTGTTTAACATTTATCCAGAAAATATAATGAGAAATGTTAGGAGTGACCAAGAATGTGAAAATTGCGATATGTTCACAATTGGTGGAAATGCGATCCCAGAACTCAGGTACGCAGATGACACAGTTATTCTTTTAAACAGTGACAAGGGACTAGAACAGTTAATCCTGTCTGTCTAAAGACACAGTGAGGATCAGAACCTTTTCCTGAACACACGAAAAAACAAAGATAATGTCCACAGACAAAACAAGATGCCAACCAAAAATTACCATCAATGATGAGAAAATTGAAAATGTCACAAATTTTAAATACCTTGGCTCCATAATTAACATCGATGGAGACTGGCCATAGCAATGCAGAGGTTAAATAAAATGGAGAACCTTTGGCATAACACCAGCAAATTAATAAAAGTAAAACTTATGAGAACGTGCATCTTTCCGATGGCAACGTATGGATGTGAATCATGGACTATTACACAAACATTAAAGAAAAAAAATCAAATCTTTCGAACCAAAGTGTTACAGAAAAATTCTCAGAATATCTTGGACCAAGAAGAAGAAAAATATAGACATCCTACACGACCTTAGCATCCAGGAAAACTGGCTCATAAACAATATCATGTCCCGGAAACTGAAATACTTTGGCCACATTAAACGTCATACAGTATTTGTTTAGAAAGAGCAGTGATTGAGAGTATGGTAACTAGAAGGCGAGGCAGGGGCCGACCAAGACGGCGGTGGACACAGGACATTAAAGGCACCTTGAATACGACAATGGACGAGGCGGGAAGGCTGGCTAGAGATCGAGAGTCTTTCAGGCGGGCTGTGATGAGAGCGATGTTCTGCAAAGGACATGCTATATGATGAAGATGACGGGTGAATCTGATTCCTTAGGTATCCAGACTTCGTATTTATAAATGCGGGTTTACTTGTTTTGCTTCAAAGTTGCCCAAATAGTTTTGAAAGGGTCCTTTTAAGTTTTCAGTCTCTGTATTTAAATATGCGGGTTTACTTTTAAGTTTTAAAGTTGCCCAAATACTTCTGATTTGTCACTTATAAGTTAGTAATACTTAGTCCGATCCTTCTCTTTCTGGCTCCTGGGAGTTGCTAATTTGACGATGCAATGCAGTTTGATCTGTGACTCCAATTTCGCTATATTACGTATATTCTCATTTCTCAGTTCAAATCCAAGATTATGCTTCCGACAAATTTCCAATGAAATCCATTGTTTATTCCGGCTTTTCAAGTCAATCCAATCGAAAGCTCTGGACTATATGGGTAGGGGTGTTTAATTTAATTCTCCAACGCGTTTTAAAATGTTACATTTTAAAATTCCATCGCGTGACCTCTTTCAATATGTCGTAATGCTTCCGCCAACTCACACAAAAATCTGTGAACTTATTTCCTGGCGTGATACTTTCCGCCAAGATTGCCTACCCAGACAGATTATCGACAATATTGATACCGAGAGGGCTCAGATGAAACGATTATCTAATTATCACTGTTGTTTTCGCTAGTCCCTCAGGCAGCTTCTTTAGATAGCAATGTGGCTTTCTGTGCGTGTTCATGCGATATACACGTTGAACAAACAACTAACGTCTCTTTCAAAGGTGGTCAGACTGACTTACGTGATAATCGTATTAACTTGATAATACTACGTTCACTTAGTGAGACTTAAACAGTCTGGGAGCGGTCACGGCAAGAATTATGAAGAAGCATATAATATGCCAAATAATAGGACGATGAAGAAAATGAAGAAAAGAAGTGATACTGCCGGAGGGGATGAATGGGTGAGTGATACGGGCCTCCGGGCTCTCTTCGTAGTATGTGGCGTATATTATATTATGGGGTGTGGCAATGATTCTTCTTGATCTGTAGAAACAAACACAGTTAAGGGTGTTACGGGATGGTTTCGGGTTATTTCTTTTTATATTCTTGTCTAGGGTAATACTTCATTTGACTGTTGAGAATTCATTACGGCATTCCATCTTGCAGGTGACACTTTTGAATGCAGCCTGTAAAATACCTTTCTTACTCTTTAACAATAAAGAAGTCCTCAAAGGCCAGTTTGGACGTGAAGACGAATATTCATTTAATAAGCACACAAGCTCCACTTGATATATATTCCATAATCAGATAGACAATGACATGACCTAGCCAGTCTTGAAAACGTCGCTATTTCGTCGACTATGGACAAGATGTCTGCGACATGTTGCTGTAATCTTTATTAAATATTTCCACTCTCTCTTTCCTTGATATACAGCAGTGTTTCTCAAAGGGGGCGGTACCGCCCACTGGGGGCGTTTTCAAGATGTCTGGGGGCGTTCTGATGGGTCAAACCGATTTGGGGTTGCTACTTCCATTCAGGGGTGCGTTGTGTACATTTTTACAAGAATCAATATGAAACAATTACAAAAAATATTCCACTTAGCATAGCTTGTAACACGATAGTTTTTATTTGCCCTGCGTCCCATGGAGTGTTTCAAGGATTCCAAACGCAACATTTTAGTACATGGGATGATACCATTGTCAGAAGACAGTAGGCGGAGATTTATGTCCCTTCAACACTCGAAACATTTGTTAGCCTCTCGACACAACAAAGCTAACCTTACATAAGGAGAGGCTTAAATATTCAGATTTGAAGACGTATTTGCAGTCATTTAGGCGCAATTAAAATGATATGATTATGATAGTTACAGAGTTGTAAGAACTAATTTTATATCATTTGCTCCGCCAATTTGTAATTCAAGGATAATGAACTTGTGGTGTACATAATTCCGTACTTAAACACATATTTAATATAACTATGCTTTTATAAATGTGCTTTCTCTTCTTCTTTATATTATAAGGAAAGATAACTCATTAACTGTATTGCTTTTTTAAACGTATGGTGGAATATATGTATATGTTCATGTGTGTGTGTGTTTGTGTATACACGATAAAGAGCAAGGGGGTGTTAAAAGGGTTTGGGGGGGCTTTTTAAAATATTAGTTGTCAAAAGGGGGCGTTGCTACTATCAAGGTTGAGAAACACTGATATACAGCATTCGCTCGTCCTGAAATATCAAACCAGCATAGACTCCATGAAGTAGATGGACGATCTAGCTGTAGTAAATCTTTATAACTCTGTAGTAAGAGCACACATATCGGAGCTGGACAAATATACGTCCGAACACTTCCAATGACACATGGAAAAAAAAACCCGAAGTATCGCTCACTTCTGCTAAGTGTAGCTGGCAAAGCCGTCTGCTATAATTGTCCAAAAGACAATGACGTACTTCCAGGAGTAACCCAGGAAACGTAATATCAACAAGCTGGTCCATAAACAAGGCTTGTCGAATACAATAGATATGTTATAATTTTATTCATAACAAAGGGTATGTCCCGTTCATAGCCCGCCCACAGAGCCATAACTTGAAAAACATGAATTACTCCTCAAGGCCAGGTTGGACAATTCACATAACAATTTTATTCAACTTCTTGACAGCTCCAATAATATGTAGAGAGGATATGTTCATGCATATAAGGCATCAATATGACGGTCTCTAATGTCGCAGTACAGTCCTGTACTTAGAACCATGTCGAAGACATTTTCACATATTTTATTTATTAATAAGTAACTCACGTACTTAACAGCATCCTCTTTATATCTTTCATCAAATAACTAGTCTTACCACACGGAGGTATATGGGTAAGCTTGTGCTGGTACAACATAATGAAGATATAGGAAAATCACATAACTCTCAGGAGCATAATAAAACATGCGTCCAACACCTTGAATGCCACACATGGAATGCTTAGCCAAGGCACGCTTTAGTTAGCAGACTTCAAAAGTTCACGTCTGCAAAGGTGGCCAGCAAACGTAATGACGTCACTTCTTGAAACCAAGACAACGGTCTCCAAACAAATCAACCAGGAAGTCGAAAAGCGACAACCAATGTTATGAAATTTACACATAACGGTGAGAGAGAGGGGCACAAAAGTATATGTGCAAAGACGTTTTGTCACAACCTCACAGAAGGGACGGGAGAATAATAAGTTCATGAGAGCTTAGATGATCTCAGCTGTTATGCTTGCTTTTCTTTAAAATCCTATGAGGCCCCTTAAAATAGAAGCACCATTCTTCTATCTTTATCTCTGCCAAGAGTAATCTTGAGCGACAGTTGATACCTTTGTAGACCTTCATTATTATACTCTAAGTTTGGCCATTGCTGGACAACTACTGCGGAGCAAGGGAGACAATCACGTCACAATGTCAAAATGCCAGTGCAGTGACTTACCAACTTTCACCACCACTCAAACATCAGAATATCAGTATAGAAACTAAACGACAGACGATAAAGAGTTTATTCTTACCAACTCTTTGCTATCAGTGTCAATCATGGTTCCTGACTAAAGCACATGAGAGGAAAATCACATCCTATGAGATTATATGCTTAGGAAAAACCATTGAAGTTACCAGGAGAGGCAGAATGAGAAATGATAAAAGCAGAAACATTTTACGAACTACATCCTGCATCAAGTATCTACAGAGAAAGAAAATTCAGTGGTTTGGGTATCTCATGAAAACGAAGCCCGACAAATTATCACTACTCGCCTACAACAGTAAAAGATCTGGTTTTAGAGCACAGTGAAGACCAAGGAGCAGACGGATAGACAACATCACAGACATGCTACAACAACACAAGCTCACCGCAGCCAATGTAACACATTGTGCTCAAGAACGCAAACTTAATCTCCCCACAACGCTTCATTGCATTACAGCAATGTTTCTCAAGCGGTGTGACGCGGCATACTAGTGTGCCGCCGCGCCTATCAAAGTGTGCCGCAAAATTTTTGTAAATTTACTGCATGAAGTATATTTTTAGTGATCACGTAATGTAAAACTGATCTTACAGCTTGAATTCAATCAATAATAATTGGAGCTATTAACTGCTTTGAACAAAAATAGATATATTTCACAATTATTTTAAACAATTAAAAGAACATCAAATTGAGAGTTTTCTTTATTCTAAAGTACCCACAAATTAGAGTTTTTAATTTAGTATTTATCACTTTAATTTTTTATTCAGGGGCAGGGTCAGATAAGTGTGCCGCAATTTTTTTAGAAAATTGAAAAGTGTGCCGTGAACACAAAAAGGTTGAGAAACATTGCATTAGAGAAAGGAAAGTGTAAAGTAAAGCTTTATTATCTATATCTTAATGCTCCGTCCAAGAACATGTTATCAAGAAACTTTACAAGTAACTGGCCGACGCATATTTCTTATTCTATCCACGTCTGTCCAGATATGAGCTCATGACAAAAAATAAACTATATAAAAAGCGAAAAAAAATATTGCAATATCGAATGCAGTTTGTGACAACTCATGAGAGAAATTTGGCTTGTAAAGATCACAATTACGGCCCTAGCTACCCCGCACGTCTAATCGAACGTGATAAAGTATTTTAATGTGCCGCTTTCGGAAATATGTTTTTGGCGCTTGTAAGACTCTCAAGGTCTAAATGACAGACATGCAATGAATACTGTCAGTTTGACACAAATTATTGGTTCGGTTTTCTGTGTACGTTTAAAATTAAACAAAATTGAGCTGCTTCGTATAATTAAAAGCCATTAATGAAAAGGACGTGGCGTGGAAAATGAAATTGTACACCAAGCGATACAGACATTTGTTTAAAATATAGTTGCCTAAGAAGGATTCTCAGCATAAATGGCGGTACGCGAGAAGATGAACAATGGAACGATCTACTACAAGATGTAGACTCATACATATACTTTGGCACCAATTTGGACAACGTTTAGGGACAGACAATAATTTGCAAACAAGAATACAAAAAGCTAGAGAAGCTTTCATTGCATTTAGAAATATATGGAGATAAAAAGAAATCACGTGCGACACAAAAATCTGAATTTTCAATTTAAATGTCAAGTCAGTCTAGTCCTATTGTATGGCTCTAAAACATGGAGAACAACAGAAACAACAACCAAAAAGCTACAGACTTTCTTAAATGGAAACTTGTGTAGAATAGAAGGATTGAAGTGGTATGACAAAAACTGACGACAAGAAATAGGTCAGCTCCAGTGGAACAAGAGATGAAAAGAAGATACTGGATATAAATAACACTCATTGAGAAAACCTGCTGATAGTATCACCAGAACGTTCCTGATCTGGAATCCCCATGGTAACAGAGGTCGGGGAACACCAGAGAACACGTGGACAAGAGAACTAGAGACAGAAATTAAATGGATGAAGAATACATGGAAAAACCTTGAGGTGAAGGGACGGAACAGGTGGACATGGCATTTGTTTGTTGAAGGCCTGCGCTCCTTGCGAAATTGAAAGATGATGAAGAAAGATAATGACAGCTCCCCTCGACATTTGAATCCTTATTTTGCTATTCTTGTCTGTCCCTTCAACTTTGTCTATAAAGCTACCGGGATATCTCCCTGTTCAGCCTGTTTTTCGTTTATTTCATTTATTCTCATTAAAAAAAAAAGCGAACAATTATGAGAATATATAGGACTATTGGAAACGAATTTTGTTCTTAATAATTTCCTTCAGAATGTTTCCATTTCCTGTACTGAACGATTATTAAATCGTCAAAATTTATTAATATCTATATCAACGAACCGGTGATGTAGAAAATATAGATACTGTATTTACATACATGCCGAGAAATTGGTCTTTTTTTCTATTCCTAGAAACACAAGCAAGTTGGAGAACTACGGAAAGCTTACTGGTGTACTAAAGAGTGGGACACGCCAGTGTATGGTATCCTGTTCGAGTCCTATATGTTGGTGCTGCTTTTTCTGGTGCCTGTTGTCGTAATGGTGGTGTCATACACAACTATCTGTATGGAGCTATCCAGGGGTACCAAGTTCCGACGTCAGGCAACTAACACGCCGTAAGTGGGTCGTTTTCATAAAGAAGTCATGTCCGAACTTCCAACTTTAGAGTCAAACTGAGTTTTTTATTTTTTTTATTTTAAATAAATGTGACTCGAACTAATAAAATTATTAGACAAAAATCGAGTTCCATCAGTTTCACAATCGTGTTTATATGCATTAGAATTCTATAAAACAATCTTCCATCACCGAACATGGCTGACACATCTGTAATCATTGATTCAATAGCTGAGATACCTGTCTTAGCTCAGGGTTCAAAACTCATTTTCACTGAAATTGATCAGCTTATAAATGATAATGCTGTTGATAATAATGCCATTGTGTACACTGATGGGTCTGTAATCTGTGGTAATAAATCAGGTTGGGGCTTCTCTGCTAGAGTAAAGGGCAGAACGTCGCTGAACATAGCGGGGCTTACATGATAACAACCTCCAGCAAGAGAATGAAGGTAGAGGCAGTTACTGCTGCCTTAAGATGGCTGTCTGAGACTTTATTAACAAAGGCAGTTATTGTATCAGACTCACAATCCATGCTTCGACAGGTCCAAAATGGTTGGCTTCGGTATGAATGGAAAACCTCCAGAGAAGCATCGAACCTTCAAGAACTGATATGGATCTACTGCCCTGGTCATGCCGGGGTACGTGGCAATGAAAAAGCTGACAGACTAGCTTCAAAAGCACCCATAAAAGGTGCATTGACCATGGAAGAAATACTGTGGGCAATTCATGTTCGTCTATTAGAGAATGACACTGTAATCGATGAATCATCATGGCTAAGACTGCTGGAATTTGGCATCAAACGTAAGACCAGCAGGGATGGACGACTGAGATGACGTATCCGCCGTGTATACAACCAGTGCGCAACAGAACAATTAGCATTCATACCCTTCTACATTTATTGAGGGAGACTGAGCACCTATTGGTTTGCCCGGGGTGCAATGACGTCGATTCTGATTAACATTAACATTAACTCATTTTCACTGTTTTCATGTATCTGCAGTTTTAGTCAGCTGTTTTGAAGTGTGTTTAACTGTTGACGTTGGACTGGTCATTTCATTGGGGATCGAATGTTATCTATTATGATGTGGACTAGATGCTTGGTCAAATGACGCGTGAATGTTGTTGTGTTTTCAGTAGGTACTTTGAGCCAAAGGTGACATATATTGCGCTGTGCATCACTTTATGAAGTTTTCGTAACAAACAAAAAAATCCACACAAGTGCACCTTTTTTTTTTACTCATTATCCGCTATTGAATTTGCAGACATGTTTTTTAAATTAATTAATTTGGTAACAATATCAATAAAATGTAATCATCTCACTTAAGGGCCTTCAGATTAAAATATATTTCCTTTCGTTAAAAAAAACGGTTCTTCGTACACTCTCAAACGTCAACTTCTATACGTTTAAAGAAAGCTGTGGTCACTTAGAGGCTATTCCTATCTCTATAGAACTTTTCTGGGAATGATACTGCTGACGGCCAAGTGTGTTTTCTCTGTTCCTCATATGTTGGGCATCTTTGAAGCAGATCTTCAGCTTTTATTTAACGGTGTCACAGTTACAATCAGCGGTAGTTCCTATCTTCAGCTTGTTGAATAGGTAGTATCCTAATCTGTTGTGGCCCGTGCGGAGTCTGAAGATTACCACTCAATCTTTCTGCTGAGATGATAACATGCATCATTTATGCGTGTAGACTGGACGCTCTGCTGCCCATTTATTCCTGTATCTGCTGATAAAACTCTTTGCATCCTTGAAAGTTTCACTTGTATTTGGCTGAGGTAGCTTTCAGCCTTCCTTTGCTACTCTTTCAGCCTTCCTTTGCTACTATTTCAGTCTTCCTTTGCTACTATTTCAGCCTTTATTTGCTACTCTTTCAGCCTTCCTTTGCTACTCTTTCAGCCTTCCTTTGCTACTATTTCAGTCTTCCTTTGCTACTATTTCAGCCTTTCTTTGCTACTCTTTCAGCCTTCCTTTGCTACTATTTCAGCCTTCCTTTGCTACTCTTTCAGCCTTCCTTTGCTACTCTTTCAGCCTTCCTTTGCTACTCTTTCAGCCTTCCTTTGCTACTATTTCAGTCTTCCTTTGCTACTATTTCAGCCTTTCTTTGCTACTCTTTCAGCCTTCCTTTGCTACTCTTTCAGCCTTCCTTTGCTACTCTTTCAGTCTTCCTTTGCTACTATTTCAGCCTTCCTTTGCTACTCTTTCAGCCTTCCTTTGCTACTCTTTTAGCCTTCCTTTGCTACTCTTTTAGCCTTCCTTTGCTACTCTTTCAGCCTTCCTTTGCTACTCTTTCAGCCTTCCTTTGCTACTATTTCAGTCTTCCTTTGCTACTCTTTTAGCCTTCCTTTGTTACTATTTCAGCCTTCCTTTGCTACTCTTTCAGCCTTCCTTTGCTACTCTTTCAGCCTCTTCATTGCCGGGAATGTTGCAATGAGACGGGATCCACTGTACTACAACTCCTTTGAAATGCTGACATAGTTTATGGAGTATTACTCTTAGGGGTTGTAAAAATAAAAGCGATTTTGTTTAAGGTTTGTTCCAGCTAAATTGCGCAAGCCTAGTTTTTGTGTAAATGTATAATTTTTGAGAACGTGCTTTATAAACGTATATTTTACTGAAGTGTATGTTTTGGCGTTTAATAAAATTGGCTTAATTAAAGATGATTTCTTACTTAAATTCCAGTTACATGTCTGCCCATGGATTCACTTTCTGCATCTCGGCACATTCGTCGCGCTTAAAAATGAATAGCTTCTCTGTAATTATTTGAACTGAAGCTTCTCCAGTATCGTTAGAGAACATCACTTTGTCTGTTTGAAGGCAGTCTCATAAGGCTTTTGTTTATACCTAAACCTGGATCTTCTCTAAATCCAGGACCGGCCTTAGGCCGACTTGAGCTATTTGACTACAATAGCGTCCCATGCTCATAGGGGATCCAGCACGCAGGTTTCCACTTTCAGCATAAAAAAAAATAAGGAATTAAGAATATTTGAAATGAGATATCGGGAATGTATGTTATTACGCTGAATTAAAAATAAAGCAAATTTACTAAATATATTTTGACATAAAACATATTTAAAAAACCATAATCTCAGCCCAGGGGACATCACCAGCATGTTCCACATCGGGCCCGCAATTACTAATGCCGACCTTGTCTATACAATTTGTCAATGAAGCCATTTTTTATTATTGCTTTTATCTCTCTGTGTGTTATCGTCCAAAAAAAACAAAACAAAAAAAACAAACAGCATTCTATCAAATGAAGAGTATTTTATGCAACTGTTCTTTGTCAATGGAAGTAATGAAGAAATGTCTTCAGTGTTATATAGAACCAATCCTGATATATGGGAGTGAGTTATGGTAAACAAGTAGGGAAGGTACTAGAGGCCACAGAGATGCGATTTTACAGAAGAATGTTAAAAATACCATGGACAGCCAAAAAGAGTAATGTGTGATCTCCTACGCCACAAGGCATGGGACTTGAGGAAGGTTCAAACATTGGTATCAATATCAATGTATTTGTCTTTATGTTGCGGGTGAAAGTGTGTGATGTGTGTTCACGCGTGTTTGCGGGTGTTTGCGAGAATAAGTCATGGGGAAACAACCGAATAAAATACGAACCCCTGTTAAAATCTAAAGGGTTATCCATGCTGGCCTTCAAAGTATGTATACGCTGCTTAGACAGCGCAGACTTCGCTGGCTTGGCCATGTTCGCCGCATGGAAGATGGTCGCATCCCAAAAGATATCTTCTACGGACAATTAGCAGATGGCAAGAGAACAGTTGGGCGACCACAGCTGAGGTTCAAAGATGTGTGCAAGAGAGATATGAGGGCACTGGACATGGATCCAGCAACATGGGAGGATGAAGCTGCCGATCGCACTAAGTGGCGATGCTATTTGCGGCACCACCTCAGATTGGGCGAAGAGAGGCTCACACAAGAAGCAGAGGTGAGGAGAAAACGTCGAAAGGAGCACCAGGAAAATAAGCAGCTGAGGGCTGCCACCTCAGGGGCGCATTCCCATAGTCAGTTATGACTGAAGGGGCTATTATTATTATTATTATTATTATTATTATTATTATTATCCATAAAAGGGAGATAATTTGTTAACATTTACGTCTATGTGTTCGTAAGAAGCACGCCACACTTGACTATCATGGAAGTAATGAACTTACACAATACCAAATTTGAACGGTTGTTTTAACTTACATATCTGTAGTTAAAGGTAAAAAGGATCTCGTTACATCCCATTGATGCATATTGGGAATATGGTGTTAGGTCCATATTTTCTTGACCATCGGCACACTATGGGTGATGTGTTCAGCATCACGCCGGCCGCCTTAACATTCCCAGAGTTGCTCTGGTACCCAATTTATGAGGCTGGGTCGACCCCGGAGCCGTTTGCGGTCTAAAAATTCCCGCCTCAACTGGGGATTGAACCATGGGCCACCGAGCTAGGAAGCCATTACATATCTATAACTATTTAAATAATACTTTGCAATCAAACTGGTTAATACTAGCTGGTTATTTTCTAGATCACCATTGTGGAACTGATGGACAGAACCAGCTAACAATAGTGGAACACGATTTTTGCTTTTTATCCCAAGCCCAAACGAGATTCATTACTTTATGAGTGGTTTCTTTAATGTGTTTTTTTTATTTTTTTTATTTCATGGTGTGTCTGATTTTGTTCATGAAGTATTAGAACATTGTAAGATATAAATTCACATATAAACGTTTAAATATATAATACCTTGGCCAGATCTAAAAGCACGTATCGTGGATACGCCAACCATCAAGCAAGGTGCAGCAGCAGAAGCACACAGATGTCACAGAAAGGAACCTGCAGAGATGGCCGGATGCTGGACAGAAACAAAGAGAGGATGGATAAGGAAAAACTAAAAGTGAGTAAGTTATGATAATGGTAGCTCGATGCTCCGATGATGATAATGAGGTTATGGTAAGGGTGAATGCAGATATGCCGAAGATGAGAATGGCTGTTGCTCCTCCATTCATTACACTTGACCTTCCCAATGAACCCAGGCCCTCAACAAAATCACAACAATTCTTCCTGCCCAGTGCTATAGTTTCAAGACTTTTCCATGTCTTCTTTACCCTTGTGTTACCGGGGCTAGAAAGAGTAGCAACGAACAGTGACACTGTTCCCTACCAGGCAATCCATAAGAAGCTTCTAAGAAGGGTTACTTACTGCTACTAACTTCAGTTAACAATATGGTTACGTCAAATATAGATTATAAGTCAATTCCGCCATTGTCGGAGACAGAAGAAGTGTCCTCTGGACAGGAGGCACATGATGCAAACTAGAGAAAGAAAAAAGAGGAGCTTTCAATGTAACTTCTCAGTTATTGATTTCGTTGTTCTTCATATGTGACAACCCTACAACACTTACTTACTTAGTCGTTCCCCTTCTACCGTGAGGTGTAGAGGTAACACCTACAATACTTACTTACTTACTTAATCGTTCCCCTTCTACCGTGAGGTGTAGAGGTAATACCTATAATACTTACTTACTTAGTCGTTCCCCTTCTACCGTGAGGTGTAGAGGTAACACCTACAATACTTACTTACTTACTTAATCGTTCCCCTTCTACCGTGAGGTGTAGAGGTAATACCTATAATACTTACTTACTTAGTCGTTCCCCTTCTACCGTGAGGTGTAGAGGTAATACCTACAATACACCTGCCTTAATATTTGAAATGAAAGCGTGAACGGTAAATTGAAGTAAATAATATCATGACATAATGTTAACAGAAGAAGTTGACAAGAAAATTATGAACAATATAGAATATGGCTTGGCCCAGATTTCGGTCCTTATCGCAGCCACTGTCTGCAGAAACACTACTACAGTACACAGCCCATCTTCAACACCTAATTGTTTAGTCTGTCATCCGTGGCGCTCGGTAAGTCATCGTATTCAAACTAAGCATCTAAACTGAAGGACCACTAGTGTCATCAAAAACGCAATTATTCATACCGTAAATTGTTATTGTTAATCGGAATCGACAACACTGCACTCAGGTCAAACCCATAGGTGCTCGGTCTCCCTCAGCAAATGTCGAAGGGTATCAACGCTAACTGTTTTTGTAGCGCTGGCTATATACACGACGGATGCATTCTCTCATTTGTCCACCCCTGCTAGTCTTACATTTGATACAAAATTCCATCAATCTTTAGCCTTGTTCATTCAGTATCGTTCTCTAACAGGCGATCACTAATTGATTAAGTATGTCTCCCGTATCAATAGCCAGTGTTTCCACCATAGGTGCTCTTGAAGCTAGTCTGTTAAACTCATACTGGCCAGTAGTTATTAAATCACGCTTTATTTGTTAAATGACGTGAATGTCCACCAGTTGATAAATGTAGATGTTGGGACTGGTGTAGTAAAGTATAACGATTGTCAACTCATTAAACCCAGCACAGTTTTGGTCATACAGGTCATCTTGTCCTGGAACGTGATGAGGCTCCGACAAGAATGTGAGTGTAGACAATGAGTGTGTATATGAATGTCAGAACGCGAATGGTAGAATGATTCGATAGAGTTGACAGGTTGGTAGTACATCACTCATACTCACACTGTTCGAATTCAAGAAGTACTGGAACTACGGTGGTCTTTTTATAACATTTAATGAGACGCACACTTTGACAGTACGTGTATGGTTACAGGAACAAATGTCGACATAGACAGCATAATGTTGATCACAGGAATATCATCTTAAGTTAGCATTCATGCTTGGCAAATATCATAATGGAGCATTCGTAAATAAGCATTCAGAGTTCCATCATGTAAATCATCTGGCTTTACTGACTGGGCACGTCAGACCATAACCAATATATAGGAAGGCTCCTAGACCTAACCTCGTCTAGCGAATATCCCTTCACGTAAAGTTCAATATATATATTTTCCATAAAGATATAGGAATCCCAGACATGGGTTCTCACATGTAGCAGTGATCTCTTGGTTCATCGAGCGATAGTACAGGCATCCCTTTTTCTCACTCGATAAATACAAAGTATATGGATTTCAACATGGCTGTGCTTCTCTCGTGAGCTCCACTCACTATTGGATACAGACCAAAATTGGTCATTCGCTAAATGTCCTCATTTCTTCATAGCTTCTATCATAGAGGTAATTGAATAAAATAAAAAAAAAAAGGAACCCGTTACACGCCCATTGAGGCATATTGGGAATATGGTGTTAGGCCCATATTATCTTGACCGTCGGCACACGAGGGGTGATGTGGTCGGCATCACGCCGGCCGCCTTAACCTTCCCAGAGTAATTGAATAATATCATATAATCTAGTGCTGATACATAGGAATGTCATCTTCCTTTGAATAAATATTCTTTTCAGAAGTACCACTGTGCATCTGCTTATCGACAACGATGGCGAAGCCCAAGTTCATAATAAATTGTGGTTTTACCTTTCTATGCGAAATATAACTTTTCCATTCCTTGGCAAAAGAGAATAAACACTGGGGTAAAGTACATACAACATGTCTAAATGACTATCACTTTTCCCCATCTACTTATAGATCACTTTTTCGGCGATAGGCCGGCTACAACAAAATTCGACATCCCGACAGGATGACAGCCATGAATCACACCCCTTGCTAGCGATACTTCCGCTACATAGCCTTTGACCTTTTCTAATGACTTCTCCTTAAGCACTTAAAAAAGGAAATACTTTGTTTACAAAATATTTGCGAACATAATAAGTATATAAATGTATTATATTGCAAGATAGTAAAGATTGCACTTTACATAGTCTATCATCTCTCTCATTACCGCGTACCCCTGCATGACCACGACAGTAGATCCACATCAGTTCTTGAAGATTCGAGTCTTCTATGAATGTTTTCCAATCGTGCCGCAGCCATCCACTTTGAGCCTCCCGAAGCATGAACTGAGAGTCTAACACAATAACTGCCCTATACATGTAACACCATATATATATATATATATATACTTTCAAAAAAAATCATTCATCAGCATTACAAGGCAGTTCTTGTTCTAGAATGTACAAGTCAATATAAATAGATGAAGACTAAAAAGGATGTATAGAAGGGAATTACCCCAACACTAACCTTAACCCTAACCCTGAAAGGGACACATAATTCATGGAAAGATACTGAGAAGGAATATTTGACCTGGATTTGTTGAAGACCTGTCATCCAGAAGGTAACTAAATGGTAATGAATGAATAAATAAACAAAATGAAAACACGGAGAAACATGGAAATAAACAAACTGGCAGACTCAAACGTGTAAAGTAATCAGTAAGAAAAATAACGATATGCATTCAGCAAAGTGTACCGGGACAGCACAATGTATGCGCTACACAGATACAGGCAATAAAATGGTTTGACTTATTCGCTACAATGTAGCTCGATCACTGCCCTCAAAATCATAATCATTTCCGTGTTTCGCTGTATATGGATTATGAAACCACCATTGTTTGATAGCTCCTTTGATGACCTTTACCTTCAAATACATGACCTTACAGGGGCGGTTTGTCTAGCAAATCATTTGTCAAGATGAGGTTGCCAGTTCCATTTACAACTTTATAATAGACGCCAGTGACGACACTGCTTGAGGGAGCTGTAGACCTGTTCTTTCTTGGGCCCCTCAGTAACCCCCAGGAACGACACGGGGCCTTCAAGATCAGGTCAAGAAGTAAATGTGAAACTCCAATGTTAAGATTCGTGAACTGAATACAGAAACAGAAATTGACATAAAGTAACCAAAATACTGACTTATTTTGCTCTTTGCCAGTGGCGTATTTAGAGATGGCTTCAGATCTTCAATTTTCCTCTTCCCCTCTTTCCAAGTTTTTTCTCAATAACTGCTACGTTGCTCAGAAGATATTTTTTAACGTGATTATAAACGCCTTTTGATATACATGTTTTGAAGAATAATTATTCGACTTTCAAACAATATGTTTAGTATCATGTATATCGTATCATAACAAAACAGCTTAACGGATGGTTGGTGGGGAGAGGGTCATAAGACTGAACAAGACTTCAGTAGACACTCCTCCACCTAGAAGTCCACCGCGAACAAGTTCCTAAATACGCCACTGCTCTTTATAGTATGACCCAAAAAATACTTGGACAGATAAATTAATAGCCTGTTTTCTGTTCCTATTTCCATCAGGTCATTCGAATGCTTATCGTTGTGGTGGTACTTTTTGCCGTCTGCTGGGGACCTATATTAATCAACAACTTGTTGGTGGCTCTAGGAGTGTTGGACAAGCTCCACATTGGTCACCTCAAGCCACTACGCCAGACCATGTTTCTTCTTTCTTATCTTAACTCAAGTCTCAATCCCTTGGTCTACGGCTTCATGTCGCGTCACTTCCGGCGAGGGTTTCGCGAAGCTATTTGTGTCTGTTGCTCGTTCCGCAGTCGCAGGGGCGGAGAAAGATTAAGGCGGACACGGAGGAAGAATGACATGACCTGCTACTACACCTCTGAGAGCCACACGTCAACAGTCCGCACGGGCACTATTCGGCTGAGCCCTGTCACCGAACAAAGGTCTGTTGCTGACAATGAAGAACTGGACGATGGGGAAGTTGGAAGTTTGCGGTATGGCCGGAAAGTTTGGGCGAGAAATGATAAAGTCCCTGTAGGGCTTCGTGAATGTAAATATGTTGTAAAAATCAATGAGGTGTGTTCATTAGGGAAATATACGTCAAATAAAAAGTAACACATTGATGGGTTATCCCTGACGCACAAAACTATGACATTTAGACAAGTAATGTTGGCTGTCCTATAGACCCTGATGGAATGAGAAGGTGAAGGCCGAGGGTACAAGAGGAAGACAGAGCTACATCATCATCATTATTTTCTTGTGTACTCCTGACGGAGCATGGAGCCACCATTGCTGCTGGTCCACTTGCAGGAAGGTTACATCAAGCACTCAACGCTCTTGCTACAGTGGATCTGTGGCAATTTGTTTTACAGGATAAGGTTACCAGCTCCCCCCTTCCCCATAAACATCCTCATATTAGTCGTCATGCACACGATGCCTGAATGTTCAGACATATTCTTTCTATGTCGCTACAGAGTCCTCCGGTAACCACACAGGACACCGTGCTATAAGTGGGAAAATTATATCAGGAGATGAACAGGGAAAAGCCGGCTGGGTGAACCATCAAGGCAACAGACAGATGGCGTTGGGGACACATTGTAGCTGATATTTGATGAGAAGCTGGCAGCCGATCTATTCTGATAAACATTTATAGAGTTAAATGAAGACGATCTTGAACAGGCTACGGGCAAATTACATTCTTTCAAACAATCAGGATCAGACAATTCATTGCCACTCAAAACTTTCTGAGATGAGAAAAATAAAAACAGAATGACATCAAAAAGACAGTAAGATACAAACAACATAGAGAAAGAGAGATATTCATGGCAGTGCAACAGAGACAAAGCTATGATAAGACACATAACATTTTTTTTAATTTGACAGTAAACAACATACTAGATGTAGAACACGTATGGCCGAACTTGCCGGGGTATATTATTGTCACTTGAAAATTATATTCTGTGGTCAGCACATATTCTAGGAAGCCAACAAACACCAGGCTCTCTGAAGGCTGTAAAGACCTGGCTAAACAGATTTAATAATGATGGCCTAAATGTTTCAGGTCGGTGTGTAAAGAAAGCTTATATCTTTTATAATTTTCTTCGAATATCAGAAAGCTAACGCTATGCTGATTGAGGGAAGCAACCTTTAAAAACCCAATTCCAAGCGAGGACAAACAAATACACCCCAATTTTCTAAACGAGGGCAAATAATTGCATCCCTTGACAACTATAACCCAGTGCATACATTCTTGTTTTTCTTCGAACACGTGCAGATGTCATCTTTCTTGTGTTCGAAAGTAGCCAATGTGTTTTTGACATTTTTTAAACAAATATTTCCTTATTACTATATTGTGGCTGTAAACAATACAAACATCTTGCTGGCTTCTAATAGGTATTGTGTCTACATTAACATATTTAATAATTTTTAAAACCACTTCAGTGGTTAGAAATGCTGCCTTCCAAGTTAACGTTCTACTTTCCATTCCTGGCAGAGGTCCATTTATTTTATTAAATTCAGCCGTCTTTAGTATGTGTTGATTATAACTTTCAAATGTCTGTATGTGTTGACGGTCATACTTGCTCGGTAGAAGGTGTGTAGTAGATAGAATAACTCATCAAAACATGAAACAAACATCGCATACTATAATTATCTGACTTCATTTCTTGACAGTTTACTTACCAGTTAGACTTATTAAAAAGGAAAAAAAAAAAACCCGCGGTTCTCTTGTAACAGCCAGGTTTTGAGAAAATAAATGTGAAAATACAATTCTTCTTCTTCTTCCGTCCTTAGCCACCGACCGTCAAAGCAGTCAGTGGCCATTACGCCTAGTGGCGTCTTAGGGCAACAGCAGATAGGTTTTCTTTGCCATTGTTTCCCATCACGCCTATTGGCGTCTTTAGGGCAACGGCAAATCAATCCATTGGCTGTTGTTTCCGTAATCGAAGTGACTGGCAAACGGGTGATCAGCCCGTTGGTGAAAATACAATTGAACAGCAACAAAACCTGGCGGCTAAAGAGACAGAATGTCATAACAATTGGCTACTTAACATTTAAAATATATGACGGAAGAAAGTACACAACAATAAAAGTGATAAATAGGGCTGATGCACACAAAAACTAAACAGAATCATGATCCCCTACGCCAGCGGTTTTCAACCTGTGCGCCGCGGTGCCTTGGGGCGCCATGACTGACAGTCAGGGGCGCCGTGGGTGGGCGTGGATTTTTTTCGTCTTTAGCTGTAAAGAAAACACAGAGCTGTGAGAAATTTCATTTTTGGTGTTTGTCAACCTGCGTGACCCCGGAGAAATTTCACTTTTGATGTTGGCCAGCCTTTGAAGTCCCGCTCCCCCGACCCGCCTATCAACTTTCCGCCCATTCTTCTCGCGCGACCATAGTAGGTAACACGGTGATTTTCTGTTTTCAAACGTTTTTGATTAGTTGTGAGTTTGATATAAACTATGGAAAGATTTTTTTTTTAATTTGGCAAGTGTTAGTAAAAAAAGCGAGAACTTGTTGAGGATGACAAGGAAAGTGGTAACGAGGAAAGGAAACGTAAGAATAGAAAATACGACAAAGGTTACTTAGATTTTGGTTTCACGTGCACTCTTGTGAACAACGAAGAGCGTCCACAGTATGTTTTGTGTTTCAAAGTACTCTCTGTCGAATGTATGCTGCCTAGCAAATTGAAGCGCCATTTAGAAAGTGAGCACTGAAGATATTAATTCATTTTGCAACCTCCTATCTCTGCGAGGCTGGGTTTTCAGCAGTGGCTGACATACAAACCAAGTTCAGATCAAGACTTGATGTGGAGAAGGAAATGAGGGTAGCTGTATCTCAATTGGTGCCAAGATTTGACAAGCTGTGTAACAACAAGCAAGCTCAAGTTTCACACTGAGGTGACTGGTACTTTATTCATCATATTTTTTTTAGTTTTACTGTACAAGTTATTTGTTATGGAGATTGAATCATGAGTGCAGTATATCAGTGAATGATTTTCAGACAAAAATATAAAAAAATGTTAGAAAGAAACTACTTTATCTGTGCTGTTTTCTTTATTATAGTAAGGGTTATCAAAGTGCACTTTGTGTATATTTTTTCTTGTACGTGTAATTTTTTCACAGATTGTCCAATTGCATTTTTTTTTAAATTACATTTAAAAATTACATTATTTAAAAGCCTTTCCTAAGCTATCCTGCTAAAAAAAAGTTAGGTTAAATGTCGAGACATCGCTAGAGTTTTTACCAGTTATCCAACATGGGAGCCGCAGAAAGAATGTAGTTGGTCAGTGGAACTATGACTCAAAAAGGTTGAAAACCGCTGCCATACGCCCACTTCCTCGACACTTAAAGAAAAGAATAATATACAATATTTTACAGTATGCGTGTTAACATATCGGTGTGCTGATTGTAAATTTAACAGCAAGACAATCAATTGTATTGTGTTAATGTTGTTAGATGTCAGTGATGTTCTACTGGTTGGTGTTTCATGTTTGTGCCGTTTACAATGTTCATTGACCCCAGGTTGTAATTCTCAAATGTTTGAAAATAAAATCTCACAGGACTTAACATTTTACACCACTTTTATTTCGTTTAAACTTCTCCTCCTTCCCCCTCCTCCCTTTTTTTTTTATCTTCCACTTTTAATATAAAGCATGGCGGGAAGATTTTACACTTTCCGTTTTTAAGAAGACATACTGCGTTGCCCGGCGTCAGACCACAGGTTCTTTGAATTTCTTTTTAAAGTCGTCTATCTATTTTCCTCTTTGCTGTATGCGCGTGCAAGAATGTGATGTTCTACTGATGAAGAGTAGTGACGACTGGCATAAAGCTGCGTTTCGTTAATTTTATTTTCATTTCTCTCTTTGAGCTGGACACATGAAGGTCTTCTTCTTCTTACCAGTTCGCCTTCAGACTTCCACATTAGTGACTCTACTAGAGACAGTAGTCAGCTCAAGGTTCCCGACAACTTCCACATTAGTGACTCTACTAGAGACAGTAGTCAGCTCAAGGTTCCCGGCAACTTCTACATTAGTGACTCTACTAGAGACAGTAGTCAGCTCAAGGTTCCCGACAACTTCCACATTAGTGACTCTACTAGAGACAGTAGTCAGCTCAAGGTTCCCGACAACTTCCACATTAGTGACTCTACTAGAGACAGTAGTCAGCTCAAGGTTCCCGACAACTTCCACATTAGTGACTCTACTAGAGACAGTAGTCAGCTCAAGGTTCCCGACAACTTCCACATTAGTGACTCTACTAGAGACAGTAGTCAGCTCAAGGTTCCCGACAACTTCCACATTAGTGACTCTACTAGAGACAGTAGTCAGCTCAAGGTTCCCGACAACTTCCACATTAGTGACTCTACTAGAGACAGTAGTCAGCTCAAGGTTCCCGAAAACTTCCCCATTGGTGACTCTACTAAAGACAGTAGTCAGCTCAAGGTTCCCGACAACTTCCACATTAGTGACTCTACTAGAGACAGTAGTCAGCTCAAGGTTCCCGACAACTTCCACATTAGTGACTCTGCTAAAGACAGTAGTCAGCTCAAGGTTCCCGACAACTTCCACATTAGTGACTCTACTAGAGACAGTAGTCAGCTCAAGGTTCCCGACAACTTCCACATTAGTGACTCTGCTAACGACAGTAGTCAGCTCAAGATTCCCGACAACTTCCACATTAGTGACTCTGCTAAAGACAGTAGTCAGCTCAAGGTTCCCGACAACTTCCACATTAGTGACTCTACTAAAGACAGTAGTCAGTTCAAGGTTCCCGACAACTTCAACATTAGTGAATCTACTAAAGACAGTAGTCAGTTCAAGGTTCCCGACACCTCCAAACAGTTTTTTCGTAGACAGATGTAGGTTGTTGTTGTATGTTGGGCAGATGTTCGGCTGTCTTGGCGCTGGTGCCCCAGGAACACAGATCTGCTGGACCAATACTGTACTTGTGGCATGCATGATACCTCAATCTCTTGTGCCCATTGCGTAACCGGAAAATGATTGCCTGGTCTCGCCTAGATAGCTGATGATAGGCATCATTTGTATATGGCCTGGGTGTTCTCTTTCCTATTGCGACTTGAGTGGCTTTTAAAGTTGTTTTGCCATTTCTTAAGTTGTCCCTATATCATTTTGTTGTAATGCTCATCCTTTTTTAACAAGTCTGTCTGCCTCCTTATTGCCTAAAATGTTGCAATGGGCTGGTATCCACTGGATTGTGCACTTGTTGAAGCGTTTGACCAGGCTTTCAAGTGAGTTTATCAGATCTTTCAATCCTATAGCATGGTGGCTATTTGGGGCTGTTATTACTGAGAGGGCATTTGTAAAGATCACTATCTGTTTTTTTCTGTATGTGCTTTGTACTCAATAAGAGTTTCTGCTGTCTGTAGGTCAAGTTGGATATGATAAAGCAGACTGCTGTAAAACTAATAATATAAAATTTATTTTTAATGACAAATGACTTCGATGTCTAGTCCCACTTCATTCAGTGTCTACCATTAGGTCACTGTTTGTTCCGTGGTGGGTTCCAGGAGTGTCTGCCATTAGGTCGTTGTTTATTAAGTGGTGGGTACCAGGAGTGTCTGCCATTAGGGTGCTTTGATTCATGGTGGGTACCAGGAGTGTCTGCTATTAGGTCGCTGTTTGATCCATGGTGGATACCAGGAGTGTCTGCTTTAGGTCGCTGTTTGATCCATGGTGGGTACCAGGAGTGTTTGCTATTAGGTCGCTGTTTGATCCATGGTGGGTACCAGGAGTGTCTGCTATTAGGTCGCTGTTTGATCCGTGGTGGGTCTAGGAAGTGTCTACCACGAGGTCGCTGTTTGATCCATGGTGGGTCCAGGGAGTGTCTACCACGAGGTCGCTGTTTGATCCGTGGTGGGTCCCAGGAGTGTCTGCCACAAGGTCGCTGTTTGTTCCGTGGTGGGTTCCAGGAGTTCCTCATGTTTAGCATTTTCCAAGCAACCCTGCTTCATCTTTGGGTTATACTGTATTTGATGTACTTTTGCTATTTTATTGCTTCTTTGTTTAACATTTTAAAATGAAGAGCATCGCAGTATGACTATGATACAAGGTGGGTGTATAAAAACTGGTATTTCTTTTGTTGCAACTACTAAAGAAAATAGCAGAGAAAAGAAACAGAAAAGTAGTATGTAAGGTAAAGGGTAAAGGTATCTCGTTACATGCCCATTGTGGCATATTGGGAAAATGGTGTTAGGCTCATTGTTACGTACATTTATTACCTACGGGGGTAGTCTTCGGTCCTGCCAAATGTACGCACCAGTTTTATATAGTTATATTATTTGTGCGTTCGATTGATTCACGCACTGACGTGCACAATGCAGGGTGAGTTGCTTTGGACGCACGTGTAACCTAGTTGAGTAGTTTCTGACGTCATGTAAGGGGGCAGCTCGGACCATATTTATGTCCGCTGTGTTATCCTTTGATTTTGGCAAATGTGAAGTAGCCATCAGTTGTATTCGTATCTATTGATCTTCATGGCGAAGTCAATAGTGGAAGTATAAAGTAAGTGTCGCCCCATTTCTTATGGCATGTTTATTTATGTACATTAAAGTATCAGGCCGCTCCTATTAATGGTCTAGCGGGAATTCATCGTAGATGACATTCCTAGAATTGGACACACGGAGTCGATAGCCTTTGAATCTTTTCGTAGAGGGAGAATACCTACAAGAAATCAAGTTAATGAATTTATATGCTTCACATGTTTAATATGCTGTTACTACAATGCCAGAAGCGTGGCATAGAATGGGAGAGGTTAGTCAACTGGAATCTCTAACCTGTTCGTATTATCATGTATGACTTTGTTTGAAAACTATATACTATATCTAACGGGATGTATGGAGAAAGTCTGGGATTATGAAGTATGATATGGAAGAATTTTATCCTGGAGTATGAATACGTTACCATGATGTACGTCCTTGAAGGAAGGTCAATGGACTTGAATGAGCGGAATAGTATATGGTAACAGTTTTGTGATCCTCAGTCACTTGAGTCAGAGGACTTTATTAGTAGAGAATCTTCAGGAACTTTAAAAGTAATTATCAACATGTTGACGTATGATTTCTGCGCCTGTGACGATGTTAGTCTTGTCCACTCCGTATGTGCTGTGTTGAATAAAATCTATGTACAGTCACCACCGACTTCTGTACTGCCAGTACTTGCCCAGTTCACCCAGTTCAATACTACTTGTTGAAGTTCGTTTGAAGAATATTGTTGACATTCGTTCATTTTAACCATTCGCGTTTTAAGCTACCTCTTCACCGGTATAAACTGAACTCAACGATAAAACGGAGTCAACAATAATTGGTATGCCAGTGTGGTCTGGAAGTAATTTCAAAGGAACGTACCCATCCAAATTATCGTTTGAAAAGAAGAATTTTTACTTTCAAGGCGACATCATCTCAATTTGGATCCTAGCGTGATATGAATCAGATTCAACTTACGTTTACCAAGGTCAAGGTCTTCAATCAACCTCCACGTCAAGTTTCACAGTGACTGATTACTTGGAGATCATCTCTTCATCATATTGCGTGCGAGCTGTAATCTAGAGAAGCAGAACGAAGTATTTTATCTGTAGACGTACATCCACGGAGACGAGGCACATTGATTTTTTACCTGCACGCGAGATGAGTATAACGTGTTTCCGTTGTACACTTTATTACGCTTAGTTGTGCCTTCCGTGATATGTCCACATTCATATTTTTCGTGTTAAGTGTTATATGTTGTGTATTCTTCGTGGGAGGTAGGGAGGTTGATCTGACGAACGAGATCCATCTCGAAGCCAATTCGGGCTCTTCGTCAGACGTTCTGTAGGACATTATTTTGCAGACTTCCCGCAGTGGAATGTTCCTACGCGTGAGCATAGAAGGATCTTTGGTCCACTGTGTCTGGTAGTCTGTGACACCTGACTGTTTTAGCTGTTTCGTCAAGTTTTAATTGTTGTTTTTGGTAGTTATTTTTACTTGTACCTTATTTTCATGATGTATTTTGTATGTGATTATTGTCCATCTTACCTGACTGTCGTTCATTTTTTTTACAAAGCATATGTTTTTACACTGTGTTGTCAATTGTCTTGTGCATTATTTGGATCGTAGATGTCATCGTAATTTTTTACGACATTCTATTTTAGTTCCACATTTTATTTTATTTGATTTCTACGACTGTAGTCATTTGTCTTGATTATCGTGTCGTGTCAGTATTGTGCTATTGTCTGTCACGTTATTGCTTTCACACCATTTCATGTTATAAATTACATTATTAATTATTAATATTATTGCCTATTATATAAATTGATTTTACCGTTCTAGAACAGGAACGAAAACCACTAGTTGTAGTAACAATTTTAAGTAGTATTATTACATAATAAAATTGAATAATGGCTACCTTAGACTATTTCATTAAGCAAGCAAAAGCTCTTCAGATGGCTCCTGAGGAAGCAAAAGCATTTGCACTTGCAGAATATAAGAAAGCTCAAGAAATAGAAGCTGATCAGAGAAGGTTAGAAACTTTACGTTTGGAAAATTTGAAATTTGAGGCAGATCAAAAAAGGATTGAGGCGGAGGAGAATGAGAAAAAAATGAGATTAACTGCTGAGGAGGATGAAAAGAAGAGGAAATTTATAGCTGAGGAAGAGGAGAAAAAAATGAGATTAGCCGCTGAATTAGAAGAGAAACGATTTCAGCGAGAGGCAGAACAGAAGCAAAGGGAGGCTGAAGAAAGACTTAAAATTGAAATGGAAGTTGGAAGTTAAACAAAAAGAAATGCAAGAAAGAAGATTAATAGCTGAACAAAACACAAAACGACTTCAGCTTGAGATGGAAGAGAATGAAAGAAAACGACAGCATGAACTGAAATTAGCAGAGTCAGAATATGAGAGACTTAGGTTAACTCAGGAAGCTAATTCTCAGAGAACTTTTGAAAGCCAAACTTCATCCAGACATGATAATTTTAAGGAAATTCACCTTAAATTACCAAAATTTAATCCCCCGTCTGATGACGTGATATTCTTCCTAGATAGGTTTGAGGCCACTTGTGTGTCTTATAACGTGGATAAAGCTCTATACTGTACATATTTATCCAGATTACTTACAGGGGACGCATTAGCAGTTTATCATACCACCAGCATTGGTGAGAAAAATGACTATAATGCTCTTAGAGCGGCACTTCTGCAAAAATTCCAAATGACAGAAGACCAATATCGATCAAGATTTCATACATTACTACCTCAATCTAGCAGAAATTTTAGTGATTTTCTGTCACAAATACGACTAACATTAGAAAGATGGATCGAATTATCCAAAATTGAAAAGTCGTATGAAGGTCTCTTCGATTTACTGATGCGCGATAAGGTACTTTCGTCTGTAAATCCTACATTTCTCGCATTTTTACACGAACGGAAACCTTTATCTATGAAAGACTTAGAACAGCATGCTAAAAATTTTTGCACTGCTCACCCAAACATGGATCTAAGTAATGCACAGATTAAGAATGAATTGCCTGTTGCTTTTGCAGCACAACAAAACAATTTTTCACGCAATCGTTCTTTTAGTGCTGACAGATATGTCAATAAGGGAAATAATGACAATTTTAACAATGGTAATTTTTACAAAGGGAAGCAATTTCAACAATCTGCTCCATTTAATGTTTCTTGGAACCAGGCTCACAGATCGCGAGATTTTGGTAACAATAATTTTAAAAATAATCAAGGACATTATAATAAACAAAACTGGAGATCAAGATCTCAGGGTCCGCAAAACAAACAATTTTTTGGAAATAAACCATTTTACCAACATCATAACGATCATTATACAAATTATCGGACTCATCCAAATTTTAACTCTAGCAGAAACTACAATTATGGCAATTTTAATGACAAAAATCAAAATCGATCGCGT
Source organism: Oreohelix idahoensis (assembly GCA_024509875.1). Taxonomy (NCBI): domain Eukaryota; kingdom Metazoa; phylum Mollusca; class Gastropoda; order Stylommatophora; family Oreohelicidae; genus Oreohelix; species Oreohelix idahoensis. The sequence goes on from JAMPIV010012003.1 coordinate 50,872, forward strand.
CGACGAGATAGATCGTTGAGTAATACGAATAGACATTCTAATGTCGCTTTTAGTGATACACAGGCTAACATTGAACAGGGTAAAGGAGCTGAAACTCATAATGCTATGTGTTGTTCTCTTGATTGTACCCAAGTCAAAGATTGTTCAGAATGCTCTACTCTTTTCCAGCCCAGGGCGATCACGACGCTGCGTTGCGGACATACCTTGCCTAGTCTACCTGCAGTCTGTACGGCCACTGCTGCGTCAGTACACCAGGGACAGGGCTCTCTTAAGTTTAACAAGGGATTTGTCAACAATATTTCATGCTCTCTCCTATTTGACTCAGGTTGCAGCACAGTCGGCGTCCGGACTTCGCTGATCAACCCAAGTTGTGCCACGGGCCGGGTTGTCAAATGTGTGACGTTTGGTGGCACAATTGAAACATTTGCCACTGCTATTATTGATCTTAATACACCATTTTTTTCAGGAAAGATTCAAGCTTGTCTCCTTCCGAATCCAATTTGTGATTTAATACTTGGTCGCATACATGGTATTAAAGAGTGTACACCACAGCAAATTGCTGAATGGGAAGAGCGACATATTCAAACTGCAAATGCAGTAGTGACTAGAGCGCAAGCTACTAATATGTCGCATGATACACCTATGGAACCTACAGTTCATACCACTTGTGATGATGATGCTCCTATTTCACGGGAGTTGTTTGCAACATTGCAAAAGAATGATGATTCATTAAAAAAAATTTTTTCAGTATGTGAACAAAAATAATACCAGCAACAAACTTGCAAAATCTAGACATGATTTTATACTTAAAAATGGGATTTTGGTTAGAGTAATACGAGAAAAGGATTCATCCTTATGTTCTCAGATTATAGTCCCATCCTGTATGAGATCTCGTATATTACGACATGCGCATGACTCGCAATGTGCGGGCCATATGGGTTTTTCGCGTACCAAATCCAGAGTGCTTTCGGCATTCTACTGGCCAGGCGTCCATAAGGACATCACTCTCTATTGTCGGTCCTGTTTGATATGTCAAGAAGTTAAGGTACGGGGTCCATTTCATGCGGCTCCTATTCAAGCTGCGGACATCCCGATTAGACCATTTGATAAAATGGCTATAGACATTATTGGTCCAATGCTTCCATCTGCTAGAGGGCATACGCATATTCTTACGTGCATTGATATGTGCACTCGCTGGCCTGAAGCCATCCCTCTCAAGAACACTTCATCTGCCAGTGTAGCAGAGGCATTGATGTTAATCTTCTCACGCATTGGTTTTCCACGGAAAATCTTGTCGGATCATGGGGTTCAGTTCATTTCTGAATCCATGTCTCAAGTTATGAAGACATTAGGTATAGACAGATCTCTAAGTTCTATTTATCATCCGATGTCAAATGGGTTAATTGAGCGTCTAAATAGGACACTCAAGCAGTTGTTGGGTAAGATGACTCAAGACCACCCACAGACTGGGATCGGGTCCTACCCGCTTGTCTCTTTGCGTATCGCGAAGTACAAAATCAAGCAACGGGGTTTTCTCCATTTCAACTTGTTTTCGGCATGCAACCACGCGGTCCGATGTCGTTAATCCACGACTTATTGGTTGACGAGAATATTGAAGAGGAAACTCAATCCTCTTATGAGTATGTGATCTCTCTGAGAAAGAGAATCATAGATGCTTGTAGATTAGCTACTGCATCATCCGAACAAGCCAAAGAAAAAGCTCGTCTATTTGCAAACAAATATAGACGTCTTCGCCAGCTTATTCCTGGTGACGAAGCTTTTGTCTTACTACCTGCGCATAATAATCGTCTTTTAATTACCTGGAGAGGTCCTTTCAGGATCATCTCAAGAATATCCGATGTCGACTACATCGTTGATGTTAATGGTAAACATAAAACCTTCCACATTAATATGTTGAAGGAATATTACTCACGTCCTGATTATCTACAATCAGTGTTCCAAGCAACTGACGATCCTACACCTCCTATTCAACACTATTCTAGTTTGTCTGTCATCCAAGAAGAGGAATCTTCTTTCGATGATGTACAACTACCAATACCAGTTGTACCACTCCATTCCACTGAGAAATGGAATGATGTTACTATCTCATCTACTCTTACTGATGATCAACGTCAGCAAGTCTCTAATATTCTACACACGTATGAGGATGTCCTCACTGACATCCCAGGTCATACGTCAGTCATCCAACATGACATTATTCTGACTGACGATACACCTATTCGAGTTCGCCCATATCCTATTCCTTTACACTTTCGTGATAAGGTTGATAAGGAATTGGATGAGATGCTTCAATTAAATATAATTGAACCATCTTCATCACCATATTCTTCTTCTATGGTAATCATTAGGAAGAAGGACAACAATATACGTCTTTGCGTAGATTACAGGAAATTAAACAAAGTTACAAAATTCGATGCGGAACCATTACCTCTTTTAGACGACTTATTAGAGAAATTATCTCATGCCACATTCTTTTCGAAATTTGACCTTTCAAAGGGTTATTGGCAAGTGCCATTAACCCCTAAAGCAAAGCCATTCACCGCTTTCTCGACGCCACGGGGTCTTTTTCAATGGAATTTTATGCCATTCGGTCTAATGAATGCGCCAGCTACCTTTGTACGCATGATGCGCCGCATATTGTCTCATCGTCCCGATGTCATTACTTATATAGATGACATCTGTCTTTTCAGTGACTCTTGGGATGAACATATTCAGGGTTTAAAATCTTTACTTTCTACCTTACGGGATTATAACTTAACAGCAAAACCTTCAAAGGCTTTTGTCGGTTTTCATGACATCTCATTTCTTGGTCACCGTATAGGTCGCGGTTTAATGTATACAGAAGACAGTAACGTCTCTAAAATTTTAAACATCTCAGCACCTAAGACAAAAAAAACAAGTGAGGTCGCTCTTAGGACTAATACAGTTCTATTCTAAATTCATCCCTCATTTGTCTACTATAACTGCACCTCTTTCTTCGTTACTGAAGAAGGGCACATCTAATGTAATAAAGTGGTCGCAGGATCATCAAACGGCTTTAGATTATATAAAACAATTTTTTTTCAAATAAGCCTTTTTTAAGGTTGCCTAACAAAGATCTCACCTTTGTTCTTCGCAGTGATGCTTCTTCCTACGCTATCGCGGCAGTTTTGATGCAGGAATACGGAGGCACCTTATTTCCGGTTATGTACGTATCCAGAAAGCTTACGACGAGCGAGATGAAGTATTCCGTTCTGGATAAAGAGCTCCTCGCTCTTGTCTGGTCAATCAATAAACTGGATCGTTATCTCCTCGGATCACACTTTGTGGTGGAATCCGACCAGAAAGCTCTTACAGCACTGAACACAGGGAACGTGAAGTCATCAAAGTCAGCGCGTTACGCTATTGCGCTTCAACCGTTCCATTTTGAGATACGAGCTATTCCTGGAGTACAGAATGTGTTTGCAGACTGTCTTTCAAGATGCCCTAGTGAACATGTCGAAATTAAACCACTTCCAGATGGTGAAACGTCCTCACAGAAACATGAATAACTTTGTACATGGTCACTGATTATACATCTGTGGAGACTATGTGTAGTTCTGCAGTATTCGTATATATATAACTTTCAGAATATACTTACGTATGGATTATAACATTATTTCTTGTGAAGTAACGTTTTGTTAGAACGGGAACAGTGATATTAAAGTAACATTTTTTTTTTTAGTATGGAAACATTGGTAAGAGTGACAAATAGACATTCACTATTGTTATGGAACATATTACACTACATATCGTGTTCGTAAACTTATTTCAGACATGGTACATTTAGAACATATTCTTGTCGATTTAACTAGTTCTAAAAGAATATTAACAATGAGTGAAATTGAAATCACTTAGAATAAATTAGTAATTAGTTATTTGTTCATAAATTAAGTACTATTAATTAGTATAATTCAATTTAATCAATTTGATTGATTATAAATCACACATCTACTAACTTTATTAGTGTTTCGCAATACGTGTATTCACGTATCCCACTACATGATATCTCACTTTTAGATAACTAGTCAAACTTACTAGTGTTAGGAAATAGTAAGTGCGTTGCTTCTTAAAGTGTTTAATTATGCTTTGTTTCATTTTGCATGTTGTATTTTAAAATTTTCTGTTTTATTGATTCTTTTATCATTGATCATCATCAGTGTTGCTGTTCATTTTCATTTTTGAAATCATATGTTTCAAATTTCTTTTAAAACAATTTTGTTGAATTTTATTATCATCTTTTTTTTTATGGTTTATTTCATTTTCATTTTCAACTTCTTTTTACTTCGAATATTACCACATCGTTCCAAAGTAGGTCGATGGTGGATGTGTGCTTTAATGCATACTATCATTTAGTTATATTGTTTTCATTTAATATTCTTTTCTTAATATGATATAATTTTATGCATGTCATAAATCTTGTTGTAGTTTTGACTCACCTCTCTCGAGTAATTAGTTCGAAAAAAAATTAATAGAATTAATTTTTTTAAGGGGAGGTGATAAGGGAGCTGTTACGTACATTTATTACCTACGGGGGTAGTCTTCGGTCCTGCCAAATGTACGCACCAGTTTTATATAGTTATATTATTTGTGCGTTCGATTGATTCACGCACTGACGTGCACAATGCAGGGTGAGTTGCTTTGGACGCACGTGTAACCTAGTTGAGTAGTTTCTGACGTCATGTAAGGGGCAGCTCGGACCATATTTATGTCCGCTGTGTTATCCTTTGATTTTGGCAAATGTGAAGTAGCCATCAGTTGTATTCGTATCTATTGATCTTCATGGCGAAGTCAATAGTGGAAGTATAAAGTAAGTGTCGCCCCATTTCTTATGGCATGTTTATTTATGTACATTAAAGTATCAGGCCGCTCCTATTAATGGTCTAGCGGGAATTCATCGTAGATGACATTCCTAGAATTGGACACACGGAGTCGATAGCCTTTGAATCTTTTCGTAGAGGGAGAATACCTACAAGAAATCAAGTTAAGGAATTTATATGCTTCACATGTTTAATATGCTGTTACTACAATGCCAGAAGCGTGGCATAGAATGGGAGAGGTTAGTCAACTGGAATCTCTAACCTGTTCGTATTATCATGTATGACTTTGTTTGAAAACTATATACTATATCTAACGGGATGTATGGAGAAAGTCTGGGATTATGAAGTATGATATGGAAGAATTTTATCCTGGAGTATGAATACGTTACCATGATGTACGTCCTTGAAGGAAGGTCAATGGACTTGAATGAGCGGAATAGTATATGGTAACAGTTTTGTGATCCTCAGTCACTTGAGTCAGAGGACTTTATTAGTAGAGAATCTTCAGGAACTTTAAAAGTAATTATCAACATGTTGACGTATAATTTCTGCGCCTGTGACGATGTTAGTCTTGTCCACTCCGTATGTGCTGTGTTGAATAAAATCTATGTACAGTCACCACCGACTTCTGTACTGCCAGTACTTGCCCAGTTCACCCAGTTCAATACTACTTGTTGAAGTTCGTTTGAAGAATATTGTTGACATTCGTTCATTTTAACCATTCGCGTTTTAAGCTACCTCTTCACCGGTATAAACTGAACTCAACGATAAAACGGAGTCAACACTCATATTTTCTTGACCCTCGGCACACTAGGGTGATGTTAACCGTTTAGAGGAGTCACTTTTGTCTTTACTTCTTAATCGTTCTTCTTCTACCTTGGGGTGTAGAGGTTTGTAAGCGAGAGCGCCATACTATCCCATCGGTTGTCTTCCTTCTGGTCTGGTTCCCTTCTAGTCCTTGGTCTTTCAGAGATCATCAAATGTTGACCTTCCAGTGACGTCTGGGCCGTCCTTGAGGTCTGGAACCCTAGCTCTTGGTTTCCCATATAATCCGTGGTATCCGATCTTCTCCCTTTCTGCAGACACGTGCCACACGGTCGTAACTGGGACTGTTACACTGGAGTCTGCTGGGGCTGGGTTTTTAAGCTATGACGTATCGTCTGGTTGCGTTTGTCACTCTAGTAAGAACCAATGCGCTCATTGGAATCCCGTGACGTAATCCATTTCTTTCTCATTTGTCTTCGAATTTATTCGAGTGGTCATTTTGTTTACACGGACATTCATGGGAGGTACACTAGCTACTGCCATTTCTTCATCAAAAGCTGCCATCTCCATATCCAAAGTCGACTCCAAAGTCGACTCCTCCAACGTCTTCTGTCTCTTGTGTTGATGGTATACTCTGATAGACTCTTTAACGGCCATTTCTTGACATCTTCGTCTTGCACGTTTGCCATCAACTCTTCTTTCCAATTCGGTGTTCAGCAAGGTGTTATATTTATAACATTTATTTGTAATATGTGTAGTATTTATTTTTATATAACCAAAATATTTTAACTGCCTAATGTCGATGGCCTTGATTAATTCTGCCTTCATGCCTAGCTTTTCTATGACTTCGCTGTGTGCTTTCGTCTTTTTCCATGAGATGCGCCACCATACTTCTATATATCCACACCTCAATCAAGAGTGTCAAGAACCTCAATCCCTTTTTCCAATTTACTTCCACTTACCTCCCGTATGTTTGTTTCAACCGCGAGTTACCAAGGCGTGAAAGGGGAGCAAAGAACATTAATAATGTAACCTACCACGCAAGTCGTAAGAAAATGCTAAGGAGGGTTGGGATTGGGACTGGCTTAACATCGTGTAGAAATTCGCAGCCTCACAATAAACAAAATTAACGGGAGATAAATATGAAAATCATGCGGTAGATATGTAAAGATATTGAGCTGGTGGAAAACAACAGGATGACTTGGCATGTCAATGTTGAAGACCTATGCTCCTTGGGGTGCTAAAGGATATTGATTTGTTTGTTTATTGTGTGTACTTAATTTAGTTCTCGCTTTCTTTCTCCTCTGTTTTTGTTATTCTATCCGTGACAAAATCCTTGTGGTCGTAACGTGAGCAATCATCTTTGTCACAGTAAAACGTGTTACCTATTGTTTGTTTACCCCACCGTTATACATTTTAACATTTGTTCTACTTCGCAAGAATGAATACCAAAATGTGAGAGAACATTCAATAAATCATTTTGTTGAAAAATGCACGTGGTATTTTTCTTTTTAATGTATGTGTGTTTTGTTAGATTTTTATTTTTATTTTACTGACTGCTATTCCGAACATAGCGGGGCGTACAAGATAAAAATAGAGGTTGACTGTTATGCCGAACATAGTGGGGCGTACAAGATAAGAATAGAGGTAGAGGCAACCGCTACAGCTTTCAGGTGGCTAACTAAAACTTTAATAACAAAGGCAGTCATTGTGTCAGACTCTCAGTCCATGCTACGAAAGGTTCAGTATGATTGTTTACGGCATGAATGGAAAATCTCCATAGAAGCCTCGAATCTGTGGGAGCTGGTGTGGATCTATTGTCCTATTTGTACAGGGGTACACGGTAATCAAGAGCACCCATAGTGGGGACACTGGATATGGATAAGGGAGAGATACTGAGAACAATTTATGATCACCTGTTAGAGAATGACAAGGCAATAGATGAATCATCAAGGTTAAGACTGTTGGAGTTTGGCATCAAACGTAAGGCTAGCAGAGATGGACGTATGAGAGGATGCATCTGTCGTGTTTATAACCAGCGAGCTACAGGAACAGTTAGCATTCATACTCTTCGACATATACTGAGGGAGAGTGAGCACCTATGGGTTTGCCCGGAGTGCAGTGATGTCGATTCTGTTCAACAACAACAATATCAATATTTGTTGTTGTGACTGTGTTATTTCTGTTTTTGCTGTTCTCATTACATGTTCCAGCCATAATTCATGCTCGTGTTTACTCTTTGCATGGCTTGTTCAAGATCTGATTAAGATTATTTTGGCTTAACTTTCTACAGCGTTTGCTAGACGGCCTCTTACGCAAACCTTTGTTGTGGCTTTTAAAAAATCTTCTAGTGACTCGTAGTGTTACTATTCTTACATCCCGTTCGGGCTTCGGTAACTCGCGCACTTTCATTGCATTAGGAAATATATGGACAACACAAGAAATCAGTACACCACAAATAACAAAAAAATTAAGATTTCTTGGTAAAAGTGTTGCCTTTTTTAATGAGTCGTCTATATTAGGATGCATGTCTAAATATAAAAGACCATGTGGTCTGGACGGAAATCAGGGGCACATCTTCAATCCGGCCTGCAAGTCTGGAAAGAAGAACTGGAAAAGAGAGGGATGGTTATCAGCAGTTCCAAAACAAAACCATGTTGATCTGAAGAGAAGGAAAGAAGCATCACATTATGCTGCAAAAACAGATCCTGGAGCAAGCCAACCACTTTAAATACATTGGAGCTATCATAGAATAGAATAGAGGCATCAAAGAAGAGTTGGGTACCCGAAGAGACTTTTTCAAGCAAGAAATCGAGGATTTCTCAGCAAAAGAGATATTGGCAAAAGGACAAAGATGGCTGTATGCCGCTACATATATGTCCCAGTCTTGACAAATGGATGTGACTCATGGACAGTGAATACAACCCACAAAAGCTAGCTCCAAACCTCAGAAATGAGAAATGGTGTATCTGAGGAAGATGTCTGAAGTAACAAGAAGAGACATGATTCGCAACCAGACGATAAGGCAAGGCCTCAAAACCCAGCCCCTGCAGACCCAAGTAGAACAGTCCCAACTACGATGGTTTGGCAGTGTATGCAGAAGGGAAGAAGATAGGTTATCAGACAAATATGGGAAACCATAAGCCAGGGACCCAGACTTCCAGGACGATACAGAGTTTGCTGGGAGGACAACGCCGGACAATCCCGGAAGGAACTTCTTCTTCTTCTTCTTCTTCGTACACTCTCAGACATCCACTTGAATGTTCTCAAAGAAAGCAGTAGTCAGTTTGAGGCTATTTGAATCCCCGTAAAGCTTTTTCACGAAAGGAGCTGGCGTCGGCCATATGCACTTTCTCTGTACCACATATAAGGGGTAACTTTGAAGCAGATGTTCAGCAGTCATTTTATCAGTGCCACAGTTACACTGATCGGTAGTTCCTATCTTTAGCTTGTTGAATAGATGGTATCTCAATCTGTTGTGGCCAGTGCGGAGTCTGAAGATTACCACTTGTTCTTTTCTGTGGAGCTGGTAGTAAGCATCATTCTGTGTGTGCCCTGGATGTTCTACATTCTATTTATTTCTGTAACTGATTCTGATAAAACTCTTTGCCTCCTCAAAAGTTATGCTTGCATCAGGCTGAGGTAGATGTGAACCTCCTTTTGCCATTCTGTCAGCCTCTTCATTGCCGGCGATGTTACAATGAGATGGGATCCATTTGATCACAACACTTTTGAATCGTTGACAAAGTTTGTGGAGCACTACTCTGAGATCATCCAGGTATGTATTATTTTGGCTTTTCAACGATGCAATTACTGACTGTGCAGCAGTAAAGAAAGCAACTTGTCTCTCTGCCGTTTCTTCTGTCAATATAACCTCTGCTGCAGTTTTCAAGGCCTCTGCCTCTGCTCTGAAGTTGCTGGAGAATTGTCCAGTCGCCACTAACAGCCTCTTTTCTGCACCAGTGCTTAAGGTCAGGGTAGAATAGGAACGACTAAGTAAGTATGGTCTGGACGGACAAGAGTAAAACAGTGATAAACAGTACGGTGGACTAAAAAGGTCGTAAAGGTTTTCTTGGGACAAAGGTCAAGGAAGCGGTCAACGTTTTGTCCTGAAGCTCGTCTTCGAGTAAAACCTAATGTGAATGCTAGAAAAGTGTATGAGTATGTTTGTTAAGGACACGAACCGCTAAAACTGATCGCCTTTGTTGCCCCGGTAATTGCTAGTCAGAATACCGCGGGGGACACAAAATTAAATGAAAAAAAAAGAAAATGATCTTCTGCACAAACACAAATATGTGAATTCGCAAGTCAAATGTCAGGACAGTCCTATCGTATGGCTCTGAAACATGGAGAATTACAAAAGTTATAATCAAGAAGTTAAAGAATTTTTTATCACATGACTGATTGCACAAAAACAAGGGGAGAAAAGAAAATTACCAGGTGAACTGGCCATCTTGTTCACATTGGATTTCGGTGGCAGCGACGTTGGATATTTCCACTTTCGGGTCGTATCATTTTTATTAAATTGTATGTATTTAACTTCTTTCTCACTTTCTTTCTCCTCTTTTTGTTCACTTGATCCTGACGAAGGCTTTGTTGCCGTAATGTAGGTGATTCTCATTGTCCTTTGTCCAACTAAGACACATAGCCTATGTTTTATCCTACCGTTGTGTATGTGACCGCGCACTCTGGAAATGGGGATAGTACTACGTAGAGTTCATGTAGTAGAGCACTATGAGGGTAGATATTAGAGAGTTATCTTTTCTTGGTTATCAAGGATGGCCGTGGATTTTCGTGTGAAAATCTCGTCTGTCTTGACAGGCTAATCGCCTGAGGTATTGATTCAGTCAAGTATTGGTAAGCCCAGGTTCTTAGGCCCTTGCTTTAGGTTGGAGACTTATTAGTTGTGGAACAGCAGAACTCTCAGAAAGCTCTAAAGTGTCAATGCTAACTTCAATATATATTCAATATATATATAATTGTATATTAGATAAGTCCAACGTCTCAATAAATTAACTCTTTATTGTCGACACATAGATTATGGACTCATTTTCAATTAGTCATGCATTTCTGTACAAATATTCTACTACATTTAATCTCGAAGCAGAGCTTTCTTGAAATTTTGCCACATATATTCTCGAAGTAGCGAATGGTTACTTTCTTTCTCAGTCTTTGCTCAGTTTTGATTCTTGGTGGGAACCTTATACTGCTTAGGTTGTATGCATGTCGGTTTTATATACTGAAATTTCCTACTACAAAACAAAGTTCAATGCGAAACCTAATTCTATTTCGAGACGGTACTTACGGGTGCTATAAACCCAAAAGGGTAAAGCACCAGAAAAACATATCGGTTAATATAATCTTCTTTTTTCTCAGCTCCTAGATACCAGCCTTGATCTAAAAAATCCTCGTAACTATGTGATCCCGAGATGCAAAGAATGAACCAGAGCTGGGGCACTGTACGAAGGATGGCCGCCGACCGAGCAAGGTGGAATCAATTTGTTGCTGCCCTACAGGACGCCACCAGGCGTGATGGCCGCTGACTGCTTTGACGGTTGGCGGTTATGGATCAAAGAAAGAAGAAGATGTGATCTTGACCAATCAGTATTCTCTATACTTTGGACCTTCGGCCTAACTTGTGTGTTTTCCACGCAAGATTTGATGACGTCATTGGTTCATGTTTGCATAGATTGATGACGTCATGGATTCTTGACTAGTGTTCATTCCACTTGCTAGTCTTATTCAAGTACTTAGTGAATTAGTCTTGCTTAAGTACCCTTAATACAATCTATCAGATGATGGCTCGAGTAGTGCTAAAAGCAATGTACTAGGCCATACGGTCACATGTAAAACAGAAGAAATGAAATAATATAACAAGATCCCCAACTTGCAACCGATGGAAAAATATAGACAAATACAAACGGAACAAGAGGTAATGGCGTTCGTGTTGGGTAGAATACAAGTTGAAGTAATCCACTGAAAACATTACACGGCGGTCCTTGAAAATCTATAAGTTGTGTGAATGATATAAAAAAACATTACACGGCGGTCCTTGAAAATATATAAGTTGTGTGAATGATATAAAAAACATTACCGAAAAATGATAACTGTCCATTCCCTTTATTTTATACAATGGAAAATGTAATTTCTGCTTCTCCGTGAATCTAGTAACAACAAAAAAATGATGTTCCTAAAACAGTTATTTGAACCTTTTCATTTTTTATGATTTTAAATCACACCTCAATATTAGTTTTCCCAAAGATTGACATTCAGCTTTGAATAAAATATATTTTGATAAGTTTAAATACCTCATATAAAGCTCATAAGAAAGTTAATCATTTCTACACCTATTTTTCAAACCAAATACTCGCTGACTTATAGTGCGTTTCAAAAAGTTCGGTCGACGATTGACTTCAAATATCTCCATATTCCTTGCACTGATAAACATGATTTTGTGCATGTGGTCTTATATTTTCAATGTCCCAAAGTTTTTATAAAATTCAATGTTGCAGGTAGTGTTCTTTTCTTGCAACGGCTAATTCCTTTGATCTTTTTTAACGAAGTAATTATTTTGTCCTGGAAGAAAATAATTTACCGTAAATGACGGAAGTTGCATATTTTCGGCATAGGCGTCTATACAATTCGAATGTTAGAGGGGTTTATTAACTGATTACTACGTGAGGTCCTTTTTTATTTCTTCGAAATATTTGAGAGAATAATAACGCCTATTCGTCGTAAATGTTACTTTTTATACTAAAACGTGAATGGATGCATGAAGAGGTGAAAGTACTGTGTATGTTAAAAATAGTAGTGAAATCGCGAAGATAAAAAGGAAATGAAGTGGTTTACATGTACACATAGATGGAGGAGAAAACATATAAAACATATAAGGTATTTACACACTTATTCTGAGTCAGACGAGTCTAACATACTGATGACTATTCTCGGCTGAACGAATGACAGTCTATCTTTTTCCCAACAGTCAATTTTCCTCTTTTATGACATGGTCTTCACATTGACACCAATAATCTTTGTCTATCTGCTAGAGAGCGGCATATGTTAGTTCTTTCATATTGCATAATTTGAAAGTTTTATTTTCAGCTGCCACCTGTCCTTTAACTTTTGCCCAAACGAGTTCAATTGGGTTTAAATGTGAATGATAAGGTGGCAGTCTCAAAGACATATGACCATGCTGTTGAATCAAATTGTCTATATGGAATATCTTGGTCTTTTGTGATTTTTTAACAAGGGACAGTAATTCAGGTTTCAGAAACCCCTCGTTTAATGGAATGTCTTCTTTTCTGAGCCAAATCTTTATAGCATCTTTTGAACTTGAAGATGTCGGGATTTTGTCTTCTTCTGCCACAGCGTTGTGGTATGATGCGTTGTCCATTATCAGACAGGATGGTCTGTCTAGGGACGGAAGAAGAGTATTTTCAATCCAATCTCTAAATATGTTACCATTAATCTCGGTATGATAGTCCCGGTTGTCCATATAATTGGAAGTGAAAATAAGTTCAGCATTTTTCACGAGACCATTATATCTGCTGCCTGCATGTGCCATTATCAGACGTTGTCCTTTCCCACTGGGTACACATCTTTTAATCGTTCCATCTGATAACTGCCATTCCTTTTCACTTGTGTGGTGAGCATTGATCCAAGTTTCATCCACATACGCATTTCCCATTGTATTACAGACCTAGAATACCGCAAGATACACCTATGCACTGAACACACCGGAAGGATCAATGTAATGTTCAAAACAGTGCGGTAGTGAGCTGAAACACAGGAAAATCGCGCGAAATACGTTCAAGATGTTAAATCGAAATAGCTTACAAATATGAAGGGGTAAGCCCTCTCAATACACGGTTGGACTAGGAGGTGGTCGATTTTTTATACTTTAAATAAAGAAAATTTAAAACAATAAGTTTGTTAACGAGGAAAAAAATGTCCCCCTCGGGACATAGCGATCATTAGGTCATATGCAAAGTTGCAACAATTACGATCAAGTGGTTGCAGAGATAATGAATATTAAACAGCGGCAAACATTGTGAAACGCACTATAGTTGTTGGAATAAAAACATTGATTTAATCAGCACATCAACCCCGTTGCCCCGTTGACTCTTGCCCGTTCAAATACGAAACACGGTGAATATTCGTAGTTCACCATTTCCTTTATGTTAAAACCCTTACTTCAGTGGAGTTATTTCCACCTTATTTTACATTATTTCAGTTATACTATAAAATAGGCTGAGTCAATGCTGGTCAAAACTTGAGAGAAGAAAATATACCAAGAAAGAGATCTGCATGAAAAGTCTCAACTCATTACAACACGTGAAACACATTTTGAGCGTCAAAGATCTGAAACGCGACAAATATTCGAAACTTCAATATAAGTGGTTAAAAAAGAAAGGTTCAGATAATGGGCGATTTGTTGTATATTTGTCCTTAATTCCTTAATAAAACGAGATTAGAATACAATATTCAACATTACTGTTTCAGTGGTTTATTATCGAGGCACTGTGGTGAATATAATATTCACATGTGCTAACAATTCTAAACTTGAAGACATTAAAACTCTGCAAATTCTTCCTCAAATGTAGTACGACAAACACACATAATAACAAATTAATTTCATATCAGGTCACCTTCACTCATTCATTCCCTCACTACAGGTCAGTGCCCCACGGAGCATGCGCCTTCAACATCGTCAAGCCAAATCTTCCTTTCCCGAGCCATCACCTGATGGTCCACGTCCTCACTGTCATGCTTGTATCCAGTTCTCTTCTCATTGTGTTTTTTCTGCCTCGTTCTATCTCTCCTACCACGGGTATTCCAGAACAAGGATTGTCTTGTAATCACATGGTTGTTGAATTCCCCCCCCCCCCCTACCACATGCCACTTTAATGCTAGACAAAGTTTGAGACTGACTTCAAGTAGCACGAAATATAATCGTTAATGGAAATGTGACGTGAGCTGTGCGTAAGTTATCAAGCAAATCATTATAATCAATTACTTTATTTTGTGTTCAAACCTCAGAAATGAGGTATCTGATGAAGGTGGTGGAATCAAGAAGATGACACGTGGTCTGCATCCAGACGATACGTCATTGCCTCAAAACTCAATCCCTGCAGACCCGAGTTGAACAGTTCCAATTACGATGGTTTGGCCATGTCTGCAGAATGGGAGAAGGTTGGCTAACACGACAAGTCTGTGAAACCAAGAGCCAGGGATCCAGACCTCTAGGATGACCCAGAGCTCGCTGGGAAGAAAACATTAGACAATATCTGAAGGACCGAGGACCAGATTGGAACCAGGCCAGGAGGAAGTCAGACAGCCGATAAAGTAGTATGGCGCTCTCTCAGGCAAACCTCTACACCCCACGGTAGAAGAGGAACGACCAAGTAAGTAAGTTAAGTTTTCTTGTGTGTGCTCCTTATTGGGAATGGATCCACTACTGGAGTAATGGCCCCTTGAGGAACCAACATCAGAGTAATTGCCCTTGCTGTGGTGGTTTCTGTAGCAATGTCAAGGTCATTGAAAAGTCACTTCCAAGTTTGAATCGTTTCTCCTTCACCACAATCCAACTTTTAAATGTGACAAATGTCATAATAAAGGCATACAACTGTTATTTTCTTACACGAAATGTCCTCTTACATTTACGTTACAGCTTAGGGTCAGATCTGACTTGTTCAACAGATGACGTGACAGTGGGTATTTAATTGTTCCCCTCCCTCTCTCTCTCTTTCTCTATTGTTGAGGATTGCTTCATGTCTGCAGCATGGCGCATTCCTCAAATGATTATATCTACGCGACTGATGTCGATGATTGTTTCATGCTTACTGACATTTGGATTTGAGCTCGATCCGAATGTCTGTATCATGGAACACCTCAAACGAATAGAGATATATCTCATCGACCGATGTCGATGATTGTTGCATGTCTGCAGGCATTTGACTTTTGATCACACTCGGATCTGCACCATGGGACATCGCAATTGAATATAGATTAACGACGTAGTATGCATATCACTATGCATGACGCGTATGTCTTTATAACGTCATTCGACTTGTGGGTTTTGACCCGTACGGCAGTGTGTTTCAGAAGTGTGGCCATTGCCACTTATATTGTGTGGTATATCCACTTTTTAATTGTGTGGCTGGGAAGCCAATTGAGCAGTGTATTTCTTGAACCAAAACGTAAGTCGTCGTATGAATAACGCAGTTTACATAATTATGGCAGATTAGCCTGGCGTGGTATGCCAAAGGAACATTACGGTACTAGCAATAGGGTAAGACTAGTATAGATGGATATTGTACAGCTAGCGGCAAGCGTAAGCCTAGTGTAACGGATATTAAACGACTAGCAGTAGACGTAAGCCTAGCATAATAAGTGTATTGCAGAACTAGCAGGATAGTTAAGTCTAGTTAGCCTCTGAATTTATGCCAAAGGACATTGGCCGTTAAAAGGAACTGACCTCTAACCAGAACTCTAGATAGAGATTGTGAACAGGTGCTTATGAAATAATGAGAACTCTTACAGATCGTACATGAATGTGATGTGACTTTTGTTCCCATGTAGTTGGTGTCTGCACATGGTATGAAATTACTAATTAAATATTGTGAGTCGTTGAAATCACGGTCTTATCAACTGTCGTATTCGGAGTTGAGATAAATGCTATTATTATTTAACTGATCATGACCAGTGATGATTAATGTCTTAACACGCTGCATCTCACACTGCCAATATAATCAATAAGACAAGAGACTAATACAGGTCAGTCAAGGGTCGAATATTTAATATGAAACTTGTTCAGCACATAATGTATCACAAGGGTTAAAGCAGACATTATCGATACCAACGGACAGTATTACGGAATCCTACAAAAGTGATAAGAACCCGAGGGACTTTGACTCAATAAACTGAATACGCATATAATAACTTGGTCATCCACAAATACTAGAAGTCATCGAAGAACCCAGAATATACTGGGGTCCCGGAAGAGCGCCGTAACATACTGGTGTCAGAAAGTGTCTGGATTTCGTGAATACTGGATTCCCCCCTTCAAGTATCGAAGAAAGTTAAATTGATGATGAACGTTTTAAATGCAAAATCATTCATTCAATCCTAACCGGCAACTGAAATGCGCAGGACAGAAAGTGACGTCACTACATCAATGCCGTCAACGTTAGCAGACAACATTGCCTGAATATCCGAATTTTCTTCCACCAAAGAGACTGATTCACGCAGATAGATCGGTAATCTTCCACTCAAGAACTTGAACCAGTGGAGAATGTATCTCTTCATCAAATTCATCTGAGACTGCGACGCAGATCGATTGAAGAAACTACGTTCGAAGACCGAAGCAATACTTTCAAACGGTTCCCTGCTGCGAAGGTCAAGGTCTACCATCAATGGACCTCAGCTGTTGAAGACACTTGGATTAGAATTACATGCATTCATGTATTTCTCAGAGGGACAACTAAACAGATAAGTTCTTGATTTTACTAGGGCGCTTGAACATTATCATATTGTCCTTGCATTAGCTTTGGTTTACAGTTCATCATCACTTTACTTACTTTTTACTATCATCTGTGTTCCCCCATTCATGTTTTTCGTATATTCGTATATTCGTATTGTTTAATATTGACTGGAATTTTCCCAGGAAAACTTCAGTGAATGTTAACTTCTATTAAATTTGCATGCTTATATTCGCCGACTGAGGATCTGACTGATTATATTTTTTCTTTGGAGTCAGGATATAAATGTTTCCTCAGTTCGCAATATAACCATATTTTGTGTACTTAGCAGTTTCGTCAATTGAGTTACGTCCTCTTTATTTACATAACCTAATTTCAGTACTGTTGACAATTGTTGTCGTGTGTGATCTAAAACTTCTTTGTCTACACGTTTGTCTAAGACGACTTGTCTTGTTATATTTTTGTGATGTAAATTCTTTTCTTTCTTTTACTGATTACTGTTTATAAGTCTCCTTTATTTACTTTATAAGTGTAAAGTGTTGTTGTATAACTGGAAAATCATTTCATTGTAAATCATTTGATTGTTTTCACTGTCTTTGTCACATGTTCTCCGAACTTGTTTGTTATTGATTAATATATTCATGTACATATTATAGTGAGTTCTATAGTCCTGGTGTATATTATAGACTATTGAAGGTACTCAGAAACCTATTATCATGTCTACACTACAGGAATTCATTGATATTGGAAAAAGTTATGGAAAATCAGGAGCAGAACTACAAAGTTTTGCAGATACAAAATATGATGAATATTTATCGCGTCTGGAAAGAATGGAACAGCGCGAAATGACCAAACGAGCTGATGAGCTTAGGAGGTTTGAATTAACCCAAGAGAGGGAAATAAAAGAAAAAGAGTTAGCTCAACAAGAGAAAGACAAAGAATTTGAGAAAGATAAAATGGCTCAACGTGATAAAGAATTAGCTCAACAAGAAAAAGACAGAGAATTTGAGAAGGAAAGAATGGCACAACGAGATAAAGAAATGGAATTAAGGAGAATGGAACTTATGCAACTTGATCAAGCCCATAAAAATGCCATGGAAATGGAAACATTAAAACTTCATGCAGAAAAAGAAAAAGCTTTAGAATTAGCTAAAGTGCAGTCTGAACAGACTAAGACTGCGGCTGGTACAAATATTTTTTATCCTAAGTTAAAAATGCCACATTTTGACCAAACTCGCGATTGTGTTGACTCTTTTATATCTAGATTCATCATCAAGGTCACAGCTCTGAACATACCCAAGGAAAGATGGAGCAGTCTTTTACTTGATTTTTTGACTGGTGACTCACTTAAATGTTTCATGAGTCTTGATGAAAAGAGCAGAAGCGATTTCGATGTCGTAAAAGAGGTATTACTAAGACGTTTCCAGTTAACTGAGTCTGGATTCAGAGATCGCTTTCATGCTGCTAAACCAAGCAAGGATGCAGATTTTGGTGAATTCATTGCATCTATTAAACATTTCCTTAGCAGATGGATTGATCTATCTGGTATAAATAAAACATATGAAGGTGTTATAGATCTCATGCTGCGAGATAAAGTTTTATCCGCATGCAGCACTGAATTAGAAGCATTTTTACAAGAAAGACATCCTAATTCTATCGATGAGTATGAAAAACTCGGAAGACAGTATCAGACCGCACATCAGAATAAAGATCTTCATAGATCGACTATTCGAGATCCTATGCCTGTGTGCGTGGCACAACATGATCACAGACCTCGATCGAAGAGCTTTGATGGACGTTGTCGTTCAGATTATTATCAATCCGACAGAGGTTTTTATAACTTCCGTCGTCATCGCTCTCCTTCGAATTCATATCGACGAGGTTATAGAGGATATTCACCTCATGATCGTGGGTATCACAGAGGCAGGGATTATGATGGTTCACATCAAAAAGGATACTATAAACATAAATCATCTTATGGTAGAGATGCCAGGAAGGATGACTCTACTGATTTTTATTATAGCAATAAAAAGTCATTCAATAATAACAAAGGTAATGCCAGATCTCCGTCGAGAGACAAAAATAAACAGAGACATGCAAATAGTTGCAGTGTTAAAAAGGAAAAAGGTAATGATGATAATGATCATGCGAACGCATGTATGGTAATGAATGATACATGTTATGAGTGTCAGTCGAGGAACAAATTAAAGTCTACAATTACACTTGATTGTGGTCATTGTATGCCTACAATGTCGGCATGTGTAAATGTCGGTTATCTTACATTTCATCCCGGAATATTGGATGGTAAGGTAGTGAGAGTTTTGCGTGACACTGGGTCCTCAATGATAGGCATAAAGCACTCGCTTATTGAGCCCTCTGCTTTTACAGGCAAATCAGTTAAGTGTGTCACATTTGGTGGGAATATAGAAACTTTTCCTGTGGCACGAGTATACATTGATACTCCTTTTTACACAGGCACTGTCTATGCTTGCGGCTTGAGAGCTCCCATAACTGAAATTATAATAGGAAACATACCAGGAGTTAAAGATTGCACTCCTGAGGAGATTGCAATGTGGGTTGAATCTCACCCACAGGTGGCAAATGCTGTTGTAACAAGAGCACAACAGTTAGCTACGGACATGGCTACACCACCTCTTCCTATAATAGATACAATTATGTCTCAAGTTGGCACTGTTTCACCTTCTGTTTTTGCAGAAAAACAGAAGAGTGACCCAACTTTACAAGGATTGTTTAGCCGAGCAGAACAAAAAACGATTAAATACACAAGAGGGGCTAAACAATGGTTCAAGATAAAGAAATCAATACTCACTAGATATTATGATGATGGCAAAACAATTATACATCAAGTGATAGTACCTAAAGAATACAGACCATTGGTCCTACAAACAGGTCATGACTCCCCTATGGCAGGGCATATGGGGATCAAAAGAACATTGTTTCGTGTTACGTCACAATTTTATTGGCCTGGGGTTAATAAAGATACAAAGTTATACTGCAAATCATGTACAACATGCCAAGGTATAGCACGTAAGGGCAGGTTCCATACGGCACCCTTACAGATTACAGACGTACCTGAGAGACCTTTCAAAAAGATTGCAGTAGATATAGTGGGTCCGTTATCAATTGTTTCAAATAATGGATTTCGTTATATTTTAACTTGCGTAGATCTTTGCACGCGTTGGCCAGAGGCCATACCATTGAAAACCATCACAACTGCATCCGTGTCTGATGCATTATTTTCGATATTTTGTCGAATCGGTTTTCCGGAGGATATATTGTCAGATCAAGGATCACAATTTACTTCCAACATTATGAGGGATTTAGAATCCATGCTATCTGTTCACCACTCGTTTTGTAGTGCGTATAGGCCTCAATCAAACGGTGTGTGCGAGCGCTACAATAGCACTCTAAAACAGATGTTATCCAAGATAACTGAAGAATGCCCTCGTGAATGGGATCGGCTTCTGCCGGCGGCCCTCTTCGCTTTTCGTGAAGTGCCTCACGAGAGCACGGGGTGGTCTCCATTCGAATTGGTTTATGGTTCGAATCCTCGCGGACCAATGATGATACTCAAAGATTTGTTGATTGGAGCGTCAATTGATACTGCCACTCGAAACAGCTACGAGTTAGTGATTGATCTCCGACAACGAATCATCGATGCGTGCACGTATGCATCCCAGAGTATAAAATCAGCCACTCAACGATCAAGATTATTACATAATCAAAAGAGAATATTAAGATCATTCAAACCAGGGGGAAAAGTTTGGTTGTTGCTACCTCATAACGATAATAAATTACTGATATCACGGCAAGGTCCATTTGATATTATCAAACAAGTCACAGATGTTGACTACTCGGTAAACGTTAGAGGTAAAATCAAAACCTTCCATGTCAACATGCTAAAAGTAGCAGTTGAAAGACCACAGGAATTAATTCCTGTCATTAACTCTATTGATGATTCTTCACATCATACTGCTTCTTTTGCAGTTGTTCATGAAGAAGATACTACTTCGTCTATCCCTTTACAATTTCAACTACCTTCTTTGCAATCATCGGAATCTTGGAAAGACGTGACTATTTCTTCGTCACTATCTTCGTCACAACAAGATCAAGTTCGGGATATTCTCATTTCTTTCAATGATGTTCTCACCGACCTCCCAGGTCAGACATCGCTTATATCCCATGATATTACTCTTACTGACTATAAACCTCTCAAACTTAGACCCTATCCTATTTCTTTACACCACAAAGATAGGGTGGAGAAAGAGTTAAAAGAGATGATACGTTTAGGTGTGATATCTCCTTCGGAATCACCATATGCATTCCCAATGGTGATAGTTAAAAAGAAGGATGATTCTTTACGTATTTGTATTGATTTTAGGCGATTGAATAAAATTACAATCACAGACGGTGAGCCTATGCCTCTTTTAGATGATCTTTTATCAGAATTATCTAATGCTACCTTCTTTAGCAAACTAGATCTCTCTAAAGGCTACTGGCAAATTCCTCTTGCCAAAAAGGCCAAACCTTACACAGCTTTCACAACTCCTTTTGGGCTCTACCAATGGAATTATATGTGTTTTGGGTTGGTGAATGCGCCAGCGACGTTTGTGCGCATGATGCGCCGCCTTCTTGGCGATCGTAAAGATGTCATCACGTACATCGATGACATCTGCCTATTTCATGACTCGTGGGAAGACCATATTGATGGTTTAACTTCCCTTCTACATACGTTACGTATGCATGGTTTGACTGTGCGACCTTCAAAGGTCCAAATAGATTGTCAGGAAATTTCTTTTCTTGGTCACCGCATAGGTAACCACAAACTGTATCCTGACGACAATACAGTCAAAAGAATTCTAGAAATTTCTACCCCTTCAACTAAGAAACAAGTTAGAAGCCTTTTAGGCTTGATAAACTATTACCATAAGTTCATCCCGCATTTCGCACAACTATCTACACCTTTGTCTGCACTGTTGACCAAAGGTAGTCCTAATAAGGTACGTTGGGACAAAGATTGCGAAAGCGCTTTGGTAACAATTAAGAAATTATTTAGTAATGCACCTATTTTGTTATTACCGAATATACGTATTCCATTCATACTTCAATCAGATGTCTCGAGTTACTCCATGGGTGGTTGTTTGCTGCAATGTTACAAGGAAACACTCCATCCATGTTTCTATGTGTCGAGGAAACTGACTCCGGCTGAACAGAAGTATGCGACAGGTGAACGTGAGCTCCTGTCTATCGTCTGGTGCCTGGAGAAGCTGTCAAGATATCTCATCGGCACGCACTTTTACATTATGACAGACCATAGTCCTCTTACTTACATAACAGCTAGAACTATGCGTAACGCTAGAATACACCGATGGTATTTGTTGATTCAAGAATTTTCATTTACGATCCTGCCTATTGCTGGATCAGACAATAACTTGGCAGATCTTTTATCGCGCAACGTCTCTGAGAAGAAATTGAATTAACTCTTTAGTCACCATGTTGACAAGTGCTATTATTAATGTTATAAAATTTAATGTGTCTACTTAATGATTATCATAGTTATAAGTAGGTAGTACTAATATTGATATGTTCGGGAGACGGGCGTCTTCTCCATCACTATCATCCGTGCCACAAGTGTCACGTTTGGAAGTGAGGGGGATGATGTTGAGGATTGCTTCATGTCTGCAGCATGGCGCATTCCTCAAATGATTATATCTACGCGACTGATGTCGATGATTGTTTCATGCTTACTGACATTTGGATTTGAGCTCGATCCGAATGTCTGTATCATGGAACACCTCAAACGAATAGAGATATATCTCATCGACCGATGTCGATGATTGTTGCATGTGTGCAGGCATTTGAGTTTTGATCACACTCGGATCTGCACCATGGGACATCGCAATTGAATATAGATTAACGACGTAGTATGCATATCACTATGCATGACGCGTATGTCTTTATAACGTCATTCGACTTGTGGGTTTTGACCCGTACGCCAGTGTGTTTCAGAAGTGTGGCCATTGCCACTTATATTGTGTGGTATATCCACTTTTTAATTGTGTGGCTGGGAAGCCAATTGAGCAGTGTATTTCTTGAACCAAAACGTAAGTCGTCGTATGAATAACGCAGTTTACATAATTATGGCAGATTAGCCTGGCGTGGTATGCCAAAGGAACATTACGGTACTAGCAATAGGGTAAGACTAGTATAGATGGATATTGTACAGCTAGCGGCAAGCGTAAGCCTAGTGTAACGGATATTAAACGACTAGCAGTAGACGTAAGCCAAGCATAATAAGTGTATTGCAGAACTAGCAGGATAGTTAAGTCTAGTTAGCCTCTGAATTTATGCCAAAGGACATTGGCCGTTAAAAGGAACTGACCTCTAACCAGAACTCTAGATAGAGATTGTGAACAGGTGCTTATGAAATAATGAGAACTCTTACAGATCGTACATGAATGTGATGTGACTTTCGTTCCCATGTAGTTGGTGTCTGCACATGGTATGAAATTACTAATTAAATATTGTGAGTCGTTGAAATCACGGTCTTATCAACTGTCGTATTCGGAGTTGAGTTAAATGCTATTATTATTCAACTGATCATGACCAGTGATGATTAATGTCTTAACACGCTGCATCTCACACTGCCAATATAATCAATAAGACAAGAGACTAATACAGGTCAGTCAAGGGTCGAATATTTAATATGAAACTTGTTCAGCACATAATGTATCACAAGGGTTAAAGCAGACATTATCGATACCAACGGACAGTATTACGGAATCCTACAAAAGTGATAAGAACCCGAGGGACTTTGACTCAATAAACTGAATACGCAAATAATAACTTGGTCATCCACAAATACTAGAAGTCATCGAAGAACCCAGAATATACTGGGGTCCCGGAAGAGCGCCGTAACATCTATCTCTTTCTCTATTTCTTTCTCTCACTCCCACTGTCTTTCCATCTCTCTCTCTCTCTCTCTCTCTCTCTCTCACACACACACACACACACCCACCCATACAATTGTAATGCCAGTGAATTTGTCATTATAGATTTTATTTTATTTTGTTTCTGAAAATCTCAAATAAAACCTAGTCCAACAACAGTAGTTACTACCTCATGTTGTGACATTTATTTCACGTAAACCCACTAGATACACGTGATGATATACACATTTGTTTTACGTTGTGACGAAATAACCTCGATCGTCACATTTTTCTGTGCCATCCTGTAATTTATTCCGTGTGCTTCACTTTATTTTTTTCCCACCTCTGACAGTATTTGGTATTTTCGATTCATTGTTTACACTCATTTCCTTCAATTCTTGTCACGTCGGGGCTTCATCGACCACCTTTACTAATTATTGTAATCACTCACTTTTGTTTGAACCCATATTGACAACTGGATCTGTAGAATGAAAGGTTGTTTATGAATGCGTAACACATTTCTGACCAGACAGAAAGTGAGAGCGCCCGGATAAGTGCGGAAATAAAGCGGAGATGGACAGTCAGGTGTCGTATCGCCAATACGGCTAACGTTACCACCTATTTCTGTCTGGGAGGAAACCCGAACCCAGGCTTATTGTGATGGCTCATCACAAGAAAATTAAATCTTAAAAGAGATTATCAGTGATAGATCTATGAAGTCGTTAGTGTAAACATGATTGATATGTACGGAAGCGAGAATACCTTATATGGGAAGTGACTGGAAAAAAATCACACTTTATGTGTTACGCAGGAATTTTCCATGAGAGGGTAATGGTGAAATACCCCTACCAATATACGCAAGCTGCATGATATTGGTTTGGCATTTGAGATGTTAAAAGACAATATTTCTGATTGGAGCCTTGTCATATAGTAGCAATGGATGCGTGGGCCGAATGTCGCTTATAATCTAGCACATTCTGAGTTTAAGGCACTGACAAATTCAACTCGTCAAGAAGACAGTCAGACAAGCCAGAATAAGAAATAGAATCAGGACTCTACTTTATAGGACCGGATAACGTACTTAGCATCTTGTGGACTTACACAACAAGAAAACTCTACCTTTATTAATACGGAAAGCCTGGAATCCTAGGAACCTGGACACTAAGTCATTCATTCATTCATTCATAACCCTCCACTCCCAAAGGAGCATAGGCCTTCAACAAACACATGCCAAGTCCTCCTGTCACGTGCCATCATCTCAAGTTCTTTCCATGTTCTCCTCATCATTTTCACCTCTGTTTCCAACTCTCTTCTCCATGTGCTTCTTGGTCTACCTCTCCCTCTCTTACCCTGGGGTTCCAGAACAAGGACTGCCTTGTAATGCTATCAACAGGTTTCCTCAGTGTGTGTCCTATCCATCGCCATCGTCTTCTTCTCATCTCTTGTTCCACTGGCACTTGTCTAGTTCTTGTCATCAGTTCCACGTTGGTAACATTGTCATACCATTTTAATCCCTCTATTCTACGCAAGCACCCATTTATGAAAGTCTGTAGCTTTTTGGTTGTTGTCTTTGTTGTTCTCCATGTCTCCGAGCCATACAATAGGACTGACTTCACATTTGAGTTGAATATTCTTATTTTCGTGTTGGATCCGATTTCTCTTGATCTCCATATATTTCCCAATGCAATGAAAGCTCCTATCGCCTTTTGTATTCTTATTTTGATATCACTGTCTGTCCCTCCAATTTTGTCTATATTACTGCCAAGATATGTGTACGATTCTACATCTTGTATTGGTGTTTCTTCAAGTTCAACCCTGTTATCATTACCTGCATTTATTCTCATTATTTTTGTCTTTTCCCTGTGTATTTTCAGACCCAATTGCTGTAACCTCTCATCGAGTGTTTTCAATTTGTCCTGCATCTGATTACGGTTATGGGACAGAAGAGCCAAGTCATCAGCAAAATCCAGATCATCCAACTGCTTAGTCAGAGTCCACTGGATTCCATTTCTGTTGTGTGTTGTCGATGATCTCATAACCCAATCTATTGCCAGCAAGAAAAGAAATGGAGACAAAAGGCATCCCTGTCGCACTCCTGTTCTTATCCCAAACGGTTCTGTAAGCTGTCCTTCATGAAGAACTCTGCATGTCATGTCTTCATATGTTTTCTTTATTAAATTAATGATCTTCAGGGGAACTCCATAATGCCTCATCAATTTCCAAAGTGATTCTCTGTCTACACTGTCAAATGCCTTTTCGTAGTCCACAAATCCGATGTATAGTGGTGAATTCCATTCCAGACTTTGTTCAACTATTATTCTCAAAGTGGCTATCTGGTCTGTACATGATCTGTTTTGTCGAAAACCTGCTTGTTCATCTCTCAGTTTCTTGTCTACGGACTCTTTTAATCTCTCAAGGATAATCCTGTTTAATACTTTTCCTGGCACTGATAGTAACATTATTCCTCTATAATTTGTGCACTCTTGTAAATTTCCCTTCTTAGGCAACTTAACCAGATATCCTTCCTTCCATTCTGCTGGTATCTCTTCCTTTTCCCAGACTTTACCAAGTAATTTATATAACATCTCTGTAGCCGTGTCGATATCTGCTTTGATGGCCTCTGCTGGAATGCCATCAGGTCCAGATGCTTTTCAATCTCTTAGAAGCTTTATGGCTTTCTTTATTTCTTCCTTCGTTGGTCTTTCCCCGTTAATTTGTAGCTCTTCTTCTGCTGGCTGGATGTCCGGTGGGTTTTGTGGAGCTGGTCTATTGAGAAGGTCCCCAAAATATTCTGTCCACCTCTTCATTTGCTCTTGTATATTGCTGAGCAGTTTCCCATTCTTGTCTTTCATGAGGCAACTTGTTTGCTTGTATTTCCCTGTTAACTTCTTTGTGCTGCTATACAGTTCTCTCATATTTCCTTTGGCTGCAGCATCTTCTGCCTCTCTTGCCAACTCCTCAATATACTTCCTCTTGTCTCTTTTGATACTTCTTTTTACTTCTTTGTTTGCTTCTGTGTACACTTCTTGAGCCTTGGCTTTGGAACTTCTGGTTTTGCTTGTGTTTAACTCTGCTTTCTTGTTTTTTCTCTCTTTTATCTTATTGATGGTTTCTGTTGTTATCCATGCTTTTTGTTGTCTTTCCCTTTTCCCCAGTATTTCTTCACACGTCTCCTTCCATACAGTTTTGACCTGCTGCCAATAGTCTTCTGTATTCTCTACATCTTCCAGCTGTTGGAGCACTTGGAATTTGTTAGATACTGTGACCGCAAATGTGTCTCTTGTTTCTTGATTTCTTAGCTGTCCTACATTAAACTGTTGTCTATAATTTTGCATTGTTGCATATCTTTTGAGTTTCATTTTTACTTTGGCTATCAGAAGATGGTGATCTGATGCCACATCTGCTCCTCTATATACCTTTACATCCTGCAATGATGATCTAAACTTCTTGTTTATGCATATATGATCGATCTGATTTTCTGTTCTATGGTCTGGTGATATCCATGTTGCCTTGTGTATTCTCTTATGTGGAAACATGCTTCCTCCTATAGCCAGTTGATTTGAAGCACAGAAGTTTGCGAATAGTTCTCCATTTTCATTCATTACTCCTAGCCCATGTTTCCCCATGACTTCTTCAAATCCGGTGTTGACTGTACCTATCTTTGCATTCATGTCACCCATCAAAATTGTGATGTCTTTTCTTTTTACTTTATCCATAATTTCCTGTAGTTTAGTATAAAATGCTTCTTTCACAGACTCTTCTTTGTCATTAGTTGGTGCATAACATTGGATGACATTTACATGAATTTTCTTTTTAGCTGTTTTGAAAGTAGCTGTTATTATTCTGGGTCCAACAGCTTCCCATTCAATGAGTGCTTTCTGTGCTTCTTTAGATAACATAAGAGCTACGCCTTCACTGTGGTGTGAACTTTCGTCTTCATGTCCTGAGGACAGCACCAATTCACCTGTGATGAGTTTCTTCCTGTCTACCCGCTTCCACTTTGTTTCACACATTCCCAGAACCTCGGTTTTGTATTCCCTCATTTCTGCTGCTACTTGCGCCACTTTCCCTTGTTCGTTTAATGTCCGAACATTCCAGGTGCCAAATCTGGAAGTTCTCCTAGAAGAAAGAAGGTTAGTCAGCAACACAGACTCCTTTCGGCTTTCTCTGTGTTGCATCATACGCCTCCCAGCGAGAGGACCTTCCCCTGTCTTGGATGGCTGTGTTTTATTTTCTTTATTTGACTTGTCCATATTTGTTGAAGTTTTTTGTGGTTTAAATTTTTTTACAAGATGGGGTAACCGGCCCCATGCCCAACCCTCCTTAGTCGCCTTCTACGACATGCTTGGCAGGGGACAGTGTTACTATTCTTTGCTCCCCTTTCGGGCCCCGGTAACACACCTTGTCATATAGTAGCAATGGATGCGTGGGCCGAATGTCGCTTATAATCTAGCACATTCTGAGTTTAACGCACTGACAAATTCAACTCGTCAAGAAGACAGTCAGACAAGCCAGAATAAGAAATAGAATCAGGACTCTACTTTACAGGACCGGATAACGTACTTAGCATCTTGTGGACTTACACCACAAGAAAACTCTACCTTTATTAATACGGAAAGCCTGGAATCCTAGGAACCTGGACACTAAGACATAGTGGGGTTTTAATGTAAACTAATACCCCAGACCCCGTGTAAGAGGAATCTTAACCAAGTTGCCGAAACTACTTCTCTGAGCCAGAAGCCTATATGCCCGAAGATGTTTGGGGTGAGTTGTACATTTTACAATTCTATATTTTGCATTATTAACATGTGAAAATTGCTAGTGGATGTCCAAGTTCATACGAGGCTGGCTACCTCATCATTTAGAATAATGGTTTAATGAACACCACTGCAAGAGCTGGTGACTGCTTCGTGCGGATTTCTCTTAGAGAACCAAAAGCAGAGGTAGTCCCAAGCTCCAGATGGAGCAGGGAGTGGTTAATGACATCACGTACATAAATATTATAGTAACTTTTTCAGCTAGTACATTAGTATATGTAAACATGTTCAGTATCAATGCAATAAATGTTTTCC
Organism: Oreohelix idahoensis; assembly: GCA_024509875.1. Lineage (NCBI taxonomy): Eukaryota > Metazoa > Mollusca > Gastropoda > Stylommatophora > Oreohelicidae > Oreohelix > Oreohelix idahoensis. Next base: position 79,998 of record JAMPIV010012003.1, read on the forward strand.
GTTCACTGAGATTAACATTAATCTTAAGGGGGTCCCCTACAGTAAAAACTAACTTTTGTTCTAATAACATTTTTAATCTTTTTATGTGCTCATTAGACACAGTGAATGTCCATGAACCAAATTCTACAGTTTATTTTGTTAAAAAATGTGGTTACCATGGTAACCAAAAAAAAAACATCCGCCATTTTGGATTTTCACCAATTTTCGAGAGCTAAAATCGTATGTTTCCCATTGACCAAACTTTATCAAATTGCACACATGTGTTGTGACTGACAATTAAAACAATTTTACTCATGATTATTTTGATAAGTTTAAAATTCTATTTTTAATGATTTAAAAAAATAAAAAAACAATATTTGTATGAAAAAATATTTTTAAAAATATTTTTTTTTTTAATTTATAAAAGAAAATTACCAAAATATCAAAAATGCAGATGTGTTACTTTAAAGATATAGATGTGTACTACTCATGATTATTTTGATAAGTTTAAAATTCTATTTTTAATGATTTAAAAAAAAAACTATATTTGTGTGAAAAAATATTTTTTTAAAATTTATAAAAGAAAATTACCAAAATATCAAAAATGCAGATGTGTTACTTTAAAGATATAGATGTGTACTACATGCATGCCAAATTTGAGACTCCTCTGTTAAATAGTTTTAGAGAGAAATCGTGCATTTTCGGCACAAATTTGAAAATCATAGCATGGGGGTAGTGCCGACAATATGCTTTTTGATACATCAAATGCATTTTTTATGTTATAAAACCTTGCTCAATCGATTCCTTGATGATTATTTAATAAAATAAGCTCAAAAGTAAAAAATCGATATTTAGTACGTAAAATCCAGTTTTCACTGTAGGGGACCCCCTTAAAGAGGGTAAAATTCTAAGGCAGATGTGATCTTCTTTTGCTTTCGTCCTGAAAAGGACGTTTATTACGTTGTGTCGCTGTTTGCAGCGAAGCTGCGATATTTGCGCCTTTCGGCCCGACACATCCGATTTCAGCATGGCATTTTTGGACCGGGTTTGCCTTCCCTTTTCGATCCCAATCTCTTGACCAGACTGCAGTAATGCAGACTGATGCAGATTGGATGATGGAATGAGGGGGGAACACCTGATTTTTGTGTAAAGAAACCCAATAATCAGGAGGGCATTTGTTTCTCTCTTATTTCAAGACACTAGTCGGTGGTCAATCTGAAAAAGACAGAGGTCATGACACTCAATGTGGGCAATCCTGAGCCAATAACAATAAGGAACCAGAAGTTAGAACAGAAAGACACATTTACTTACCTAGAATGCATAGTAACATCAGACGGCGGAACAAGCAAGGACATTAACAACAGAATGAATAATGCGAGAACAGCCTTTGCTAGTCTCAACAACATTTGGAAGTCTTCCCAGTACAGCACAAACACCAAATAAGAACTGCTTATTCGGAGTAACCAGGAGGACATGCACACCATCAAAGCTGGCAGACGCTGGAGTTGGGTTGGCCACGTCCTCAGAAGAGACCCTGATACCATTACAAGAACAGCTTTGCTATGGACCCTCGAAGGACAGCGAAAGAGAAGCCGACCAAAAACAACCTGGCGGAGAACTTTCGAAGCCGAGATGCAAAGAATGAACCAGAGTTGGTGCACTGTACAAAGTATGGCCGCCGACCGAACAAAGTGGAATCAATTTCTTGCTGCCCAACAAGACACCACTTCCTGGCGTGATGGTCACTGACTGCTTTGATGGTCGGTGGCTATGGATCAAAGAAGAAGAAATTGGTGGTACCAATTAGTGATGATATATGTGGAACAAGTGTGTGGTATGAGTGGCCTTTCGTCAAAGCTAGTGTGGCCGTGTATGTTTATACGGCACTAGTAGTTATATTGATTTTATTTAATCAGAGTCAATCTTTCATATGTTGTTGTGGTTCAAGTGCTAACTGGCCTTCCGCCAGAGGTGGTAATACTTGACCTTAACTCATTTTTTCAACCCAGGAATGTTCTTCCCTTTAAGTTTGGTAATACGCAAAACAGTTTTAGCATAACAACGTATATCCAAAAGAAATTATTGTAAAGTTCCACAAACAGCAATGTTGAAACATTCAATTAGAGTTTATTGATATCATTAGACAAACACTGTAAATTTCACAATGATGATTGGTTATCCAAGATAAAAAAAAATATGTAATCCAACTGAATAATATATGTATATCCAAATAGAATAATATATGTATATCCAAATAGAATAATATACTGATTTGTCTACTCAAAAACTTGTCTTGGTATCCTCAAAAGACGAAGTTCACATAACGCTATCTGTAAAAATCCTCTAGTCTAAAGTTATGGTTTCATTAGAATCATAAATCCTGAAATCTCTGCCTATCGCCCACAACTCTTCTATTTATACTATTTCTTCTTTTTTCTCGCCTTTTTTCACACGACCCGTCCTTTTTTACACGGTACAAAAATCTACATTTGCACTCCTTTCCTCATCTTTTCGACCTTTTTGCACACGACATTCTGTTATTTCGAATTTTTTTCACATGTGTGATCTTTTGCAAATTAACAATTGGATTTTAACAAAACCAGATCACACAAACATTCATTTCCCACTTTCGCGCTTATAAAACCATTTCAATATTATCTGGAACTGACCTACGTTTGCCCTGTCAGAGCAGTAACTGCCAACTGAATTTTGAAAGAATACTGCGTTTTGTGTAAAAAACGTCTTATTTGCTTTTAAGGTCTGTCATTCTTACATGTAGCATAGTATAGCACATATAAATGCTTAGCGTGGAAGTAGGAGGGATAATGCTAGCGTGAAAGGCCAAGCGGTCACATACGTCCCTGGCCACACAAATGTATCCCAGAGGGAGACATTTGTGTACTATCAACTAAGTACCTCATGCTAGTGACTGTTATAAACGACTAACCTATTGGTAGAGTCTCTTAGAGAGAATTTTTTTTTTAATTTGTTCGTAAATCGAGGGATCCCGGTATATTTATAATGCGTAAAACGGGGGATACGTAATATTTGTTAATACACTTCGCGATTGCACAGTATTGATGTACACTACTTCTTAACAATATCAATATGAACAACGCTGTGCGTTAGTCATCACCATAATGATAACAAACTAAATGATAACATTTTTTTTTAAAATAATCGCATACGATTATCATGGGTTGTGCAAACAACACAAATAAAAACAAAACAAAAAAAAATACTTTGGCAATATTTAACAGAATTAACTAATATTCATTAAGTATTTAACAATCTTAAATGTAGTAGCTGCGACGAACATCAGCCTAACAGCATAGAACTAATGGTCAAACATCAGACCGTGGGACGCAAAAAAATGTAATATACGAGCTCGTATATATCTCTAATCTCCAACTTATGTAATGGTCGTTACTATGAGGGAGGACAACTATACCGATACAAATAACTATCGGGTGTTGGAGTATGAACTATCTCAGTTACCCTGAACCAAGTACCAAACTGTTTATAGGTTCGTCATCAAATATAAAATCTGCATACAAATGCAAGTTCATAATAATGGACAACAATTTGTCAAGAAAATATACTGTAGCGTTCCGCTTACAACGTGACAAATGGTCAGGAAAATACAGGTACATCAATATGTGATGTTTATTTCTCAATACAAGGTATAATGGACAACAATTTGTCAAGAAAAATATACTGTAGCGTTCCGCTTACAACGTGACAAATGGTCAAAAAAATACAGGTACATCAATATGTGATGTTTATTTCTCAATTCGAGGTTTATCAACATGTGAACATATCCGTTACCATGTTAGCGATTTCGCATGGAATCGTCATGGTGTGCATGTAACAATGTAGTATTTTGCCAATCCGCGAACTGTGTTGATTAGCATATAAGTTTTACCCAACTTGCAAAATACTTGTATATCACCAAGTCAAATTTTAAATGAAAATATATATGTCTCAGTTATTTAGTGGAGTGGGGTGTCTTTCTTCTTCTTCCGTCCTTAGCCACCGACCGTCAAAGCAGTCAGTGGCCATTACGCCTAGTGGCATCTTAGGGCAACAGCAGAGAGGTTTTCTTTGCCATTGTTTCCCATCACGCCTATTGGAGTCTTTAGGGCAACGGCAAATCAATCCATTTGCTGTTGTTTCCGTAATCGAAGTGACTGGCAAACGGGTGATCAGCCCGTTGGTGGAGTGGGGTGTATATTGTGATAAATGACGGAGTAGGGTTTATCACCATGGGAGGGGAACAAATGCCAGTCATGGGAATGTACTCGGGGGTCGTAGGGGCGTTAGCTCTGTCAATGGGGGTAACAATGTCCTCATTATCTTTTACCGATGTCCGCTGTGGACATTTCATCTTCTTGTACACATGGTGTTTATACACTAAACCGCTTAAAATTCATAACACCAATTATGCTAAGCAAAATCAATAGTCCTGACACTCTAGTGTGTCGTGTCATGACCTCTGGTGTGTCTCACTGGACTCAGGAATGCGAAGAAGTATTTATAGAATTTGATAGACACGTTAACATAGGTAAATTCCTGTTGAATAGTGGGGAATGCTCGGAACGGGGTGTCGATTTAGAAACGCTCCGTCTGTGATGGAGCATGTCGGAGAAGGTGACAGGAGATGGACAGGCGTTTTGATGTGTAGGAAAAAATAAATTTGACGTCTGATTCGTCATATATCTGTGAGAAAGGGTCGTAGTTCTAATACAAATGGTTTTTGTCGTAATAGCATCATTATGAAAAATCGCCAAAATACATTTTTGATGCGATTGAACATTATAAAACGGTCTTTCCATAACACAAAAGGAAAGCGATGAGTTAACACATTCAAAAAAGAAAATCTCATGTGTCACAAAGGAAAAATATGTGTGTGCGTATAGTATGTTTGCTTTTGTCACTAAATTCATCAAGAAGGGAAAAAAACAAAAAAATAAAAACTGTTGTAAAGCATGTCCTGTTATGAAGATTTTCAAAGGCAAAAGTGGTGTAATTTGTACAGTGGGCACTCTTCTAATCATAAAGATATCGTACCTAACACTTGCACACAAAAAAAATTTGTATAACTAGAGAACTGAGATAATTTAAAGCTCTGTTTAACCTGGATAACATAGTGTTGTAGATCTGCGAATGTTTGCGAAAGTTCTTCAATTTCTTGACATAGCAGTGTAAAAGATGTAGTCCTAATGACAGCCCATGTCGACTAAGAATCTTAAATAATTATATGACATTAAAACACAGTGGCGTCACGCCATAATTACTTGTTAGTATATGTGGGTGTTGCAGACGTCATACCTGTCAATATCGTCAGTATCACCAGCAGGATCTTGACTGAGGCTGACATCTTTCTGAAAAAATAAAATTTCCTACCAAAAACAAAAATGGATACTAGTGACTTTAGATGATGGGGAACGAGGGGTAGTACTATGAAGTGTGAGTACTTGTTGGGTACTATAGCTGGGTGAGTACCTTTTTGTTATTAGAGAAGATTGATTCTCCAATAAACCAATAATCGTTGAACTGGACGTTTACGAATTTGACATGAGGAAGTTGGCGATTTCCATCAAGATAACTTTTTTCATCGTCAATCGTTGATCACAAGAGGATGGCGTATTTCGCACTGTCGAGTTGGTGGTGGCTGCAGTTGTCGAGGGTAAGGGTGAAGTAGTGTTGAAATGGTGCACCTCATGCTGCGTGTTGTGGGGCTGTCTGCGTTTTCCACGCAATTTCATACGTACTTGCTCTTGAGGTAACCGGACAAATTTTGTTAACGGTCGGGAGTCATCTGTTGTTCCATAATGTGGGCGCTTCGTTGCTGTGTGAAATTCAGTGTTGTCTGGTCTATAGTAATGTTGCTGTACAATAGACTGGCAGGAATCTATTGGGGTGTCAGGGTGTTCTGGATTAACTTGCTCGGCCTGTAACCTGGTATTTCGATATTCCATTCTTTCGCGTGACTCAGCGAGGGGAATATCGTCTTCTCTGTCGGATGAGCTTGGTTCAGTGACTGTGCTATCTTGCGAATTTGTCTGCCTGGCCGACTGTCTTACTGCTGTTCGAATGCGTCTAGACGATGTGTGGATGTTCAATGGGTCATGTACCTGACTTGACCTGTCAACATCTGTTTGTGTTGCGACAGAAATCATCTTTATTTTATTCACGTGCAGTTTGTGTATTTCTCTAGGTTGACCATGGGGGCCCATTGCGTCTCATTTGATTTCACAAAACCGACCTGGTGATGTCTGTTAAGTGGTGTTCTCCATTGTTTTAGAGGTCTGATATGTGCCCTTAGTCAATCTTCTGTTGTTATTATACAAGTTTGTTGGTCAGTCGTTGTAACATTATTTACTTCCAATATCTTTCGTTGTTTGATTCCGTTGATAAAATTTCTAACAGCTATGTGACAATTTCTTTTATTGAGACTGTTCCAGTGGCTGTCGACAGTGGCTATGCGACCCGTTTTGTTGCTGTTGTCTCGATACTTGATCTGGGATTTTCTATTGTAGTTATGTGGTGTGCTCTCTGATTCTCTCCGGCAATATGTACTGTTGATCTCTGGTTCTCTCCAGCAATATGTATTGTTGATCTCTTGTTCTCTCCAGCAATATGTGTTGTTGATCTCTGGTTTTCTCCGGCAATATGTATTGATCTCTGGTTCTCTCCGGCAATATGTGTTGTTGCTCTCTGGTTCTCTTCGGCAATATGTGTTGTTGATCTCTGGTTCTCTCCAGCAATATGTATTGTTGATCTTTGGTTCTCTCCGGCAATATGTATTGTTGATCTCTTGTTCTCTCCGACAATATGTGTTGTTGATCTCTGGTTCTCTCCGGCAATATGTATTGTTGATCTCTGGTTCTCTCCGGCAATATGTGTTGTTGCTCTCTGGTTCTCTCCGGCAATATGTGTAGTTGATCTCTGGTTCTCTTCAGCACTATGTATTGTTGATCTCTGGTTCTCTCCGGCAATATGCATTGTTGATCTCTGGTTCTCTCCGGCAATATGTATTGTTGCTCTCATATCTGTGTCTGTTCATTAGCCATCTCCGAAATGTGTTAGAATCGCCCGTGAAGGGGGTTATAACCGAGCGAATGTGGTTATATTTATTATAGTGATCTACATTGGATAATAATAAATTCTTTAAGCACCAAACACGGCGCATAAGGCAGAAACCAGTGCTCTCCAGGTTGTTCGTTGTGACGCCACTCCTCTTAGCTCTTGCACATTATTTAGACCCAACGTTCTTCCTTCTCTTATTATTGTTCTTCTAAGTGTTTCTTTTGGTCTTCCTTTTTTCCTCTTACCCTCAGGAACCCAAGTGAGCGCCTGTAGTGGTATTCTGTTGTTTTGCATTCGTAGGACATGACCGATATATGACCATCGTCTTTTCCTTATACATTGGATAGCGTGTCTGTTATCCGTTGCAACGCGGTCATTGTGGGTTTGGCCTCTACAGGTAAGGGTATGTTAGCAGGATGGACGTTTGGCTGTTGCATTTCCTGTTGCTGTTGTAGCTGCAGTGCATATAACATATGTTGTTGTTGCTGTTGTTGCTGTAGTGTATACAACGCCTGCTGTTGCTGCAGTTGTTCTTGACTTTGATCCATTGTAGTGATTATGCCTGTCTCCTTTCACCAAGGAAAAAGGGCAGATCACGGCGCCAATTTGTGTAATATGTGGCTGTGTATGTTTATACGGCACTAGTAGTTATATTGATTTTATTTAGTCAGAGTCAATCTTTCATATGTTGTTGTGGTTCAAGTGCTAACTGGCCTTCCGCCAGAGGTGGTAATACTTGACCTTTACTCATTTTTTCAACCCAGGAATGGTCTTCCCTTTATGTTTGGTGATACGCAAAACAGTTTCAGCATAACAACGTGTATCCAAAAGAAATTACTGTAAAGTTCCACAAACAGCAATGTAGAAAAATTCAATTAGAGTTTATTGATATCATTAGACAAACACTGTAAATTTCACAATGATGATTGGTTATCCAAGATAAAAAAAATATGTAATCCAACTGAATAATATATGTATATCCAAATAGAATAATATATGTATATCCAAATAGAATAATATACTGATTTGTCAACTCAAAAACTTGTCTTGGTATCTGTTGAAGCGTCTCTTTTTGCTTCAAACCTTTTTACTGTGGGTCAATGATCAAGTTATCTGAACTCGGTTAGCGTAAATGATTGACAACCGTTCAGGTTCCTTATGAACTTCCATTAATAAAGGTGGGTAATATTATCTCTTATCACAAAGAGTGCATCGTGCATGAATTAACGAATCAATAATAATATGTGGCAACGAGCCAAGTTCAATTTGATTGATTTTGGTAAGTCCTCGGGTTTTGAATCCAAACATGGATACAAATTTTATTTGACGAAATATACGATGACATCATAAGAAATTAGTTCATGAATAGTACCTTGCATTGCATTCTAATTAAAACATGTTACCGTCCGTTTTCCAGTTACTTAAGTGTCGTCAGAACATCATGGGCTATATACTCGCGTTGCCGCAGCGCAGTCAACCGGTAGTGAGACCCAATTAGTTTGCGAACATAGATAATAAATGATCAATAATCCTTCTGTCCATGGTTATCCAACAACCATGTAACATTTCCATTAAATTCATTATAATATTAAGGACTGACCCTCTGTCCTCATTTTTATATAAAATTCGGCATAATATGAAGCCTAACACTGGAAGGAATAATATACGTCTTCATGGCTTGACGGTCAGAATAAAAAGGGTGAACTACTATAGTCACCAAGCGTGACCATACAAACGCTACCACGTCACAATCGAACCATGCGATTTGCGTTCACCAAAAAAAACCATGAAGCATAAAAGTATTCTATATTAAAAATCTCGCAACCTCAAAAATGCGTACTCCAGACGCGCTGCCAACTGTAGCAGATGTCATCGTTGAAACATGTCGTAACAATTCCCTGCCCGACGGGGAAAAAAATCTATTCTATAGATTTTTTTGAAATATCCTAATTAATCATCTGAAAAAAATTTAACAAAAACCAACATACGGCCTACGATGTTCTGTGTAGAACATTGTCGTAAGTCATGTCGATATAATATCAGTCATGTAATACATGGACAGTATATTAAAGTAACTAAAGAAAATGTCAACTGTCAGTAATACTTATCTAAGTAAATAAAAGTATGTATTAACTAAAATAATATGTTGTATTATCAGATCTACCAATTACTTATAGAATTAACTAAATAATCAGTGTACTATGTGTAGTATTGATGCGTGATGCCATATGATGATGGATGGTATCCGCATGTCTGGTTTTGTGTAGTGTGCAGATGTGTTCAGTCAAAACAATGTTCATACAAAAATAACAGGGCAATCCACATAGGACGTCAGTAAACTCACGACGTATAAAGTCAATGATTCTTGAAACAGCCGTTGACGTTTTTCTTCATTATTTATTGTGGACGCCACAGTGACAAAATGGTTACGCGAATATGTAGACACATCAAACAGTCATTATCACAGCAACATTCAATACAGCAATGGACGGTAGACAGCATTACAATGATGAGTCAGATGCATGTTATATTTCATAGTGCTGTAAATGTAGTCAGGTGAAAAACTCCATCCTTTTCTATAACAGCCAGGAGATAACCAGATATATGAGATCAGTTCACTCTCCTTAGTCTGACTTCAGCAAGACAGACACGTCTGCCGAAGTATAAATAATGTCCTCAAAAATATCCTCTAGATAATAAAGGTTTTTCAAACCTAGTTCATTTAACAAAGTAGCAAGTAATGGTCCTTGGTACCTGCATCAACCGGTGCAGTACAATACAGCGACATGTGAGCTAGGAAAACATCTCGTGACGACGACTTTCGAAGACAGGCGATGAACCAGAAATCGTTCACGACCAAAAATCGATAGAGTTAATGAAAATGTTAATTTACCTTGCCTTCCGGAAATACACAGAAATATTATGCCTCCCGGCATGTGCAAATACACTAGAGGTATTATCTCGAATAAACGAAATATCCATAAGAGGACTCTCACATTCCTGACAGAACAAAAAAAGCGGAGATCCCCTCTTCAACGAGGCATCTCTTTCGCCATTCCAAATCGCTCACTCCACTAGTGGTGGGCGGAAACCGATCGACCAAGAAGCAAGACAAGTCATGCGCAGTCCAGCGCAAAATGACCACAGCTCAAACTTAACTGCATTCGATACCATCGCGAGAAGACAAATGCTTACCGAGAAAAGTGACTATAAATTTCAAGCAGTTGTTGCCCTTGCGTTATAAAATAGATATTGAAATAAAACGATGTTGCGAGAATTTATCACGCAACATATCACCACCTCCTCCCGATAAAAAAAAAATGTGGAACATATTTTTTTTTTTCAATATCAAAGAGCATGCGATAAGCGGCTCAAAACGCACGAATTATGCGCCGATAATTAATTAAATTGCCTAACATGAGGCTAAATATAGAGTGTCTGGTGAGGATATACCTCAACAGAAAAATAAATATGTCTCAAAAAATATTCACATCGGGGAGGTGTCACCAACACACATCACGTTAGCATGTAAACACAATATACGTATGCAAGTTACTATAATCATCATTAAACAGCATACTCTAATATTGTCTTTAAAAATGGATGTACAAATCTGATAGGAAAATTTAAATAGTACATTCTTTGACATGTAATGACATAAGTACATAGTAAAGTTAAACTACATGACGATCCAGGACATATGCTCTGGTATTCCGAGGGTAAGTACACAATCTAGAACTCGTCATGCTTGATACTAGTAAGGTAAGTCCTCAGCTCAACAATGACATTCTGAGAAAGTACAAGCAATATAATGCTAATTAATAACTAATATGCTTCATAAGGTACAATACATTATTAATAATTGTGGCTGTTTAGTAAACTAACGGCCCTTATATTAACTACTCAGTCCTCCTCTATCATCTTAAAATACGAACAGAAGAAGATGACAACAAAGCACGATAGTGTGTACATATAAAGTGAGTACAGATGTGCTAATCTATTGTAGAAATATAGGTGTGTTATGACTCTGTAATATATGGAAATATAGGACAGAAGTATTAGTTGGAGTCATGTGGGCATCTAGACAAAATGTCAGCCATCACATTATCCGCACCACGGATAGCTCGTACCGTGAAGTGAAAAGGTTGAAGAGCTATAGCATATCGAGTGGATCTCGAACTCTTCAAATTCTTAGTCTGAATAGCTGTAAGAGCTTTCTGATCAGTCTCTAGAATGAAATGTGCGCCCAGGAGGAATCTTTGTAGTTTTAGAATTGACCAAACCATCGCTAACAACTCACGGTCTAAAACCGAGTAGTTCCTCTCTGCCGCATTTAGTTTTCTAGAAATGTACATAACAGGATGCAGAGTATTTGCATATTCTTGCATCAGTGCTGCTCCAATCCCAGTGGATGAAGCATCACTCCGAAGAACAAAAGTCCTATCAAGAGTAGGTAATCTTAAGATGGGAGGAGAAGAAAATATATTCTTGATTTGGTCTAGTGAAGATTGGCATTCTTCAGACCAACGGACCAGATTAGGCGAACCTTTCTTCAACAATGTTGATAGAGGTGCCATGATCGAAGATAAATTTGGAATAAATCTCCCATAAAATTGAATTAAACCTAAGAGACTCCTAACTTGTTTCTTCGTTTTAGGAACAGAGATGTTCAGTATTTTGGAAGTATTGTGGTCTTCTGTCTTCAAGAGACCATGACCAACACGATGACCCAGGAAAGAGATTTCACCAAAACCAACAAAAGCTTTAGAAGGTCTTGCTGTCAAATTATTCTCACGTAGAGTGGACAGTAAGTCATATAACCCTAAATAGTGATCTTCCCAGGTATCACTGAAGAGACAGATGTCATCTAAGTATGCGATGACATCCGAACGATGTGACAGAATTCGACGCATCATGCGAACGAAAGTGGCAGGGGCGTTCATGAGACCAAAAGGCATAACATTCCATTGAAATAGACCCCTAGGTGTAGAAAAAGCAGTAAGAGGTTTGGCATGCTCTGCTAAAGGCACTTGCCAATAACCTTTAGACAAGTCAAGTTTAGTGAAGAATCTAGAATTAGAAAGTCTAATCAGTAGATCTTCTAACAAAGGCATCGGTTCAGCGTCGAACTTTGTGACCTGATTCAATTTGCGATAATCAACGCAAATTCGTATGTTCTTATCCTTCTTCCGGACAATAACCATGGAAGAAGAATATGGTGAAGTCGATGGTTCAATTATATTTAATTGAATCATTTCATCCAATTCCTTTTCCACTTGCGACTGAAAGTGTATAGGAATAGGATAAGGCCTAACCCTAATTGGATTATTGTCGGTAAGAATTATGTCATGTTCTATGACATCTGTGTGTCCAGGAATGTCAGTGAGAACATCCTGAAATGTTTGTAACATCGACGAGACTTGTCGATGTTCGTCACCAGAAAGATTAGGAGAAACAGAAACGTTTTTCCAAGATTCCGTGGAATGTAATGGAACCACTGGAAGGGGAAGGTTGACATCAGAGAAGGTAGCTTCCTCATCCTGTATGACAGACAGGGATGAATAATGACCGTGAGGTGCAGGAGCATCATCCGTTGCCTGGAAAATAGGCAGCAAATAGTCCGGACGTTCGTGAAATTCCGAAAGCATGTTTATGTGGAAAGTTTTATGCTTTCCATCAATATCGACCACATAGTCAACATCGGAAATCCGAGAGACTATTGCATACGGACCTTTCCATGCAATAAGAAGTCTATTTTCCCTACTGGGGAGTAGGACGAATGCTTTGTCACCTGGACAAAGTTGTCGTAGACATCTATTCTTGTTAGCAAACTGCCTTGCCTTCTCTTTAGCAATTTCTGATGAAGCAGTTGCTAGCTTACATGCCTCAATGATCTTTTGTCTAAGAGCAATGACATACTCATATGAGGATTGAGTTTCATCGCTAATATCATCGGCAGTGATGAGATCGTGTAATAAAGACATAGGGCCGCGTGGACGCGCGCCAAAGACAAGTTCGAAGGGAGAAAATCCTGTGTGTTCATTAGGGACTTCTCTACAGGCAAAGAGAGCCGCGGGCAAAACCCCGTCCCAATCTTGAGGATGATCTTCAGTTATCTTACCAAGCAAAGTCTTGAGCGTTCTATTCAGACGCTCAACTAACCCATTAGACATAGGATGGTAGATACTACTGAGAGATCGTTCAATATGTAAGGTAGACATTACCTGTGACATAGTGTCAGATATGAGTTGAGTGCCATGGTCTGACAATATTTCTCTGGGGAACCCCAAGCGAGAAAATATCAACCAAAGAGCATCTGCGATATCTGTCGTAGATATGCTCTTAAGAGGAATAGCCTCTGGCCAACGTGTGCACATATCGACACATGTAAGGATAAACTGATGTCCTCTGGCCGACTTGACCTTAAAAGGGCCAATAATATCTATGGCCATTTTCTGAAACGGCCGAATAGGAATGTCAGCAGCCTGGATAGGCGCAGCATGTCGTGGTCCTCTAGATTTGACCTCCTGACATACCTTGCATGATCGGCAGTAAATACGAATGTCCTTATTGACAAAAGGCCAAAAGAAAGCCGCAAGGACTCTCGACTTCGTACGGGCAAAACCCATATGTCCAGCACATTGCGAGTCATGAGCATGTTGCAATATTTGCACTCTCATGCTCTTGGGAACAAGAATTTGCGAATGTGCCGACGTAGTCGAATCTTGTACCATACGTACAAGTACGCCGTTTCTCATTGCAATCCAAGATTTTTCTATTTGTATCCTGATTCGGATCACCTTTCTTCGCAAGAACGAAGAATTTTTTTAAAGAAGGATCTTCTTCTTGCAATTTTATGAAAGAGTCACGAGTAATCACTAAGTGACTATCTTGGCTATCAACTTCATTATCACTATTCAGTGAAGTTTCGGGTGTTTGTAGAGCTTGTGCTCTTGTAACTACTGCATTTGTAGCTTGCATGTTATTATCTTCCCAAGCAGCAATCTGCTGTGGGGTACACTCCCTAACTCCGTGAATACGACCAATAATAAGGTCCGCAATAGGATTAGGTAAGAGACAAGCATGCACATCTCCAGTAAAGAAAGGAGTGGCAATGCGAATTACAGCAGTAGGATATTTTTCTAGAGTGCCGCCAAATGTGACACATTTAATAACCCTTCCTGTAGCACAAGATGGATCTACAAGCGATTGTCTAACACCAATAGTGGTGCATCCGGAATCGAAAAGTAGTGAGACCGGAGTATCATTAACAAGACCCTTATGTAGGATTAAAGAACCCCTCCCGTCATGCGCAACAGCAGCAGGAAGAGCGGGAAGTGGGTGACCACAACTCAAAGTAGTTATGGTACCCGGTTCGAATAAAGTACTGCATTGGGGGCATTTGTTTGCTCTCTCAAAGTCAAAAGCAGAACTAGTGACAGCGTCAAAGTTTTTACTATCAACAACATGATTACAGGCTCCCTCAGTTTCCTGTTGTACAGCATTATCCTGCTGATATCTCTTTTTTTTGTGTTGAGATCTACCCCGACTATTACTACCTCTGAAGTTATCAAAGTTATTATTATCTCTGCAGTTATTATTGTCTCTATTGTAATTGTTATCCTGGTTCGAATTCCAGTTTCCACGATTACTATCATGTTCACATTGATGCGAACATCTATTTGTTTGGTTCTGAGGTCTTCGGCAGGAATAACCTCTATTACCATATCCTCTTTTGAAATGCTTATAATTATTAGGGTGATAGTAACGAGTACTATCAGGTTGTCTCCAATTCTTCGAAGAAGAATCACCATGAAATTGATTTCCATGATTTTGACAGAAATTACCGCTACTCTTTCTATCAACATTTTGTTGGAATCTACGAGCAAAGTTTTGGCCATACGGAGCTGCCGAAGCAACTGGTAAACCTTCTTTCACCTTAGAGTTACCCATGGTTATGTGTGGGTGCGCAGTTACGTATTGGCAACAGAAATCTTCCATTTCTTTTATTGTTTTAGGTTTACATTCATGAAGGAAAGCAAGGAAAGACTCATTGACAGACGACATGACTTTGTCTCTAAGTATTAAGTCCATAAGTCCTTCATAAGTTTTTTCCGTCTTAGATAGTTCAACCCATCGTGAGAAAGTAATGCGTATTCTTGCAATAAACTCGGAGAATTCAACTCCATTTTCAGGTAACATGTTTTTAAATTGTAGACGATAGCCGTCTTCGTTAAGCTGATATTTCTTTAACAAAGCGGCCCTGACAACCTCATAATTGTTCTTGTCAGGTTCATCCACCATATTTAATATACTTAGAGCTTTACCTGTCAGTATCCCTGATAACTGATAAACATATTTTACTTTGTCTATGTTATGAGCTGTACATGCTTGTTCAAATCTGTCCAGATAGAACATTATGTCATCACTGGAAGGACTAAATGTTGGTAACTTAATCTTAAAAGAATCATTATTAGCCTTACCAGAAGATGAACCCTTGTTTGAATCATTACCATTACTCATGCTTGTCAATTTCAATTTTTCCAACTCTAAAGCTAAGACCTTTTCTTCATGTTCCATTTTTGCTTTCTCTTTCCTCTCATCAGACTCTCTCTGTAATCTTCTTTCCTCAGCCTGAGCCTCTTTTTGAAGTCTTTCATTTTCAGCTTCTTTTTCAAGTCTTTTATTTTCAGCCTCTTTTTCAAGTCTTTTATTTTCAGCTTCTTTTTCAAGTCTTTTATTTTCAGCCTCTTTTTCAAGTCTTTTATTCTCAGCCTCTTTTTGAAGTCTTTCAGCTTCTAGCTGTAGCTGGAGTTTTCTTTCCTCAGCTTCTGATTCCCTTTTTTTGTTTTTCCATTTCCATTTGGAATCTTTTTTCATCCACCTGCATCTGCAGTTTCTTTTGTTCAGCTTCCATATGCAGTTTCTTTTGTTCAGCTTCCATTGCTTTATCATATCGAGCAGTTGCAAATTCTTCTAACTTATCACCAGTCTTGCCAAGCAATTTACCCTGCTCAATAAAGTGCTCAAATGTAGACATGTTGTCTAACATATGAGTCCAAAACCTGAAATAATTAACTAATTTCTTTCAAACCTAAGTGTAACAAGTCTTAATTAAGCACTTGTATATTCACATCACATTATATTATCCCAGTCTCTGTGGGAAACAAGTCTCCAATCAAAGAACTTGTATATGAAATATCAGCACTCAATCTTGATCATAAGTGCACTTCTCATTCAATAGTGCACGACACTATTCATCATTCATTTATCATCAGTGTAGTAGTAACAGTGCATTAGCATAGCCCATTAACTAATTACTATAACTGTAAACAATGACTATGTAAACACATGCAGAATGTAAACATTGAAAATGTAAACAATGCAAACAATGTAAACAATAACAATGTAAACAATAACAAAGATCAGCAACAATACAAAAACGTTCGCAGAAATCAACTAAAAATAAAGCAGAAATTAATGAAATATCACAAAAAATGTGACGATATCTGCGATAGAATTAAACAAAATACATGACACCACAGTGTATAAACAAAAATGTTGTATGAAACTAAATTATAGACAAGAGTAGGCTAACAAATACAAACAAATCAAAACAAAACTAAAGAATGCGAAATAATAACGAAAACAATATTAAAACATGTCATCACAGCTAACATAAATAGCAACAGAAGTCGCTTAGCAAATTACAGTATTGGAAATTTGCAAACCTTACAGAAAACGCTCACAATAGACGACCTCTATGACGTGGCATAATCTAACGGAGACACCACCCAACCGAGAACCCGCTGAAATATAAACATATAAATATACGAATAACATATAAACATATAACATATAGAATGAGATGATACACAGAAGACTCAGCAGAAGTATAAGGGCACAGTTTACATACAAACAGGCCACTTAACTTATAGGCTTCCAATCGTAGAACAGCAGAAAAAACGGATGTCAATCAACGTCCTAAAGAGCGAAGCTCCAACGATGATGGCACATCTGAACTGCTTCCACTGCTAACACGATGGTACAAGAGCTTCTGAAATACTGTGTGTTGAGTTGTTTCGGCACTTGACCTTCTAATCCAAAAGTAAGTTGATGGAAATCGGTACTTGGCCTTCTTCAAAAAACAACCCGTTTCAACCGGCACTTGACCTTCACAAAAACGACAGCACTGGAACCTTGACAGCAGCAACTTGCTTGACTTGCGTAAAAGATAACAGCAGTCCGAGTTATCCGGCAACATGTAACAACGCCGGGTACTGTCAAATTCTTGTTTCCGTCAAAAAGTTGAAATTTTGACTTTTACCGGGCAACGCCGAGTACTTTGAAAATTTTGAAGATGTTGACTGTATTGAAGAATGTTAATTTCTTGAAGGATGCTGATGAATTCTTGTTGAAAATGAAGTGGGTAAGGGACCCCGTGTTTGCTGGTACCAGAATCAAACCAGCTTATGGCCACCAAATGATGCGTGATGCCATATGATGATGGATGGTATCCGCATGTCTGGTTTTGTTTAGTGTGCAGATGTGTTCAGTCAAAACAATGTTCATACAAAAATAACAGGGCAATCCACATAGGACGTCAGTAAACTCACGACGTATAAAGTCAATGATTCTTGAAACAGCCGTTGACGTTTTTCTTCATTATTTATTGTGGACGCCACAGTGACAAAATGGTTACGCGAATATGTAGACACATCAAACAGTCATTATCACAGCAACATTCAATACAGCAATGGACGGTAGACAGCATTACAATGATGAGTCAGATGCATGTTATATTTCATAGTGCTGTAAATGTAGTCAGGTGAAAAACTCCATCCTTTTCTATAACAGCCAGGAGATAACCAGATATATGAGATCAGTTCACTCTCCTTAGTCTGACTTCAGCAAGACAGACACGTCTGCCGAAGTATAAATAATGTCCTCAAAAATATCCTCTAGATAATAAAGGTTTTTCAAACCTAGTTCATTTAACAAAGTAGCAAGTAATGGTCCTTGGTACCTGCATCAACCGATGCAGTACAATACAGCGACATGTGAGCTAGGAAAACATCTCGTGACGACGACTTTCGAAGACAGGCGATGAACCAGAAATCGTTCACGACCAAAAATCGATAGAGTTAATGAAAATGTTAATTTACCTTGCCTTCCGGAAATACACAGAAATATTATGCCTCCCGGCATGTGCAAATACACTAGAGGTATTATCTCGAATAAACGAAATATCCATAAGAGGACTCTCACATTCCTGACAGAACAAAAAAAAAGCGGAGATCCCCTCTTCAACGAGGCATCTCTTTCGCCATTCCAAATCGCTCACTCCACTAGTGGTGGGCGGAAACCGATCGACCAAGAAGCAAGACAAGTCATGCGCAGTCCAGCGCAAAATGACCACAGCTCAAACTTAACTGCATTCGATACCAACGCGAGAAGACAAATGCTTACCGAGAAAAGTGACTATAAATTTCAAGCAGTTGTTGCCCTTGCGTTATAAAATAGATATTGAAATAAAACGATGTTGCGAGAATTTATCACGCAACAAGTATATAATATAATTAAAAGTTAATTAACTAAACTAAAGTATTGTATAATAGTGAACAAAGTAAAGAAAATACCAGTAAAGTAAGGAAAAGAAAAATTGAAAAAGCTTAAAGGTAAACTAGTGAGAAGTTAATAGGTTTTAAAAAAATGAAATATATATATAGGTATTCTAACTACTGTCTAATTAACTTAATGTATCAACTAAAAAACTAATAATACATATCAAGTAAACATCAGTAGCCAATTACATATAATAATTATCCTAGTTATAAATATATTTACTTAAATTATACAATTGTGTGAGATGATTTTATTTTTCTCTTTTCTTTCTTTTATGTATTTCTTCTTTATCTCACATTATATTTTTATTTTATTAATAAAATACGTATTTAAATAACTAGTGTTCGTAATGACGATCCAAACGTCGTTATTTCCATGTGTGGATCAACGAGTTTGTTCCCCATGAAGAATGATTTACATTTGACAATCTTGATATACATTGTTCCTAATGAAGACTGAGTGAAGAGTGTTCATCTGTCTTTCGTGTAAGGTTGGATCAAGAATTTCACATAATTCACATTCAGTCCATCTGATTCCGATTTGAACACGAAACAAAATTCAAAGACCACACGAATATTCCCTTTGGAGTGTATCATACCAAGTGGAAGCCGAGTGGACACAAACCAAAGTCCAAACGTTGAAAAGTAACAATAAGTTTTCGTGGAATATCGTAACGTTTCTTGGGAAAACTGCAAACATGGATAGTTCATTATAAGTTTCCTCGACGCGCTATTCGCATGTCTCGAGTTCACAAAAACTTCAGCGTGTAACGTTTATAAGCAAGTACGTATAGTCTTATTTCCAATCTTGAAATCTTGAATTATAATTTTCGTTCAATTGACTTCGACAGGATTTCTTGAGAGTGCGTCGGCCGTGACATTTTTCGTTCCTGGTATTGATTCAATAATGAAGTCGAACGTAATCTGGATAAGTTAAACTTGATAATATACTGGAGTGTTCACCGTCAGTAGCATCTGTTGATGTCACTTGAAGTACGAGATACGATATCATCGCTAATATACCGAATCGTAAACTCGCGAAGTACAGCTCGCTCCTAGTCCGTAATTGCTGACATCTGTACGGAGAGATACATTTGCGAAAAATTGAGTAGCAAATGTTGACCTCACATTTTGGAGGTATTTAATAAAATAAAATTCCTAGAAATTTATTGAGCGCTTATTTAATCCATGTCACTTTCATAGGCCTGTCTTTTTTTCTTAAGACAATAGACGATATACGAAACTTATGCTGCTTTGGCTGAGCATAGTTAGAATAATCAACCACGTTACTGTCTATCGTAGGCATGGTAAACTACATAAGAATGAAAACGTGTGTACAAATAGAGATGTTACATGAAAAAAAAATCACTAAATCAATCTATATTAAAATAGATAAATATGAAAAGAAAAGAACTGATGACTGACCATGCTGAGTCATCAAGGATGTGGCAACCATTGTACGTGTAAAGTATTACCTATGCGAGCTAGGCTCAAGTACTAGTTGCATTTTCAGTGAATGGTGATGAAAATACACACCATTCCCCGCTCGATAACTATTCGAGCATCTCTATTGTTAAGTAATGTAACCACGGCGTCACCATACCTGTTTTTGGCAGGTGGCAATAGACACGCAAACCTAGTCTGCCTTGTAATTAAAGGAATTAACAAGTGCCTGCCATGTGGGATCTAGTGGCAGATAGTATAGCAACATAGTGCAAGAATATGCCCTTTTTCTATTATAGGTAGTTATAGTGTCTATAATATGTGAACAATAGTAATATGTAATACCTGTCGTATGTGACAGCGTAATACTCAAAATGAAAAATTTGATGACCGACTTATCGGTTTCAGGTTTCCCATCAGAGATACACCCAAACTTGATGATGTTAATTTTATTATTAACCCTTTTATTACTGTTGATCATATATACCTTTTTATTAAGATCAGGTTCTATATGATCATATTGAAAAGATAATGTAGTTGGCGAAGTAGGTAGATGTAAAGAACTAGGTGTGTCAGGAAGAGACAATTCATCTTCCTGAAATAAGAATAGATCATAATCATAACACGAAGTGACGATCTGAACGTCAAGATCGAGAAAAGAAATTTGTAACCCTTTAGGACGGGTATGGAACAACCCAAACATATTATTGGAAAGATCGACTATTAAAAACTGAGAGTGTTGAGTCATCTCAGATTGTATCATGAAAGTCATAGAGATGTCATTGGTAGAGTGATTTATCCCTGACATTTGCTCGTAGTCATGAGCAAAAGAGATGGTTCTGAAAAAATAACTGACCAATAAGATCAGAAGTAAATTGTTGAGGACACGTGAGTAATTGACAGTAGATAGTTTTCTGATCACATGAAAACATTTCATGTTCACCTTGAAAACCAAAATAGAGATAACAGACCAAAAAAAAGAGAAAATTTGTAAGACCAGTTGTAGCATTAACAATGTTGGAAGTACTTAAATATACATAGGAAGATGTAATAACATCATTGTCATGTTTATTGACAATTGATGTACATTTAGTATCCTGGTCTTCAATACAAGACACATCAGATATGATTTTGTCCTCGACCCTGTCAACATGAGGGATCTCTTTATCATCCTCATCACTTTCCAAAATAGTGCTAAGAACAAAATTTGAAAATACTGTTCCACATGCATTCATCTTGTTGGCACGGAGTTTAGCCATCGCAACGACAGCGTTAGCATTGCTATAAAATTGCAAATTTTTCCTTTCCGATTCATTAATTTCTTCTGAGGTGCAATCCTTACTGCCGTGGATGTGTCAAACCGTAAGATCAGCTGCTGGATTCTGCAACATGCACACCTTGACATTACCTGTAAAAAATGGTGTGTTAACATAAATTATTGCAGTGGGGTAGTATTCAACAGTACCCCCAAAAGTCATACACCTGACGTATTCGTTAGTAGCACAACTTGGATGGACTAGTGACTGCCTGACTCCAATGGTAGTTGATCCCGTATCCCTCAAAACTGAGACCACAGTACCATTAACTAATCCTCTATTGAACATCAGGGTGCCGGTGCCGTTGTTCGCTGAAAGACCAACTGCTGTCAGAAGGTGTCCACAATTCAGCACTGTTTCTTTGGCCTTCTGAAAAACAGCATTACAATCTTGGCAACTATTTGCCACATTATAATTAACAGCACAACATGAAGACGAAGATTGTGACGGATTATTATTATCAGAAACACTAGAGGTCGTACCATCTGTGAGAGCCGCTCCTGCACTGTGATCAACATGCGATGGTCTGCGTGACTGAGACCGATTTCGGGGATGGTCAACAGAATTATTTCGTTGTCTACCATTATA
Source organism: Oreohelix idahoensis (assembly GCA_024509875.1). Taxonomy (NCBI): domain Eukaryota; kingdom Metazoa; phylum Mollusca; class Gastropoda; order Stylommatophora; family Oreohelicidae; genus Oreohelix; species Oreohelix idahoensis. Next base: position 102,040 of record JAMPIV010012003.1, read on the forward strand.
GTTATTGGTTGTAGATCTAGAATTATGATTATTATTTTGCCAATTGTTACTATTTTTACTGGTATTACTATTAAATTGTCTATTCCAATTTGACCTTTGTTGATAATTATTATTATGCCTGAACTGAGGTGACTGATTTCTGTATTGCTGCCTACCTCTGTTGAAATTACTATTATTGTTATAATTGTTTTGTCCCTGATGATAATTATCATAATACCTTTTATTTGAAGATTTACTATCAAGGCTTTGAGCTCTTGATCTGTCATACCCATGATATGCCATATTAGACGCAACCGGTAATGGTTCTCTTAATTGTGAATTGGATATGTTAACATTAGGATGTGCAGTACAATAATTTATTGCCATTTCTTCTAAGGCAGCATTGGTAGATGGTTTTCGTTCCTGTAAGAAAGACAAGAACGGTGGACTAACAGAGGATAGTACCTTATCCCTGAGTAACAAATCAACTAATTTATCATAAGATTTGTTCACACCTGCAAGTTCCACCCATCTATTAAAGGTGTTGCGTATATTCGCAATAAAACCTGTGAAATCTTTATTGGAATCTGGTAGAATATTTTTAAACCTGACTCTGCATCCCTCTTCATCTAAATGGAAACGCCGTAATAATAAGGCTTTAATGGCGTCATAATCACTAGCTATTGTTGGGTCAACATTCTGGGCTGCACTTGCGGGCTCACCATCTAAAAATTCCCTGAGTTTTAATGACCATGTGACTTTCTCAAGTTTATTTACCTTACACACCTTCTCAAAGCGTGATATCCATGCTGATAAATCGTCAATATTCAATTTGAATGTTGGTAATTTGAAATAATAGTTGCTTTTAGTTTGGTTGGATGACGAAGCATTCTGTGTATAAGTATTATTATTTATATTTGAAGCTACTTGAGCTTTTAAGTTAAATTCAGCCATACGCAACTGTATTAATCTTTCCTCTGCTTCTCTTTCCTGTTTTCTTCTGTTTTCTTTTTCAATTTCTTCCCTTTCCTCTCTTGCCTTTCTTCTTTCTTCTTCCTTCTTAAGTTCTTCTTTCTCGTGTTTAGCAATTTCTCTTCTCTCTTCTTCTTCCCGTTTAGCAGTTGCTCTTCTCTCTTCTTCAATAGCTCTTCTCTCTTCTTCTTCCCGTTTAGCAATTGCTCTTCTCTCTTCTTCAATTGCTCTTCTCTCTTCTTCTTCTCGTTTAGCAATTGCTCTTCTCTCTTCTTCTTCTCGTTTAGCAATTGCTCTCTGTTCCTCCATTTCTACTTTATATTTCGCAAGTTCAGTTATTGCGAAATCCTGAAGTGCCTCCTCTTTTTTATTAAATTCCTTTCCAATTTTAACGAAATGGTCCAAGGTAAGCATCTTGAAGTTAATAATGTATGTATTTACTCAACAATATATATTAATCAACAATATAATATATTCAATCATTTATATGTGTCCAGTGGACAACGTAGTACTATGTCTAAAACAAATGTACTACTTAATCTCTAACATGCCTATTATACGGAAGGCAAACTATAACTTTATAGTTATTTATCAATATATTAAGCCATCATGCCCTAGTCATAATGAACAACTAATAGTGACTTAGACTACTAGTGCAACTTGATGACATCATCTGAGTCATCCAGTAATTTAGTCAAAATTAATCAAAATATTTTATCATCTTATTTCCTAATCAATTTATACTATTATTATTATATTATCAATTTATAAACTTAATAAATACAAGACCAAAATAAAATTAAAATATTACAACACGAATTGACAACACAACTGACAATTTCCCGACATTTAATATTTATATAAAACGAGCAGAAAAATCGGAAGTAGGGGTCAAGGTTAAACCAAGTCTAGATTAAACACGTACACTAAAAAATTTGACGTCACAATGGACTCATTTAACTGACAAATATGTTATATATTATGAACTAAACGATAGTTAGATCAGGATAAACGAGATAGCTTACGAACATATGACGAAAAATGAATAAAATGAAACTTAGTACAGAAAAATACAACAGTTATTTACATAACTTTACAACTAACACTTAAGGTCGAATTTTTGCAATGACAAGCAGAACGTTCCCCAGTTACTTTGTTAGGGGGTCTCCCGTACAAAAATTGCAAAAATTCAATAATCCCTAAGAACAATCAGAACTGTTGCGGTCAGTCGAAACGACATAACATCAGTTCTGATCCCCGCCATCCAAACCCGCGGATCTATACATTACAACATAGATACATATTAATAAAACATTTAACAGTTAAAAATGACCTCAAAAACATGCCTATGAAATCGACAACATGGACTTATTCTGCGTAGGTCACAAACAGGTACTTAACTTTTGAATCGTGACAAGTTCCTACAGTGACAACATGCGCCAACGAACTATGGAGATTGCATGCAGTAATGAAGACTGTTTGGTATAACTTCTTCCGTTGGTTGAGGCATTTTTTTAATTTTTTTATCTTCTTCAATGTCGCTGACTTGTTGGATGACTTTGATAAACGTTCGTACTGTTGCTAAGGGTGTGATGTCAGGTGCGCATACGTAAGAGATGTCAATGTCGATCGAAAGGACATTTTGTAAAGCCGATATTTTGTATCGTAGATTAGTTATTTAACGTAAAATAAACTTTCACATCCCCATACTGGCCAACAGTTGTTGAAGCGTCTCTTTTTGCTTCAAACCTTTTTACTGTGGGTCAATGATCAAGTTATCTGAACTCGGTTAGCGTAAATGGTTGACAACCGTTCAGGTTCCTTATGAACTTCCATTAATAAAGGTGGGTAATATTATCTCTTATCACAAAGAGTGCATCGTGCATGAATTAACGAATCAATAATAATATGTGGCAACGAGCCAAGTTCAGTTTGATTGATTTTGGTAAGTCCTCGGGTTTTGAGTCCAAACATGGATACAAATTTTATTTGACGAAATATACGATGACATCTTAAGAAATTAGTTCATGAATAGTACCTTGCATTGCATTCTAATTAAAACATGTTACCGTCCTTTTCCAGTTACTTAAGTGTCGTCAGAACATCCTGGGCTATATACTCGCGTTGCCGCAGCGCAGTCAACCGGTAGTGAGACCCAATTAGTTTGCGAACACAGATCATAAATGATCAATAATCCTTCTGTCCATGGTTATCCAACAACCATGTAACATTTCCATTAAATTCATTATAATATTAAGGACTGACCCTCTGTCCTCATTTTTATATAAAATTCGGCATAATATGAAGCCTAACACTGGAAGGAATAATATACGTCTTCATGGCTTGACGGTCAGAATAAAAAGGGTGAACTACTATAGTCACCAAGCGTAACCATACCAATGCTACCACGTCACAATCGAACCACGCGATTTGCGGTCACAAAAAACCATGAAGCATAAAAGTATTCTATATTAAAAATCTCGCAACCTCAAAAATGCGTACTCCAGACGCGCTGCCAACTGTAGCAGACGACATCGTTGAAATATGTCGTAACAGTATCCTCAAAGACGAAGTTCACCTAACGCTATCTGTAAAAATCCTTTAGTCTAAAGTTATGGTTTCATTAGAATCATAAATCCTGAAATCTCTGCCTATCGCCCACAACTGTTCTATTTATACTATTTCTTCTTTTTTCACACGACCCGTCCTTTTTTCACACGGTACAATAATCTACATTTGCACCCATATCCTCAGCTTTTCGACCTTTTTGCACACGACATTCTGTTATTTAGACTTTTTTCACATGTGTGATCTTTTTAAACTTAACAATTGGATTTTAAAAAACCAGATCACACAAACATTCATTTCCCACTTTCGCGCTTATAAAACCCTTTCATTGTTATCTGGGACTGACCTACGTTTGCCCTGTCAGGGCAGTAACTGCCAACTGAACTTTGAATGAATACTGGGTTTTGTGTAAAAACGTCTTATTTGCTTTTAAGGTCTGTCATTCTTACATGTAGCATATTATAACACATATAAATGCTTAGCGTGGAAGTAGGAGGGATAATGCTAGCGTGAAAGGCCAAGCGGTCACACTAGACACTAACATCCGACATCTTAAAATGTACAACTCGCCCCAAATACTTGGGAATACAGACTGACTTCTGGCTCAGAGAAATAGTTTCGGCAACTTGATTAAGATGCCTCTTACACGTGGTCTGGGGTGTTACATAACAATAGACTCCCACTATGACTTAGTGTTCAGGTTCCTAGGATTCCGCGTTTTCCATATTAATAAATGTATGGTTATCGTTGTGTAAATCCACAAGATGCTCAAACACATTGACCGGTCCTTTAAAGTGGAATTCTGATCCTGTTCCTTATTCTGGCTCGTCTGGCTGTCTTCATGACGAGTTGAATTTCCATTTCACAGTACCGTAAACGCAACAGGCGCTAGATTATAAGGCAACATTCGGCCGACGCATCCAGACAGCCCCTATATGACAAGGCTCCAATCAGAAATGTTATATTTTAACATCTCAAGTGCCAAACCAATAGCTTTCAATTTGCGTATATTTTGGTAGGGGTATATTCCCACTACCCTTTCATGTAAAATTCCTGCGTGATGTACAAAAATGTGATGCTTACAAGTCACTTCCCATGTAAGGTTTGTCATCTTCCGTCTATTATAGATCATGTTTACACTCACGATTTCATAATATATCCCAGGTAATCTCTTTCAAGATGGATACTTATCGTAACCATCGACTCCAACGAGTTTGCTTGGAAATGATTATGACATTCATCCGGTCCAGCCAACACTATCAAGAGCCTGGTCAGACAGAAACTATTTTCAGTGATAAGATAATCGGCTGTGGTCATCCCAAGATTGTTATTGTTTACTTATTAATCCGGTCGCTCCTACACACTGTCTGGTCGGAAATGTGTTACGGCTTAGTAAACCACCTTTCTCTCAACAGATCCAAGGTGAGAATGTGAGTTCAAACTAAAGGGATTAATTAGCCTAATCAGCAAAGATGGTCGCTGAAGTCTCAACATGACAAGAATTGAGGGAAGGGAGTGTAAACAATGAATCGAAAATACCAAATACTGTCAGAGGTGGGGAAAAAGAAAGTGAAGAACACAGATTGAATTACGGGATGGCACAAGTAAATGTGACGTTCGAGGTTATTTGGTCACAATACTTAGGAAGCATAGTAACACCAGAAGGCTGAACAACAAAAAAAAAAGACATAAGTAACCGAATAAATAAAGCTAGAATAACCTTCGCCAATCTAAACATCTGGAAATCTTCAGTACAGCGTAAACACTAAATTAAAAATATACGAGATCTGCGTAATTTCTGTACTTCTATATGGTGCAGAATGCTAGAGAGTAACAGAAAAGGAAATGTTCAAAATGTCCTTTTTCCACTCAACCTGCCTCAGGAAAATTGTTCGAACTTTCTAGCCGAATATCATCACCAACCAAGAACTGCTGCCTCAGATCCGCCAAGAAGACATGCGCACCATTGTAGCGGGTAGACGTTGGCATTACGGTAGCCACATTCTCAGAAGAAACCCTGACACCATCACCAGAACTGCCATGTTGTGGACTCCAAGGGGAAAGCGAAAGTGAGGCCAGTCAAACGTTACCTGGCGGAGAACTGAGGAGGCAGAAATGTAAAACATGAACAAGAGCTGAGAAACCACACAAAGGATGGCTCCCGACCGAGCAAAGTGGAGACAGTTTGTTGCTGCACTAGAAGTCAGCTGCCAAGAATCAAAGAAAGAAGAACAAGATGATAAAGAAGACAACAAGGAAAGATCTTGAACAAATAACACAACAGGTCACATGTAGACTTGGCATGTATTTGTTGAACGCTTATGCTTTGCAAGAAGCACATTTGTAATGAATGACTCAATGAACTCCTTGGTCTGGCTGCAATGTATCCAATAGGCCAAATCATTTCTTTATTGGTGTAACTTTTGTGCTCCAGTCGTGGCTGGCTTCTAGTAGCTCCATCGATTAATGATATTATTTTTACAACAACAACAAAAAAAAAACCTTCTTGTTTCGTTTGGAAATTTTTTTTCTCCATATAACACATTTTATACTTTTAATATTTAAAAAAACGAAATGAACTTTCAGGAAAATTTTTAGAATAACTGAGAGACACAGCATCAAGTTACCAGACTAAAAAGTTTACTTTTCACCAGCTCAATATTTTAAAAAAAGGGGGGGGGGGGGGGGAAGTAGTAATTGTCAAATTGCACAAACCCCAACAAATTAACATACCATACACTCCAGGGTAGAAGAGGAACAACTAAGTAAGTATTTATAGAGTACACGTTGAGGCAACCTGGTGGTAGCACTACAAGGCAGTCCTTGTTGTGGAATCCAGTGGGTAGGAGAGACAGAGGTCAATGACAAAACACATGGAGAAGTTAACTAGAAGCAGAAATGAAAACGGCGTGGACAACATGGACAGAACTTGAGCTGATGGTAGGAGAACTTGTCATGTGTTTGTTGAAGGTCCTAGCTCCTTGGGCAGCCAAATGGTATTGAAAGATTGATTGGATTGATTGGATTGATTGTATTACAAATTAAACCAAGGCAAAACAGGTGATCCTGTTCCGTATTAGAACAGGACATAACAGACTGAACAGTCACTTATACAGACTGAGATTGGTCCCATCACCCCTATGTACGTGTGGACAGGCAGCACAGACAGCCGAACACATCCTGCAAGACTGCCACATGCTTAGTCAATTGCGAAATGAACATTGGCCCACAGAGACGCACATCCACACTAAGCTGTTTGGGAGTCTTGAAGAACTTTCAACCACAGCAATATACATCCAGAGAACCGGACTTCTTGTGTAGACATTACTAAACAACAGCGAACGAGAAGAAGAACAACAACAAATTAAAGATGAGAACTGTTGAAATGTCTACCTTCAGTGCCAGTCAAATGACTGATCAAATCTGCATCAAGACCAACAGGCATGCGTGAAACCTAAACAGGGGCGCACATGGGCGTCACTAATACAAGTGGCGTACCAGCATCTCTCTCATCATCATTATCATCATTATTAATCAACTCCTTAAGGTGTATACGCCTTCAGTCAACTCACGCCAACCCCCCCCCACCCCCCCCCCCCCCCCCCCCCCAGCCCGTACCATCGGCTCAAGATATTTCTATGTCTTGTTTATCTCTTTCATTTCTGCCTCCAGTTCTCTTTTCCGTGCGTGTTACAGTCTACGTCTACGTCTACCTTTCTTACCACGTGAATACCAGAACGAGACCGAAGACGCAGCAAACGAGATGAATGTAGTCCGCGACCCATAGCTTTACTGCGTGTGTCAGGGTCAGCGAACCAGAGCTGACCAAGACCCTACTCCACCTCCACGTGGTCGTCCTGGAAACAGGCTGCATCACTGCAGTCTGGCTGAGAGAGTAGGGATCGAAGAGGGAAGGCTAACCCGGTCCCAAAAAATCCTGTGCTGAAGTCGGATGTGTCGTCCGAAAGACGCAAATATCGCAGCTCCGGTGTAAACAGACACAACGCAAACAACGTCCTTTTCAGGACGAACGAGGAAGAAAAAGAATACCAGAACAAGGACTGTCTTGTAATGCTATCAATAAGTTTCCCCAGCTTGTGTCATATCCATCGCCGGCGTCTTATTCTCATATCTTGCTCGACTGGCGGTTCAGAATCAAAGAAGGTTGAGGAAATTCAGCTACCTAAATCTCACCACAGCTTTCTCCAAACATTTTCATATTGACGTCTGACAATATTGGCAGAAGTAGACAAATAATTCTGTACTTTGAGTTTTTTTTTTAATCCATGTTATAGCTACGGTGACCCAGTGTTGTTTTTGGTGCAAGTTTTCCTTGATGATTCAAAAGCCTTGCATTATCTGAAGCGATCTTTCCACGGAAAACAAAACATTGTCCTTAAAGTCTGCATATAAGCTTTGTTCATTCGCCCATAGATAAATATATTTATACCTGAACTAATTGCTTCCAGACAGAATGTTATGGACAAGGCGGCGAGCAAAAGGTTGTCAGATGGACCTTGTAAATCCAGTTTAGGCTGAACAAAGGAAGCGATGAACATCGCTGTTGTCGGGAAGAAGCAGACCATAAAATTTGTTGACACAATTACAACTGTCTTGATAATCTTGCGGTCTCTAGACACACTGACAGAGAATCCGCTTCCGTGCCCAAACTCCCTCTGCCATCTTCTTTTATTACGTAGCTGGGTTACCAAGACAACCATGAAGCAAATGTCGGAAACAAATGCGATGTATCCACATAAGTTGTTTATAATGAAACAAATAAAATAGATGATATCTTTGTTCTCTGAATAAACAGCTAACAACAGTGTACGATTTTCTAATGGATGAAACATCCAAGTTAAAGTAATAACGTATATCGGATAAACCCTATCACAAATATGCTACATATGACCAAGCCGGCTCTCCGTGGCGTCAAAATCCGTTTAACCTTCAGAGGAACTGCAATGCAAAGACAGCGTTCTAATGTTATGTAAGCTGTTATTAAACCAGTTATTCGCATAAAGCACAAATGCAGCCACAATGTCACGTCCAGAGTATCACAGAATAAAATGGAAAATGTGGTGTCTGGCATAAACTGGTTGCTTATAATGAACAGCCACATCAGTGTCAGCATACGACCAAGATCTGATAGAGCTAAGCCAAGAAAACAAACATTCACTGTTTTTCGTAATCCTAACTTTGAGTACACCACAATGTTAATGAGGTTCGCTCCGACTCCGAATATGCACAATGGTTCCACAATTATGCTGGTAACAATGCTGTCAAACAGTAGACCAATATTCACTACACTTATCTGCCTACACTCCCCTCTTGCAGGATTGATTGTACGAAGCTCTCTGTTCATTGTAAATACTTAGATTTGACACTTTAAAACCGTTAAGAAAATACTAAGACTCGAAACTTTGAGATGATAACAAAATATCGAATATTCAACACCTGCAAAGAGATAACAAAATATCTAAGGTTCCACATTTTTAAACCACTAAGACAATATTAAGATTTGAGACTTTGAGATGATTAAAAAATATCGAATATTGGGCACTTTAAACGTGATAACAAAATATCTAAGGTTCGACCCTTTCAAACCGTTAAGAAAATCCTAAGATTCGAGACTTTGAGATGATAAAAAAATATCGAATATTCAACACTTTCCAAAAAATCAAATTTCTTAGATTCTACATTTTCAAACAGTTAACAGCTGACTTTTGAGACCTAGAGATTATATTAACATCTGGGATATTAGACCCTTTCAGCATGATAGCTAAGTATCTACAATTCTATATTTTCAAACGGATAAGAGCATACCATGATTCAATCTCATAAGATAATAATAATAGCCCCTTCAGTAATAACTGACTATGAGAATTGTGACGATACGGTTGTGCGATCTCAAGCCCACTCCGGCAGGATTGCATTACATTCCCGTGCGAGTGAAATTGTCTTAATTTTCTCTCTTCTGTCATTATTATGTGGCATATTTTATGCACCATTATTTACTCTCTATACTGGATCTAGTAGGGTGAAATCTCTAACACTCCACACCCCTACGGAAGTATCGGCCACGGGACTATCTTTAATTTTCACATGTTTGCTTTGAGCCTTTCCCAGACAAAACTGTAATAACGCCATGTAATTTGACCGATCAGCGACTGATAAGTTTTCGCTTCATTCGTCTGGCCACATTTGATAGAGACGGTCATCTCTATTAATCCCTTTGAACGTGACGGTCCGTCACTGGACTCCAGATGCCCAGCGACTATCCCTATCTTTGCACAAGACGGGAGATAATGAGGTAATTGCTTCCGATGTACGATCTATATCGAGAAATACAGATAAATCTGTCTGGAAACTCAAGATTTGCAGACGATAGCATTTGTTTGTGAAGTTAGCATACGATGCCGGCGGAAGTCTGATGCAACGATATGAAGAGGATATTAAATTTAATGTATTGAAACACGTGAGGGTATTTTTTTTTAAATTTGAAACACTCCTACCCACGAAATGCTGAACAAGATTCGATCTGATTGGTTGATTTGAGCGGCCGGAAAAATACAATGTATCTCATTGGAAAATTAGGCGGAAACACAGCTGGAATTGGAACTTGGAAACTGGAAACATAATGTAATGAAATCAAAGTCAGTACACTTACTGCAGCGTAACCGTCAGACTAGCGACTCCTAAAAGCCAGAAAGAAATAGGAGACATTGGACTTAGAAATTCCATAACTTTAAGTAACAGATCGAGTATTGGGCAACTAAGGAATTTACAAGTAAACTCGCATTTTTAATACAAGACTGGAAACTTAGGAATTTGATCACAAGTCACAGAGGAATTGAACTAAAGTTTTCTCAGGCCAGTGATTTCGCAGAACACCTGCCATCAGAGAAATTAACTCATAATTTACAGACCTAAGTGATTTCGAAGCTTCTAATACAGATCTGTGTTAAGTCTAAATCTGTGCAAGGAGATTGTGCATTCCCAAAATTTTGGGGTAAGTGTAAACAATTTATTTACTAATGTAAAATTTACAGGTTTCTTCTAAGTGGTTATACGAGGGACGGTCAAAAAGTAATGCCTCGTAATTTTTAATTTCATTCAATAGGCACAAAAAAACCAGATAAAATTCACATTGAAATGTAGCCCCAAGTCTGAACTTCAAAAATTTATTTCTCAATGTAGTCTCCGTTATTTGTTACAGTTTTTGTCCATCTTCGCACAAGGGCATGTATCCCCGCACGGTAAAAATTTGTGTCCTTTTTCCTAAACCACTGGCGTACGGCGCGTTTAAGGGTCTCGGTGTCCTCCAAGTGATGTCCGCTAAGTAAAGTCGCCAAAGACGACCTCTAAGCTTCTTCAAAGTTTCAATGTAACGGTCTGCATTCACCGTGTTTCCCTGTTCCAAGAAGTCGATAAGAATCACACCCTTCTCATCCCAAAACACGGAGGCCATAACTTTCCCTACAGATGGTGAATTTTTGAACTTCTTTCTTGTCGGCGATGTTGTGTGATGCCATTCCATTGACTGCCTCTTGGATTCTGGTTAAAAGATGAACCCAAGTCTCATCACCTGTCACAATATTCGATAAAAACTCTTCTCCTTCAGTTTCGTAACGGTGCAGGAGGTTGATGGCTATAGTTTTCCTTGTTTCTTTATGTCTGTCTGTCAACATTCTGGGTACCCACCGTACACAAACCTTTGAATAACCCAGGTCTTTAATGATGTTCTGGACACTGCCTTTACTAATGGACAACATGGAAGAAAGTTCATCCAGTGTTACCCGACGGTCACCACGAATGATGCCATCAACTCGATGAATGTTGTGTGGAGTCACTGCGGTAGACGGACGGCCAGTCCGCTTTGCATCAGTCATTGAGGATTGACCTACTTCAGCTTCGTCACAACGATGTACCCAACGTCGGACAGTGCTAACATCCACTGTTGAATCTCTATAAACATTCTTCAAACGTTCGTGGATGCGAATTGGGGTCTCGCCTTTAGCATTGAGGAATTCTTTGACATAACGTTGTTTTAACCGTACGTCTTTGGCAGCCATTTTTAAACTGTTACAGTGGTGCCACCTGTTACTGAAACAGGTTGGTAATGCTATACAGTGCAGAAGAGTTTGAGGAATCCTGCTAAATTTACAAATTCCACACCGATGCAGTATTTACATACATAAAAAATAGGAGGCATTACTTTTTGACCGTCCCTCGTATATGAGGCTGGCAACCTCAACATATGAAAACAGTATATGCATGAATCACTACTGCAAGAGCTGGTAATTGTTTCTGACTAGTCTTGCGGAAACCCGACAAGCAGAGGTGACCCCAGGACTCCGACTGGAGCAGTAATGAGTGATGATTACATCATGTGTAACTCAAGTGTGGCATATTATTTTGTGAGATTTATGTAATTTGTTAATGTTAGATCATGCACAAATCATATTTTCACTGTCCAGACACATTTTACACGTTAATCCTCAGAGCAATATTGGTGAATTTTAACCATCTTCTCGGAGTTACGTTGTGCGTGCTCGAGAATTAAATTCTTCTGAGAGTTTAACATTGGTGGGCGGACAACAGGAACGTGAGCCTGTTAGAGTGCTCCAAACAAATGTACTTAGCAGAAGGCATTTGTTTTTCTATTTTTCTAAAGTTCGTGGTTACAAGCCATCGGACGATTTGTGGTACTAACGCCGCTAGTGTGAAAGAAAAGCATCCACCCTAACCGCCTACAGTGGAAGAGAGTGTGGAGAAGGCTTTCGTCATCCCAATATTGATGAACCACAGCTGCAGGACTCAGCTAGAGTTAAATTTATTGTAAAATAGGCGAAAGCAACGGACTTTTGATAAATCCTTACCTACGCCTCCGTGACACAAACTTTTATCTAAATTTCACCAATCTTTCCATATTTATTTTAATTGTTAAAGACTAATTTGTTACCTGTTGTTTTAAAAAACTAAACAATCATAGTCGATTCAGTTTTTTATATGTATGAAAGCAAACGTATGAGCCAGAATATATATATATATATATATATATATATATATATATATTATATTATATAATATATATATATATATATAATATATATGATGCGTGATGCCATATGATGATGGATGGTATCCGCATGTCTGGTTTTGTGTAGTGTGCAGATGTGTTCAGTCAAAAACAATGTTCATACAAAAATAACAGGGCAATCCACATAGGACGTCAGTAAACTCACGACGTATAAAGTCAATGATTCCTTGAAACAGCCGTTGACGTTTTTCTTCATTATTTATTGTGGACGCCACAGTGACAAAATGGTTACGCGAATATGTAGGCACATCAAACAGTCATTATCACAGCAACATTCAATACAGCAATAGACGGTAGACAGCATTACAATGATGAGTCAGATGCATGTTATATTTCATAGTGCTGTAAATGTAGTCAGGTGAAAAACTCCATCCTTTTCTATAACAGCCAGGAGATAACCAGATATATGAGATCAGTTCACTCTCCTTAGTCTGACTTCAGCAAGACAGACACGTCTGCCGAAGTATAAATAATGTCCTAAAAAATATCCTCTAGATAATAAAGGTTTTTCAAACCTAGTTCATTTAACAAAGTAGCAAGTAATGGTCCTTGGAACCTGCATCAACCGATGCAGCACAATACAGCGACATGTGAGCTAGGAAAACATCTCGTGACGACGACTTTCGAAGACAGGCTATGAACCAGAAATCGTTCACGACCAAAAATCGATAGAGTTAATAAAAATGTTAATTTACCTTGCTTTCAAGAAATACAGAAATATCACGCCTCCCGGCATGTGCAAATACACTAGAGGTATTATCCCGAATAAACGAAATATCCATAAGAGGACTACACATCCCTGACAGAACAAAAAAAAGCGGAGATCCCCTCTTCAACGAGGCATCTCTTTCGCCATTCCAAATCGCTCACTCCACTAGTGGTGGGCGGAAACCGATCGACCAAGAAGCAAGACAAGTCATGCGCAGTCCAGCGCAAAATGACCAGAGCTCAAACTTAACTGCATTCGATACCAACGCGAGAAGACAAATGCTTACCGAGAAAAGTGACTATAAATTCCAAGCAGTTGTTGCCCTTGCGTTATAAAATAGATATTGAAATAAAACGATGTTGCGAGAATTTATCACGCAACATATCACCACCTCCCCCCGATTAAAAAAAAAAATGTGGAACATATTTTTTTTTTTTCAATATCAAAGAGCATGCGATAAGCGGCTCAAAACGCACGAATTATGCGCTGATAATTAACTAAATTGCCAAACAATAGGCTAATTATAGAGTGTCTGGTGAGGATATACCTCAACAGAAAAATAAATATGTCTCAAAAAATATTCACATCGGGGAGGTGTCACCAACACACATCACGTTAGCATGTAAACACAATATACGTATGCAAGTTACTATAATCATCATTAAACAGCATACTCTAATATTGTCTTTAAAAATGGATGTACAAATCTGATAGGAAAATTTAAATAGTACATTCTTTGACATGTAATGACATAAGTACATAGTAAAGTTAAACTACATGACGATCCAGGACATATGCTCTGGTATTCCGAGGGTAAGTACACAATCTAGAACTCGTCATGCTTGATACTAGTAAGGTAAGTCCTCAGCTCAACAATGACATTCTGAGAAAGTACAAGCAATATAATGCTAATTAATAACTAATATGCTTCATAAGGTACAATACATTATTAATAATTGTGGCTGTTTAGTAAACTAACGGCCCTTATATTAACTACTCAGTCCTCCTCTATCATCTTAAAAAACGAACAGAAGAAGATGACAACAAAGCACGATAGTGTGTACATATAAAGTAAGTACAGATGTGCTAATCTATTGTAGAAATATAGGTGTGTTATGACTCTGTAATATATGGAAATATAGGACAGAAGTATTAGTTGGAGTCATGTGGGCATCTAGACAAAATGTCAGCCATCACATTATCCGCACCACGGATAGCTCGTACCGTGAAGTGAAAAGGTTGAAGAGCTATAGCATATCGAGTGGATCTCGAACTCTTCAAATTCTTAGTCTGAATAGCTGTAAGAGCTTTCTGATCAGTCTCTAGAATGAAATGTGCGCCCAGGGGGAATCTTTGTAGTTTTAGAATTGACCAAACCATCGCTAACAACTCACGGTCTAAAACCGAGTAGTTCCTCTCTGCCGCATTTAGTTTTCTAGAAATGTACATAACAGGATGCAGAGTATTTGCATATTCTTGCATCAGTGCTGCTCCAATCCCAGTGGATGAAGCATCACTCCGAAGAACAAAAGTCCTATCAAGAGTAGGTAATCTTAAGATGGGAGGAGAAGAAAATATATTCTTGATTTGGTCTAGTGAAGATTGGCATTCTTCAGACCAACGAACCAGATTAGGCGAACCTTTCTTCAACAATGTTGATAGAGGTGCCATGATCGAAGATAAATTTGGAATAAATCTCCCATAAAATTGAATTAAACCTAAGAGACTCCTAACTTGTTTCTTCGTTTTAGGAACAGAGATGTTCAGTATTTTTGGAAGTATTGTGGTCTTCTGTCTTCAAGAGACCATGACCAACACGATGACCCAGGAAAGAGATTTCACCAAAACCAACAAAAGCTTTAGAAGGTTTTGCTGTCAAATTATTCTCACGTAGAGTGGACAGTAAGTCATATAACCCTAAATAGTGATCTTCCCAGGTATCACTGAAGAGACAGATGTCATCTAGGTATGCGATGACATCCGAACGATGTGACAGAATTCGACGCATCATGCGAACGAAAGTGGCAGGGGCGTTCATGAGACGAAAAGATGGGTGAACAAAAAAATAGTAACCCTCAAAGTCATGAACACCAAAAAGAGGTTTGGCAACCTCCCAATGACGGAACAAAGGCATATACCCCATTCCAAAACCTTTAGACCCCTAGTGATTCAGGTAGGGTATTCGAAAACGAAGCAGTGGTTAAAAGAGATTTTGGCAGGGTAATCGTCCGAAAATCTGTTTGGCTAAAGGCCTGCTCTAAAAAAGGCGCAAACTTTGTGCCATGAATTAACCTATTTGGAAACAAGTTCTGGTAAAAGATTCATTATTATTGAAGAAATCCTAGAAAATGTGAAGAAAAAAGTCTAATGAAGGTTTCGAACAGATCTTTTACTAACAAAGGCATCGTTCTTTTTAAAGCGTCGAACTGAAAAGGGTTTTGGGGACCTGATTCAATTTTGGGCCGATAATCAAACGCTCAATTTTATCGTAAAGTTTTTTGTTATGTTTTGAATCTGTGTTTTCCAGGAACTTTCAGTGGAACATTCCTTGTTTAACCATTTGTAAGAAGAATATGGTTTAAAAAAGTTCCCGAATGTCAGGTGTTTTTCTTTCAAATTATATGGAAATATGAAAATCAATCCAGGGGTTTTTCATCAATCCAATATTTTCACTTGCGACTGAAAGTAATGGTTAACGAAAAGGGTACGCTACGGTATACAGGTGGAAAACCATAAAAGTCCACCTTGTCCCTTAACATTGAAAATAGGATTAATAGTCGCTAAACCGTTCGTAAATCTATTCCGTAAGCCATGGAATTTATATTGTCTCAAATTTTATGAAATGTTTTGAATTTGAAGGTGTTCGACCCTGTGTGTCCAGGAATGTCAGTGAGAAACCATCCTGAAAAATGTTTGTAGACAACATCCGATCGAGACTGTCGATGATCGTCATTTTCGTCCACCAGAAAGATTAGGAAAACAGCAAACGTTTTTTTTTTTTAGTTCCGGATTTTTTTTTTCCCAAAGATTTCCGTGGGGAATGTAATGGTGGGAAACAACTGGAAGGGGAAGGTTGACATTCAGAGAAGGTAGCTTTCTCCAATCCTGTATGACAGACAGGGATGAATAATATGACCCGTGAGGTGCAGGAGCATTCCAGTGAATATTCATGCCTTTTGTGAAAGTTAGGTCAAATAGGCAGCAAAAAATAGTCCCGGTAAACCCGTTTTGAAATTTACCCGGGAGCAAATGTATTTTTTTTTTTAATGTTGTGGAAAGATTTTTTTTATTGCTTTCCCCATCAATATCGAAACCACGTGTAGTCAAACATCTACGTAAAAAAAATACCCCTGGAGAGAGACTATTGGCAAAACGGAACCTACCTTTCCATGCAATAGGAGAAGTTCCTATTTTTTTTCCCTACTGGGGGAACTTTAGGGACCTATGAATGCTTTTTGTCCCCACCTGGACAAGTTTTTATTTTATTGTTTTCCCTGTAAGGACATTCTCAATGTCATTTGTTGAAGCAAAATGACCTTGCCTTGTTTAGCAAAGGCAAAACTGGCCCCTGGCCGAAGCCTTTTGCAATTTTTTCCTGAGAGACCTCCCCAAGTTTAGACATGCTTTTTGTTAGCAAAATTACATGCTGCCTACTAAATTAAGGATGAAGTTTTATGCGATCTTTGTCATTAAAGAAAGCAATGACCAATAGGTCCGTAAAGCACAATGGCCCAAATCCTATGAATTTTATATCGTATAATATCGACATCCGGATGAGTTTTGGAGAAAATCTAATTGGTAAACATCGGCAAGTGATAAGAATTCGTGATACCTTGATAAGGAAATATACAATAGGGCCATACGTCATATGTTTTAGCGTGGACCCGCGCCCCCCAACCCCCACAAGTTCCAAAAAAGGGAGAGAAAAAAATCCCTGAAAGGTGTGTTCATTAATAAGGGAAACTTCTTCCTCTAATAGGCAAAAGAAGAGCCGCCGGGGTAAAACCCCTGGTTCCCCCCAATCTTGAGTGATTAAAAATCTTCCAGTTTTTCCGGTTGAATAAAGGCACAAGGGCCCGCGTGTTGAGTTAGTGCCAAATTCTTGATGCGCGAAACTGATCCTGAGTAGTTACATTCAACTGATCATTGCTATGGAAGCAATAAGAATTTATAGAGTCCTTGAATCTGAGAATTCGCTTCAATATTAAGGTTTATCATTACCATTAGGAAATAGGATGGTTAGTCATAGATTGCTGAGAGAGTTGAGTTCCAAAGTAACCATTAGGGATAGATACCAATACTAACTGGGGGAGTGAATAATCGTTCCCAATATATGTAAGGTAGACATTACCTGTGACATAGTGTCAGATATGAGTTGAGTGCCATGGTCTGACAATATTTCTCTGGGGAACCCCAAGAGAGAAAATATCAACCAAAGAGCATCTGCGATATCTGTAGTAGATATGCTCTTAAGAGGAATAGCCTCTGGCCAACGTGTGCACATATCGACACATGTAAGGATAAACTGATGTCCTCTGGCCGACTTGACCTTAAAGGGCCAATAATATCTATGGCCATTTTCTGAAACGGCCGAATAGGAATGTCAGCAGCCTGGATAGGCGCAGCATGTCGTGGTCCTCTAGATTTGACCTCCAGACATACCTTGCATGATCGGCAGTAAATACGAATGTCCTTATTGACAAAAGGCCAAAAGAAAGCCGCAAGGACTCTCGACTTCGTACGGGCAAAACCCATATGTCCAGCACATTGCGAGTCATGAGCATGTTGTAATATTTGGACTCTCATGCTCTTGGGAACAAGAATTTGCGAATGTGCCGACGTAGTCGAATCTTGTACCATACGTACAAGTACGCCGTTTCTCATTGCAATCCAAGATTTTCTATTTGTATCCTGATTCGGATCACCTTTCTTCGCAAGAACGAAGAATTTTTTTTAAAGAAGGATCTTCTTCTTTGAATTTTTATGAAAGAGTCACGAGTAATTACTAAGTGACTATCTTGGCTATCAACTTCATTATCACTATTCAGTGAAGTTTCGGGTGTTTGTAGAGCTTGTGCTCTTGTAACTACTGCATTTGTAGCTTGCATGTTATTATCTTCCCAAGCAGCAATCTGCTGTGGGGTACACTCCCTAACTCCGTGAATACGACCAATAATAAGGTCCGCAATAGGATTAGGTAAGAGACAAGCATGCACATCTCCAGTAAAGAAAGGAGTGGCAATGCGAATTACAGCAGTAGGATATTTTTCTAGAGTGCCGCCAAATGTGACACATTTAATAACCCTTCCTGTAGCACAAGATGGATCTACAAGCGATTGTCTAACACCAATAGTGGTGCATCCGGAATCGAAAAGTAGTGAGACCGGAGTATCATTAACAAGACCCTTATGTAGGATTAAAGAACCCCTCCCGTCATGCGCAACAGCAGCAGGAAGAGCGGGAAGTGGGTGACCACAACTCAAAGTAGTTATGGTACCCGGTTCGAATAAAGTACTGCATTGGGGGCATTTGTTTGCTCTCTCAAAGTCAAAAGCAGAACCAGTGACAGCGTCAAAGTTTTTACTATCAACAACATGATTACAGGCTCCCTCAGTTTCCTGTTGTACAGCATTAGCCTGCTGATATCTCTTTTTTTTGTGTTGAGATCTACCCCGACTATTATTACCTCTGAAGTTATCAAAGTTATTATTATCTCTGCAGTTATTATTGTCTCTATTGTAATTGTTATCCTGGTTCGAATTCCAGTTTCCACGATTACTATCATGTTCACATTGATGCGAACATCTATTTGTTTGGTTCTGAGGTCTTCGGCAGGAATAA
Organism: Oreohelix idahoensis; assembly: GCA_024509875.1. NCBI lineage: Eukaryota > Metazoa > Mollusca > Gastropoda > Stylommatophora > Oreohelicidae > Oreohelix > Oreohelix idahoensis. Next base: position 121,212 of record JAMPIV010012003.1, read on the forward strand.
CCTCTATTACCATATCCTCTTTTGAAATGCCTATAATTATTAGGGTGATAGTAACGAGTACTATCAGGTTGTCTCCAATTCTTCGAAGAAGAATCACCATGAAATTGATTCCATGATTTTGACAGAAATTACCGCTACTCTTTCTATCAAAATTTTGTTGGAATCTACGAGCAAAGTTTTTGGCCATACGGAGCTGCCGAAGCAACTGGTAAACCTTCTTTCACCTTAGAGTTACCCATGGTTATGTGTGGGTGCGCAGTTACGTATTGGCAACAGAAATCTTCCATTTCTTTTATTGTTTTAGGTTTACGTTCATGAAGGAAAGCAAGGAAAGACTCATTGACAGACGACATGACTTTGTCTCTAAGTATTAAGTCCATAAGTCCTTCATAAGTTTTTTCCGTCTTAGATAGTTCAACCCATCGTGAGAAAGTAATGCGTATTCTTGCAATAAACTCGGAGAATTCAACTCCATTTTCAGGTAACATGTTTTTAAATTGTAGACGATAGCCGTCTTCGTTAAGCTGATATTTCTTTAACAAAGCGGCCCTGACAACCTCATAATTGTTCTTGTCAGGTTCATCCACCATATTTAATATACTTAGAGCTTTACCTGTCAGTATCCCTGATAACTGATAAACATATTTTGCTTTGTCTATGTTATGAGCTGTACATGCTTGTTCAAATCTGTCCAGATAGAACATTATGTCATCACTGGAAGGACTAAATGTTGGTAACTTAATCTTAAAAGTATCATTATTAGCCTTACCAGAAGATGAACCCTTGTTTGAATCATTACCATTACTCATGCTCGTCAATTTCAATTTTTCCAACTCTAAAGCTAAGACCTTTTCTTCATGTTCCATTTTTGCTTTCTCTTTCCTCTCATCAGACTCTCTCTGTAATCTTCTTTCCTCAGCCTGAGCCTCTTTTTGAAGTCTTTCATTTTCAGCTTCTTTTTCAAGTCTTTTATTTTCAGCCTCTTTTTCAAGTCTTTTATTCTCAGCCCTTTTTGAAGTCTTTCAGCTTCTAGCTGTAGCTGGAGTTTTCTTTCCTCAGCTTCTGATTCCCTTTTTTGTTTTTCCATTTCCATTTGGAATCTTTTTTCATCCACCTGCATCTGCAGTTTCTTTTGTTCAGCTTCCATATGCAGTTTCTTTTGTTCAGCTTCCATTGCTTTATCATATCGAGCAGTTGCAAATTCTTCTAACTTATCACCAGTCTTGCCAAGCAATTTACCCTGCTCAATAAAGTGCTCAAATGTAGACATGTTGTCTAACATATGAGTCCAAAACCTGAAATAATTAACTAATTTATTTCAAACCTAAGTGTAACAAGTCTTAATTAAGCACTTGTATATTCACATCACCTTATATTATCCCAGTCTCTGTGGGAAACAAGTCTCCAATCAAAGAACTTGTATATGAAATATCAACAATCAATTCTTGATCATAAGTGCACTTCTCATTCAATAGTGCACGACACTATTCATCATTCATTTATCATCAGTGTAGTAGTAACAGTGCATTAGCATAGCCCATTAACTAATTACTATAACTGTAAACAATGACTATGTAAACACATGCAGAATGTAAACATTGAAAATGTAAACAATACAAACAATGTAAACAATAACAATGTAAACAATAACAAAGATCAGCAACAATACAAAAACTTTCGCAGAAATCAACTAAAAATAAAGCAGAAATTAATGAAATATCACAAAAAATGTGACGATATCTGCGATAGAATTAAACAAAATACATGACACCACAGTGTATAAACAAAAATGTTGTATGAAACTAAATTATAGACAAGAGTAGGCTAACAAATACAAACAAATCAAAACAAAACTAAAGAATGCGAAATAATAACGAAAACAATATTAAAATATGTCATCACAGCTAACATAAATAGCAACAGAAGTCGCTTAGCAAATTCCAGTATCGGAAATTTGCAAACCTTACAGAAAACGCTCACAATAGACGACCTCTATGACGTGGCATAATCTAACGGAGACACCACCCAACCGAGAACCCGCTGAAATATAAACATATAAATATACGAATAACATATAAACATATAACATATAGAATGAGATGATACACAGAAGACTCAGCAGAAGTATAAGGGCACAGTTTACATACAAACAGGCCACTTAACTTATAGGCTTCCAATCGTAGAACAGCAGAAAAAACGGATGTCAATCAACGTCCTAAAGAGCGAAGCTCCAACGATGATGGCACATCTGAACTGTTTCCACTGCTAACACGATGGTACAAGAGCTTCTGAAATACTGTGTGTTGAGTTGTTTCGGCACTTGACCTTCTAATCCAAAAGTAAGTTGATGGAAATCGGTACTTGGCCTTCTTCAGAAAACAACCCGTTTCAACCGGCACTTGACCTTCACAAAAACGACAGCACTGGAACCTTGACAGCAGCAACTTGCTTGACTTGCGTAAAAGATAACAGCAGTCCGAGTTATCCGGCAACATGTAACAACGCCGGGTACTGTCAAATTCTTGTTTTCGTCAAAAAGTTGAAATTTTGATTTTTACCGGGCAACGCCGAGTACTTTGAAAATTTTGAAGATGTTGACTGTATTGAAGAATGTTAATTTCTTGAAGGATGCTGATGAATTCTTGTTGAAAATGAAGTGGGTAAGGGACCCCGTGTTTGCTGGTACCAGAATCAAACCAGCTTATGGCCACCAAATGATGCGTGATGCCATATGATGATGGATGGTATCCGCATGTCTGGTTTTGTGTAGTGTGCAGATGTGTTCAGTCAAAACAATGTTCATACAAAAATAACAGGGCAATCCACATAGGACGTCAGTAAACTCACGACGTATAAAGTCAATGATTCTTGTAACAGCCGTTGACGTTTTTCTTCATTATTTATTGTGGACGCCACAGTGACAAAATGGTTACGCGAATATGTAGGCACATCAAACAGTCATTATCACAGCAACATTCAATACAGCAATAGACGGTAGACAGCATTACAATGATGAGTCAGATGCATGTTATATTTCAAAGTGCTGTAAATGTAGTCAGGTGAAAAACTCCATCCTTTTCTATAACAGCCAGGAGATAACCAGATATATGAGATCAGTTCACTCTCCTTAGTCTGACTTCAGCAAGACAGACACGTCTGCCGAAGTATAAATAATGTCCTCAAAAATATCCTCTAGATAATAAAGGTTTTTCAAACCTAGTTCATTTAACAAAGTAGCAAGTAATGGTCCTTGGAACCTGCATCAACCGATGCAGCACAATACAGCGACATGTGAGCTAGGAAAACATCTCGTGACGACGACTTTCGAAGACAGGCTATGAACCAGAAATCGTTCACGACCAAAAATCGATAGAGTTAATGAAAATGTTAATTTACCTTGCTTTCAAGAAATACAGAAATATCACGCCTCCCGGCATGTGCAAATACACTAGAGGTATTATCCCGAATAAACGAAATATCCATAAGAGGACTACACATCCCTGACAGAACAAAAAAAAAGCGGAGATCCCCTCTTCAACGAGGCATCTCTTTCGCCATTCCAAATCGCTCACTCCACTAGTGGTGGGCGGAAACCGATCGACCAAGAAGCAAGACAAGTCATGCGCAGTCCAGCGCAAAATGACCAGAGCTCAAACTTAACTGCATTCGATACCAACGCGAGAAGACAAATGCTTACCGAGAAAAGTGACTATAAATTCCAAGCAGTTGTTGCCCTTGCGTTATAAAATAGATATTGAAACAAAACGATGTTGCGAGAATTTATCACGCAACAATATATATATATATATATATATATATATATATATATATATATATATATATATATATATATATATATATATATATATATATATATATATATATATATATATATATATACCTCTAGCCAGAGCTATTACTCATACGAGGAATTTCGTTGGATTACACCAAATTGGGGGCTTGAGCGGGCTAAACCATTGCTTAAATCCTTCACAAAAGGCGACGGACCAGATATAATGAGTTAACAATTGTTTAGCCCAGTGCAACATTGTTCGTGACTTCTGGAAATATCTTGTGAAATGTCTCTTAACGTAGAAGTGTCATTAACCTTCTATCTACATCTCTGCCAAGAGTAATCTTGCGCGCAGGTAGATACCTTGGAAGCCAATATTAGATACTCTTGAGTTTTGGTCACTGTTGGACCACTACTGCAAAGCAGGGGAGGCAATCCGTGACAGGAATGCGCCCCTGATATGACAGACCTTAGCAGATTTTTTTTTTAATGCTCCTTTCGACGTTTTCTCCTCTCTTCTGCTTGCGTGAAAGCTTCTTTTTGCCTAACCTGAGGTGTTGCTGTAGAGAGCATCGCCACATAAAGCGATCGGCAGCTTCATCCTCTCAGGTTACTGGATTTATGTTGAGTGCCCTCATGTCTCTCTTGCACACATCTTTGAACCTCAGCTGCGGTCGCCCAACTGTTCATTTGCCACTGCAGTTATCCGTAGAAGATATCTTTCGGTATGCGACTATCTTCCATGCGGCTGACATGGCCAAGCCAGCGTAGTCTGCGCTGTCTACGCAGTGTGTACATGCATTGAAGACCAGCACGTGACAACACCTCGACATTTGCCACTTTGCCCTTCCTCGAAATATCGAGGATGTGGCGTAGACGCCGTACATGGAAGATATTTAAGCCCCATTTTTGCTTAGTATAGGTTGTCCATGTCTCGTTGCCACTTAAGAAGTGTGCTGGTGGCGCAGGCGTTCTGAGCTGGGCAAAGGTGGGTGCAGCTTTGCCGATGCGGCTGTCAATTTCTGTGTTCAGAGAGAGTTTGTTGATGGTAGACCCCGGGTATGTGAAGCGGTGCACCACTGCCAATTCATTGTTATCGATAGTGATAACTGGTGCTACATCTGCATCCCGACCCAGAATATTTGTTTTCTTTAGACTTATTGTGAGGCCGAAGTCTTTGCATGTTTGGGTGAAGCAAATCATCAAGCTCTGAAGCTCCTGTTGGCTTTGAGTGACGATTGCATCGTCATCAGCGAATAACAAGTCTCTTATAGGGACCCTTCTGATTTTTCTTTTTGCCTTCAGCCTTGCGAGGTTAAACAGTCGGCCATCTGACCTAGTGTGAAGGCATATTCCTTCAGTTGCATCTCTGAATGCATGTTTCAAGAGCAAGGCAACGAAGATCTCGAAGAGGTCTCGGAGCCAGGACGCAACCTTGTTTAAAACCACTGCGTAAATCAAAGGGCTGTGATGTGCTTCCAGCATATTGGACTGTTGTCTTCACATCTTCACGGAATGACTATCATTTCCAGCAATTTAGTGGTCAGCCTATTTTCAGGAGGATTTTGAAGAGTTCAGCCCTGCTAACCAGGTCATATGCCTTTGTGAGGTCTATAAAGGCGATATATAAATGCCTTATCTGCTCTCTTGATTTTCCCTGAAGCTGGCGGAGAGAAAAGATCATGTCTGGTGTTGGTCTACAAGCTCGGAATTTACACTGCAAATCTGAATATATGAGCTCGTCTAACTTGTGTAGTTACAATCTTTGCATCTCGCATGTCTTGAGGAATAGTTGCCTCTTCCCGGCACTGGCACAGGACCATTTGCAGGGGATGTAATAGTGTGCTCTTACAGCATTTGATTAAATAGCGAGGAATCCCATCGCTACCTGGTGCTTTGCCAGAGGTCAAGATGTCAATGGCCTTGCTGAGTTCTTCCAATGTTGGTTCAACATCCAGCTCCTTCCATAGTTGGCAGAGTTTGACAGCGTCAAGGGCTGCAGGCGGGAGGGCCAATACTCATTTTCAACGTGACAGTTTGTTGGATCGTCAGAATCTGTAGGATTTTATGAACGTTTGATGAAGCATCGAACCAGTCATTTGACTTCGCTGTTTTCTTACCTAAGATAGCAAGCGTAATACTGTTAATAGTGTTCTGCAGTTCTCTATAACAGCATCACCATGCTGTGGACTCCTAAGTGCTTTCTTGAAGTTCGTGGTAAATTAAGCGCCGTGACAGAGTCTGACATCTTGCTGATATCGATGTGTGGTTTCCCTTCATGTCTGACACGACGGAGTTGTCTTTGTTGTGCTTTGATTTTGCAGCAAACCAAGGAGAAATTTGTATAACAGTCTGCACTATAGTACGAGCGCGTGGAGAGCACAGACGTGAGAAGTTTTCTTCTGACAAGAATCAGATCCAGTTGGTGCCAGTGCTTGGATCGTGGGTGTCTCCATGACACCTTATGCTGGGGTTTTGTCTGAAAGTAGGTGTTGGTCACGCAGAGGTCATTATGGACACACAACTCCAACAGCCATTGTCAGTTTTCATTCATCTTGCCAATACCAAACCTGCCCAGACATGAAGGCCATGAAACATTATCGGCACCCACTCTAGCAAGTTGGTCTTGCCTAGGTGTGCTTTTGAGGACAGCTGCTATATTCTCGTTGAACTGGTATTTAGCTTCTGGGACAGAGTACAGAGTAGGAACCTACACACTAACAAGGGTGATAGGACCTGCACTAGTTTGCAGGTGGAGCGTTAACAGGCGTTCTGATCCATTATCACCTGCTTCAACCATTTTAGTTAGCGATTTTTTCACAAAATCTACTCCGTCTTCTCTAATTTTTATTAAGGTCTTTCACTTGCCAATAAAATGTGTAGACCTTCTCGCTCACCATTCTTGGGCCTGCCAGGCGCGTTTGCTGAAGAGCAGCTATATCTACCTAGATTCGTTGATTGTAGCTGTCTTCCTGACATTGTTTTTGTCCTGTAGGTTTTCAGATAGTCCAGTTAACATAGTCTGGACGTTCCAACATCCCAATCTGATAACTGGTTTCTTTCTATTATTTCTTGTTTTGTGATTATTGCTTGGTGCAAAATTTGCTGTCAACAGTTAGGGTTTGACCTAATCTCCATGCATCTAATGGGAAAGCAGACAGTGGCGGGACAACACCTAACTAGGCTGAAGGCTGCCTAGCTTGAAGCGGGCAGTACATGTCCAGTGAGATCCTAGAACCTCTCCCACTGTCGGAAGTAGCCCCTGGCGTCATGCCCTACGCCATTTGAGGAAGATGTTTATAACCGGTTACTGCTTCTTCCGGTGTTGTGCCGACACCTATAGGGTGAAGCTGGAGTGTCCTCTTCAAGGCGCGAGCTTGGGCACAGTTATATGGAGATCAAGCTGTTGCCCATGCAACATGTTCCCCCTCTCCACATAAGTCCAAAGGAACGGCAGTAGCCCATACAGTCTGGTACCAACCACATCGCAGGAGTTACCAGAATAACGACCAAGCAACATTAGACTGCCTTAGGGACTCCGACTCCGGATTCATCCTCAGGGTTTACGCCCGAAACCTTTTCCGTAAACGGATATTCCCGCAAGGCAGCAGTGGTTTGAATTCAGGGTGTTACCTTCTCCTAGATAAGCTACTAACCAAGGATCACGAGCCCTGTCTGCCCAAAAGCTCATAAGAAAACACTTAATATTCGATACTTTCAACCAGATAGTTTAATACCTGAAATTCGATATTTTCAAACAGAGAGCACTGACTTTAAACGGGATGTACTGCCACATTAAAAGTAAATGTAATCCAATAGCAGATGCTGCCGTAGAGGAGTGAAGTGTTACAGACTTAACTATAATAGATCCAGCATCGAGATGTGGGGTGACAATTTCCCTTCCTCGCTGCCTTTCCTTATCTAACCAAGAGCCGAGTCATGTACCCATTTACAGCTGGGTAGACTGGGTAACTATTAGTTTTACTTCTTAAATTTGCGTACAAGTTGAACATTGTTCGCTAATGCTACTAACTAAATTTCCAGCTACTTTGTACTGTCCACTTACATATTTGATCTTACAGTAACCAACTGTCTATAAATTAAACACAACAAACAGTACCAGGTTTAAGTCCTTTCAAATGCATAGTATCAAGAGATATTTTCAATAATTTTTTTAACCAATATATTATCAATCAATCAGCTTCATAAAATAACTGCGCGTTATGTTTCATATTGCTATCCACGTATTAACGAACACGCTTCAAAGCTTGGCTATACAGTTTGTCTGTCAATTGTTTGAATTGTAATCGGTGTTTGCCCGCTCTGTGATTTCTTGCTGTGATTATCAAAAATCGTTTTCACATCAAAGATTGTTTATAATAATTGTCCGACATTTTCTGCGTTTTGTTTTTTTGAAACGCACAGACTAATTTATCTATCATCTACTGATGCTTAATTCCAATTTTGCAGAGTTTTCATCATATTGCCCGTTTGTCTTTAACTTTTCTCTGTATTTTGTTTTTCAACAAAGCCGCCGTAAAATTTAATTTTACATAAATTAGACATAATTTGTTTGTTTTTTTTTCTCTCCTTTTTTCAACAGCAGAAGTAAATAAATAGTAAATTTTTTTTTAAACATCTACCGAATTCTTGAAGAATGTATCTGTATCTTGTTAGTCTTGCTGATGCTGGTCAAAATGTACAAATTGATCATTGACGGTTTGGCTGCATGTGTGAGTGCCAGTATATAGACGTTGAGACAACAAAGGGTACAATGTTAGACGGACCTGGGTGCCCAAATCTTAAACCTTGTACAATAAAGTTCGAGCGTTCTTTCGTCCCATTTGTGCTGCCATGAGTTAAGGGAAGACGCAATATCCCGATGCAAGACTAGGTTATCTTTGTTCATTTCCTCAGGTTTTATATAACTCTGTTCTCGGAAGTTTTTTTGTTTCACATGTAGCCGCGTGCGAAGTACAGGAGATTTTATATATCTTTAAACAAGACTTTAGATAATTTAGCAGACGACATAGAACGACAATTCTTTGCACCGATTAAATTTCCAATTTTAAATAACAGCGTCAACGTTATTAATAAATAGGTTCCACTAAGTGATTGAAAATGTTCGCACAATCAGTGGTTCTTAAAAAGATATAGGAAAGGTCCCTAACCGTTGTATTATGTTAGTCACTACAATAAATTTAGAAGCATACATACGCACGTGCTATTCTAAGCTAATATAGTCAGCAAGAATTTGATCTAATAGTTTACCTGTCAACAGATGACTCAGAATGTAAACGTTGTGATATACAAGCGCCAATGCCTTATCGCTCTATCTTTTCCTACACCTTTCTTATTTTATTTTCTCCCACCTTGTGCTCTTTCATCCCACATTTGCTCTATCATCTTTGTTCTAGTAATCTTTAATCACGACTGGACTTTAAACTGTAATCTTTATTACTCGTGATTTCATTTAGACCTCCACCTTGCATTATCTTTTAAAGTCCACTTTGCCTCGTAATAAATCTAGTGAAACACATCTGGTTTCATCAAAATTGTTAACTTTGAGGATAGCGCGGCTCACACAAAAGATTAGTCTAAGCCGTTGTTCAAACAAAAGACCATCACGCACAATACAATGGCCATGCAAACAATGAACTCCAGGAGTGTTTTATCAAAGGCCCTCGACGTGGAACAACAACCTTTGTTTCCAGATGGGCGACGACGGTCATTGCGCACGACAAAGGGACTTGTTAGCCATCATGCAAGAGACAAGGGACAGCCCGATTTGCGACAGGTGGATTTTTCTAGCCCACCAATCAGCAAACACCGCGCGGTCTGGCCAAGACTTACAGGCAAGCCCGGCAACGAAAGTTGGTCGCAAATTGCCCAACCCATTTTTAGACTGAAAGGAGACAAGAGAGATTCTAGGTACGAAAGACCAGACGGACTCTTAGCTATTGGTTGTATGGGCGGAGTGGTACGTCACCGGCCCAAAGGACCCACGTGGACTTTTGGAGATATATGTACCGTGCCGCTCGTTAAAGAGAGGAGTACAGTTTTTTCAACATTGTGGTGTAGAGAAAATCCCTAACGCCTAGCTTAAATACACGTGTTTATTCAGTGTGGATAAAATAATTCATATCTGTGGTGTATTGTGCTCTTAAAGGATTTTGCGAAGGGAAAGTAAGGTAATGAGTCTACATATTAAGAACAGATCGTGAAGATATCCAGTCTGGCCAGTAACCTTCGGAGATTAGACAACAGACATTTTCATACGATAACTGTTAACTGTTGGTCAATGCTACAGAGATATTGTCAAACAGTGAAGGACGGTATATTATCAACGTTCTCAGTACAACATAAGTTTTCATCAGAACGTTCTCGGCGTAGAGATACTCCACTCGAAATAACTTATAACAACTTGGGACATTCTATGCATAAATGTGAATCATTCTACTAGGGAGAAGCATTTAGAGACACATGGACTGTGTAGATTACTCACCATTTTGGTAAAACGTATCATACCACATCATCATCATTTCGCTTTACACAAGTTCATTCTTCTATTTAATTAACTACAATACTAATATCTCATCTGTGTGTTTTGTGTGAATCGTCTTGTATCATCATCACGTTCTAATCACTACTAACCCTACTTGTGTAGATATTTAATTAATAAACCCAATAATCGTTTGATCATTACCTAGTTCGTTAATGTATCACTCGTACTTGTCGTGGTTGAGTAAAGTGTAGAGTATTTGTCGAGTTGGACAATAGTAGTGAAATCGACAAGGGATAGTGGACTGACAGAGTTATAGATTACACAACATAGAGATTCTGGAAAAAGATTTACCAAAAAGAGCCTAAAACAAGTTAATTATGGATGAAAATGGTCGGGAACAGCGCATTAATAAATGTGTAAACTTTATTAAAGAAGAAAAACATGGAATTAATGCATATCATCATACACAGCATAAATTACATCAATAATCAAATATTCATCAATAGTCATCAATAATGCAAATACACACCCACAAACACACACACCACCAACACTCATAAAACCCTGTAGAACACGGAGAAAATAACTAAGCTGTCCGACAGAGGGTCCGCTTTCGGGGACCAAAGGCGCTAGCTCCAGAAAGTGTCTTACCGATAAATATCCTTCAAGATGACGGAAGTGAAATACCGAACTTTCCTTGTCGGGCTAAACGTTGGTGACCCCTAATTGCGCGAGGGAACACTGGAAGACGTTGTTTATCTCCTGCTGACCAAATAAACGAACTGAGCGACAGCCTGTATGTTTTTTTTTTCGTGGAACCAAATGTTAGCTCCAGAAAAGTGTATTACTTGTAGATCCTTCGTGAGGGACTAGCTTACAAAACTTTCCTTGTTGGTGCTAAACGTTGGTGACCGCTATTTGCGTGAGGGGGCTGGAACTCTGTCCATAGATGGCTGCTCATACGTGCGAGGTTTTAAGTATCCAGAAAAATACACCAGAAGAAGTCACTTGAGGACAAAGAGTCCCAGGCGCGCTTATCCGGCGCTAGGCTCTGCTTGGCTGTAAATCATGTTTAAACTGGTTTGGCTGTGGTTTGCTGAGTGCCCCGTTTAGGCACAAAAAGGCGGGTGATATGGAATTCTGCTATCGGCATGCAGGGCGGTTTTGATATTCTGGAAGCCGCAATGCTCTGGCTGGTAATCCAATAGGCGAGTAGAGAACTACTACTACATTTGGTGATTCCAGATTTAGCGTTGGCTCCGTTGCACTGCGTGAGCTTAACTTGGCGTTGACAAAAAAAAAGGGTTTTGATTCAGGAACGGGGTTGGCGATTCGTTGCTAGATGTATACAGAAAACCTCTAGATCGAAGAGTATATGAAATTCTTCGCCTGACTGGAGTCTGCTCTAGCGATACGGTCTCCCTGAAACTGAGACCCAAAAAAAAGACCTTTTACCTCATGCAAATAATAAATCACACTAAATTTATACAGAAAGTTTCGCTCCACTATGGGATTAAATTTATTGTAGTTATTGCTATGATAGTTTATGGCTGTCTTTAACCATGTCTCCTGTTCCTTAAAAATATCAATTATCAACACGCGCAAGAATAGGCTTAATATCTTTTGTACACCCATGTAACTGTCATTAAATGTTCTGACAGCAAAATCTCCTCCTCTTCTCCCAATCTCAACATACAGGAAACCTAACCTTTAGTTACAGTTAAATGAATATGCTTATTCATCTTACAACATTAAATGAATTTACATAAACAGATTACAGCATTTGACATTACCAAATAAGTCGTATGTCCCCTTGGGGAAATAAAATATTAATATCCCACAAATGAGTACATAGAAAATGCAATGTTCTTGCTATAATAATACAGTTGTGGCTAAATCATACGATATAATTATATCTATGCCTGGTGACTGCTTTCGGTGAAAGTTATAGACTAGTGTCTAGCCACACAAGTAAGCATAAAATGATTCTCCCTTGCCACTAGAAATATCTATCAAAAGGAATAAGTGACTATCTCCTATAATCCAGAGTTATTACCTGCATCTCACTATTCAGTTTTAAAGTGAACAATCCACACCTGACATTATCTTACAGAAATGACAGTTAATTTAGCCCATTCTTAACCCATGATAAGCGTCTGTGGACTGATTCTACGCCTATTATCTGTTATTGTAAGTTTAACATTTAACCCATGATAAACCGTAACAGTTTAAGCACCACTTAATAGGCCGTAGACAGCGCTACCCTATCACTGAATAAATTACTAGGAGAAGTCCTCAGAAATAAATTCACTTTCCTAACAGATATATAAAAAGCTAACATGAATATATCATATTATAATTATAAGATATGTCAACTCACCCCAAAAAAATGACTAGAACATAGGCAAACACATTCTAGTACTGTGTTAAAGTTTGCCTTATCTCATGATGGTCATCTACGGGCCAGGAATATTCACGAATGTCTTTGTCTATTAAACCCATCACTCTTATAGATTACAAAGGACGCTCCCCCCGGACACCTGGCCTGCATATTTCTACAGATGTATCGGCGTAATCGTAATACCGGGTAAGACAAAGGTTTCAGAAGCAACAACTTGCGAAAATTCCCCAGAGAGACAATCATAATATTATGTGCTCTTTGCTCATCTAAGGGCAAACAACCCACTAGCAGCGGTTGTTATCTCCCCCTGAAACAGATCAAACTTATTACCGACCGCACGAGTTCTCTCCCGCTAGCGATCAAAGACTACACATAGGCTCCTCTCGCTCGTGGTCAAAGACTGTAAACGTAAGAGATATTCCCCTGGTCAGACCAGGTGCGGCTTAGATAATATTATCGTTCGCTGACCGCTACAGGCCGGAACGTAACCAAACCTCGGGTGGGGTTTGAGAAGGTGAAAAAGTTTGGCCACGAAGGTAGAAAATGAAAGAAAAAGAAAATACAAAATGTCCAGGAAAACAGAACATTTAAAGGAGTAATCAAATTATGGACAAGATGGTAAAATAAATTATCGGTCACGTGACAGTACTGTCGGTGTTAAATATTTACATATAGGTAAATTTCTACACTCAGATGAGGTTGGGGGCTTTTTCTATTACGGGTTCTAAAGGCAGAAGCTAAGGTCGTGGGGAAACATAACTCTTTCCATAACTAATTAGAAAACACTGTTCAGTGGAAAGCATTCGCATTTTCTTATTTTTGTCCTTATCTCGGATGGGTCTCTATCCTTTCCTACCGAGCCAATTTCTGGAGACCTTCTACCTAATATCTCAACGGCTATTCGTGGCGAAAACTACTATCGTAGTTTCCACAATACTCACCACACGACAAACGTCAGACGTAGGAATAAAAATATTGAACTCACGTTGACAAATAGAGAAGAGAGCCAGCAGCATGTAAAATAGTTTTTTTTTTAGATAACATTCAGAGAGAGCATAAAGACGACTTATAGAACTAGATTAAAATGTTAGGATTCTACAAAGATAAGAAAAAGCTCTCACACGTCTCAGATAGCAATCTCTAACACCAATTACTGGTGTGAATTTTCCGACAAGTAGAGGTAACAAGTATCTGTATTGTGTCAAGTAGTTGTTAAGTCCTTTTTCGCGTGGGAGTGTTTGAGATCCTCACATGCGGGTCTAGTCTTTTATAGACGCACATGTGAGCGCATCTAAAGTAATTATATGTTTAAGTGTTTGTGCCGTCGTGCATGGGATTTGAACAGAATAACGCAGTTTGCTGCGGTCGATTTGTAGCCATACAGCAATGATGCTTGAGCAGATCCAAAAAGTCCTTTGGTAAGGACAGTCGTCTGAGACAAATATTGTTAGGTGTCTTAGCCCCAAGTCATGGGAAGACACCCTGAAATATATGGTGATATATCCCTGAGTGGAGCGTATATTTTAGCCAAGTCTGGCTCGTTCAGTTATCGTGATAGATACTCAATTTGTCCTTTGCAGGATTTGGCAGAGCTTCGGCACGTCTTGCTATGGCGTGTCGTTAGTGCGTCAAGTGCCTGCTGAAAATATATATAATGGATCGAAACGCATTGTCTTAATGGAAGACCTCCAAAATTATTAGACAGTCGTGTAATAGAGACTAGGATTGGATAGACTTATTACCGCAGAGCTTCCATCGCCCTTGAGATGGTGACGGTTAGTGAGTTCGGTCAAGTCCAACACTGATAACATGTATTAACTACGTTTTCGTTTCTACCGTAACTGCATTTATGAACTGTTCCGACCCATGATGTATATGTACTCGTCTTCAATAAAGCATTTTGTCAGTGATGTCAAACAATGTGTCCAGCCTGCTTGACTTACCAGTTGGTCAGTTTTATGACCCATCGTTACAGTAGTGTTCTAAATCAAGAAACAACCCACCAGAAGAAATCATTTACACAAGACACTGCACCACCAAGAAGACACTGGTAACAGTAGTCTTCTTCTTTGATCCCTAGCCGCCGACCATCAAAGCAGTCAGTGGCCATCACGCCTTGTGGCGTCTTGCAAGGCAGCAACAAGCCCTTCCATTTTGCTCGATCGCCGGCCATCCTTCATGCAGTACCACAGTTCTAGTTCATTCTTTGCATCTCGGCCTCCACAGTTCTCCACACAGTTGTTTTTGGTCAGCCTCTCTTTCGCTTTACTTTAAGAGCTCGTAGCATAAATGTGATGGCATCGAGGTCTCTTCTGAGGACGTGGCCAACCCAACTCCATCGTCTACCAGCTATGATGGTGTGCATGTTCTCTTGCTTGCTCTGAGTAAGCAGTTCTTGGTTAGTGATGGTATTCGGCCAAAATATTCGGAGAATTTTCATTAGGCAGATTATGTGGAAAGAGAACAAATTTGACATTTCCTTCTCTGTTACTCTCCAGCATTCCGCACCATAGAGAAGGACAGAAAGTACACAGCTCTAATATAATCTTAATTTGGTGTTTGTGCTGTACTGAGAAGACTTCCATATGTTTTTTAGACCAGCAAAGGCTGTTCTCGCTTTATTCATTATGTTCTTGATGTCTTTGATCATTCCACCGTCTGGTGTTAATATGCATCGTAGGTATGTAAATGTGTCTGTCTGTTCTAGCTTGTGGTTCCTTATTGTTATGGGCTAGGAATTGCCCAGATTGAGTGTCATGACTTCTGTATTCTTTAGATTGATGTTCAGACCCACCTGTTGACTACACATATTCAGACTATTTTTTTTTTGGATGTGTTGATGTGAATGAGCGAGTAACAACGTGTCATCTGCGTATTCCAGATCTTCCAATGTAAACAACATCTGGAAGTCCTCTCAGTACAGCACAACCACAAAATTAAGATTATGTCAGAGCTGTGTGCTTTCTGTGCTTCTCTATGGTACGGAATGCTGGAGAGTTACAGAGGAGGAAATGTCGAAATTGTCCTCTTTTTACACAACATGCCTAAGAAAAATTCTCCGAATCTTTTTGCCGAATACCATCACCAACCAAGATCTACTTACTCAGAGCAAGCAAGAGGATATGCACACCACCATAGCTGGCACACGCTGGAGTTGGGTTGGCCATGTCCTCAGAAGAGACCCCGATGCCATCATAAGAACAGCTATGCTATGGACCCCTGAAGGAAAACGAAAGAGAGGCCGACCAAAAACAACTTGGCGGCAGACTGTGGAGGCTGAGATGCAAAGAATGAACCAGAGTTGGGGCACTGTACGAAGGATGGCCACCGACCGAGCAAAGTGGAATCAATTTGTTGTTGCCATACAAGACGCCACCAGGCGTGATGGCCACTGACCGCTTTGATGGTCGGCGGCTGAGGATCAAAGAAGAAGAAGAAGTGTCATGATTTCTGTATTCTTTAGATTGATGTTCAGACCCACCTGTTGGCTACACTTATTCAGACTACCTATTTTTTGGATGTGTTGATGTGAATGAGCGAGTAACATAGTGTCATCTGCGTATTCCAGATCTTCCAATGTAAAGAACGTTGTTCATCTTATTCCTCGTGCACTGCCCTCTATTGTTTGGTGCATCATCCAGTCTATGACAATCAAAAATAAAGTGGTTGATAAGGGGCATCCCTGTCGTACTCCTGTCTTCATTTCAAAAGTTAGGTTGCTCTGCCCAATGCTACATGTAAAGTTGGCATGGAGGCTTTTTATGTTGGACACTATGCAGCTTGGAATTCCATAACTCCTCAGTATTTCTCATAGACTGTCCCTATGTATACTGTCAAAAGATTTTCCAAAATCAACGAAATTAATGTACAGCTGTCTCTGCCATTCTGAGCACAGCTCTATAATGTTTCTGATGGTGAATATATGATCTGCACATCTTCTGTTCTTTCTAAAACCGGCTTCACCTCACGGAATTGACCACGAAAAGTCTCTGCATTGAGCATAAAAAGCTGTAGCAGAGCTTTCTTCAACATGTCATAGTTGTTCTTTTCTTCTTGAGAACTGCCAGACCCGCCACTGTTAGAACTAGAATCCACTCTTCTTCTTTCAATTTCCAATTCCTTCAATCTAATGGCGTGGGCTCTGTCGTCCTGTTCCTTCTTTTCTTAGAATGCCCTCTCCTGTTCCTTTTCCGCTCTTTCGGCTTGTTCCTTCTTTTCTTGGAATGACCTTTCGGCCTGTTCCTTCTTCTCTTGGAATGCCCTCTCCTTTTCTCCCTCTGCGGCTTCGAAAGCCCTTTGCTTTTCAGCTTTCTGCTCTTCGAAAGCCCTTTACTTTTCCTTCTCTTCAGCTTGGGCTTTTTCGTGTTCCCTGGCCATCCTTCTCTCTTCCTGCTCAGCTGCTTTCTCCTCACGGAGTGCGGCTTTCTCTGATTCCATCCTGTCTTTTTCCTCTTTATCTTTTTCTTTCTGTTCCTGTTCTCGCACCGAAGTAAGAACTAAGTCAGAAAGTTATGTCACTGAAAAACCTAGTTCGCGACCTAGATTAAGGTAAAATGCATGTAGGTTTTGGGACTCTGCTATTCTGAGCGAAAAGTCTGTTTAAAAAGCTACACAAATGCACAACAGCTACTACTAGTAAAACCACAAATTTACAACACTGATTTAGCCGCACCAAGTGAACTTCTTATTTCTTCAACTTTAACTTTAGTTCCAAAAAGTTTTGTTTCTTTCAATTACTAAATTATTCTTTACACAGTTTCTTTTACTGTTATATATGACTGCAATGTATGCTCAGTCTTACAATTAAACACACTCTTGACACCATTCTTTCAGTAAGTCGGAAATTTATGTCAGTCGTCTAGGGGAATTACTAGACAAGTTCTATAACCCCGGCGCCAGTCGCTCAACTGTGACTTATCGCGCTTGTGCGACTGCGTTCAATCCCAAGTCGAGACCCTAATTATGACGGCATTGCCTCCCCTGCTTTGCAGTAGTGGTCCTACAGTGACCAAAACTCAAGAGTATATAATATGGGCTACAAAGGTATCTACCTTCGAACAAGATTACTCTTGGCAGACATGTAAATAGAAGAAACAACACGCTTCTATCTCCAGGGAGTCTTCACAAGATATTCAGAATAAGCGAGAACAATACTGATTTCGCTGAGTATGATAACTCTGTAATTCTGCCGACGCTTTTGTGAAGTATTTAAGCACTTATTAATTTCAACTCGTCAAGCCCCCCCACCTCTGATTTACTCAGTGGAGTTCTTATCTTTCTAGTATAGCTCTGTTTAGGGTATGTGTAGAAAACTGACTGAGACAAACATGCAGTAACTTTAAAATAATTAAATCGAAGTTAAATTTGTAACATTACAAATAACAAAATTTAATAATCGCTTAAGTTTAACAGTTGAAAAATAATTTGAATGGTTATGGATCAAGAAAAGTTATCATCACGGTCATTATGGATTGTAAAACGTTACAAGAAGTTCAAGTAACAGCATAGATTTGAATTTAGCTACCAATGACGGTTCTGCTCCTTCTTATGGGTTGGTTCTTTTCACACTGCTCACGCTCGTCCCTGATCAAGGTTGTCGAGTGTAGCTCATTTCTATAAGGGAGTCTTGGTCCTTCGTTTTCAGCCACTGTTCTCTTCTTGTTCCAGAGATAGTACTTTCTGATGGTACCACCAATAAGTATGGTAAAAGAATAGAACGAAACGTTCTTCGGAGTATGGCGTTTTCCACCCCATAGTTATGTGTTCCTATCTTCCCATACCACCATCCCAATTAACTCAGAATTTACCCTCGATGAGAATTAAATTTAATCCCTCAGGATAAACTTTCTTTTATATTTAAATAGAATAGCTTTAGCTTTACATGACATTTAAATGAAAAGGCTAATAATACAGATAGAGTCTGTTTACATATACATCTCCACTGATTGAAAGGTGTTCACAATATAAATTGAATATGTTTTCATTTATATTTACACTGATTTGAAAAGTTTGAAACTTCCATTAACTTTAAAATGAATATTTTCACATAGATATTTACACTGGTTTAAAGCTTGAAAACGTACATTCATATGGAACATGGATCTACTTTATGTTTTTAGTTCTCTTTACGAAACTAGCAATAAAGCAGTCACCAGTCCGTGCAGTGGTGGTTCATGAATCCTCATTCTATACGCTGAGGTTGTCAGCCTCCAATGACTTTGACATCCAAAAGCGAGTTACACATATTAAATTCACTTGGTAATATATACATATGTATATGTTAGTTCACATGTTAGTAATAAAATCTGAAATGCAAATCACAACGTACGCCAATCTTGGCTCACAGACTTTTTGCTCAGATGAATAAAAGAGACTTGAATCGGCCTCTTACACGCGTCTGGGGTGTCGTTAATTTAATGAGTTCCCTCTCTGACTTCGTTTGTGGTTCTTCAGTTTCCTCAGTCCCGGTTTCCTTATTTAATATGAAATAGATTTCCTGGGCTTTGAAAGTCAGTCCAAAACGCTCCAATAAAAGGTGTCCGGTATGTTTTAGAAGGAATTCTGAATTCTAATTCTTCAGTCTAGCAAGGTCTGGTATCTTGGCGATCGATTTCTCAAGTGAAATAGCTTGAGAAAATGATCATACTATATTCACTGTTTTCCCATGCGTTTGTTATGCGCGCCTCACAGGATCAGCCAATCTGATTTAAATATGTTGCATGACTCAGCTAATTCAAAATTTCAAACATTACTTTTCCGAAAATGGCTGTACACATCCGCTTGCCCTTTGATACAAACTTACGAACATGTCGGTAAACTCATATAACAACGTGTTCCCAATGTAACAATCATTACTTTTATCAGAAAGTAATCTCTTATCTGTGTATGCCCATCAGTTATCTTTCCGTATTCCAAGCTTTGGTGATGAGTGCACCCATGTGTTATCAGTGATTAAGCACTGCGATGAGGCGATTTACGTGTTAATCTGTATACTGATTTCGCTGCTCCCACGATAGCCAACATGGTTAGGTCGCTGCCGCTCCTTGCAACGCGGGGAGAAATGGATAACAGCCAGACGTGTCTACTTATACCTGAGAATGGTGTGAGAAGGAACATACATAATATCTGCTATACATAGCAGAAAATAAAGACAGAAAGTGCGACAAATGAAAGCCCACAATAAAAGCAGTACAACCAATGTACCGATACTGCTGAAGCGAAACAAAGATCGAGAGGGTCCGCCCCGTTCTGTCATAGTTGGGGCACTGTACGAAGGATAGCCGACAACCGAACAAAGTCGAAGCAGTTTGTTGCTGCCCTATAAGACACCACCAGGCGTGATGGTCACTGACTGCTTTGACAGTCTGCGGCTAAGGATCAAAGAAGAAGAAGATAAACAAGACAAAGAAATAACAGCACTAATGATCCCTCAGGCATGTCGTATGTCGTAGATTTTTTGATAGGAGTATTAAGACTTAGGTTGGTCCCTTCTGAATAGGTTGGAATGAGTGATAGATACAGTGAGAGCTGGTGAAAAGCAATAGAATTTCCCACACGTGAGATGATAGAATGTGATATAGAGGCTGTCTTTGAGAATCGAGATAATCTTCTCTCTCACCTATCTTCTACGACCGCTTTTAAAGGCGTCAGACAGTCTAAACACAGATATATATATTAATATATCTCTATCTACTCACGGGCACGCACATACACGTGACAACAGTTAAACACACAGACGTGGGAATCTATAACAATGAATTTATATGTATTTGAACGAGCTGACCAACGCACTGATTTAGTTCAAGAGAGATTTTTATTATTATCATCAAAGAGAAATCTTCTCACAACACCAAAAATTACATCAAGGAAAAACATCTACAAATAGTCATATAATTCAAGAAAAAATGCTACAAGGATGATAGCCCCGTTAGAATCTTACTCTAGGTTTAGCCCACAGCCCCGTTAAGAGAACAGATGATGGCCCAAAGAGTTATGGATACGTAAGGTTGAGTCTAAGAGGTTTCTTCTTTTCTCGTAAATGTATAAACAGAGTTTGATAATCTGATTTAGCCTAAGAAAAAGAAACTCTAGCCTTTCTAGTAACAAATTCTGCAGATTAAAAAAAGTTAAGACAGCAAATGGGTGACACTAATACACCGGTAAAATAACACTCTGACCTGTGTTCTCTCATTCATTCAGCCATGGCCTTTCTTTCACATATATACTCACAACTTTGCTCGTTGCCTCTGGGAACATAAAAATTCTAGGACCTTCACACAGACCCGAAAAATGCAGTCCACGACCAAGAAATCCCCAGTTCCAAAAGACGTACTGAACTCTCTGTCTCAGGGAACGATTTCCTTGGGTGTTCTTATTTTTTTTCCAAATGTCTGATTAAGTCGCATAAAATTTGTCCAGGCACGAAAGTTAGCAGAGCACAATGTCATTAGCTTTGGCTTCTAGAATTTAAGGAATGTCAGATCGGTGTCTTCTTTCAGGCAGGTACTATATTTGGTCACCACAATACTAGTCACAACCTCTGTCGGAAGGTAAATGTTATTCTTGTAATATTCTCTCGCCGCCAGGCAGCATGTACATTTAAATTTGTGGAGCAATATGAACTGGCTCAAAAGCCCAATATATATTTCTAGTCTTTAGAAACCGTTAGTGGGATTGCTATTACTGTCTCTCTCTGATGGCTTATGCACTGTCAGACCCGTGTTACTTGAAACAAAAAAACCCACGTGGTTAAGGATAGGAAATGTCTATGCTTCTCACAAATATGTCTCTCAGGCTACTAAACGCTGGCAAGTTGGGTACCACCGTTTCACTATATAAAAGAAAGAACACATATCAAATAATTTACATATATGTACTCATTTTAACTTACATTTCAAATCAGCAAGCCTACAGCTTGACTTATTATTTAAACTTCCGGTGAAATAAGTTATATAAAATCGATCATCAGGAATTAGGAATATGGTGCGTATTCCGTCACTATTCACTGATGTCGCATCTAGCATTTATAAGTGTGATATAAAATATTCTCGACTGAGTATTAGCCGTTAAATTAAATTCCTTATAGCTACTAGTTTTAGTAAGCTAAAGATATAATTTATTATGTATTTCCACTGTATGCGTCACTAGGAAATTAATACAAACTATAAATTAAGCACTCTGGACACAGAACTAGTTAAAATGAAATGAGCGATTTAACGCTTTAAACACTTTAAACCCTAAACGCAATACTAGATATATAATATTAATATACCTCAAGCCCAGCACTACGATGTCACAACGAAACTAAGAGATATCACTTATAAATTTAAGTGTTCTAGAACGAAGTGCCCACGTCTACTGTAAAATGTAGAATGAGTGAAGTGAGTTTCAAACTCGGGCCAATATCTTAAAATTAGACAAAGGGCCCCAACTCTTTCGCCAAGCAAAATTATCTCCCCTTCTCTAACACCCTGCGTCAGCTTCCCTCATGTCGTAACAGCCATCAGTGACCAAGAGTACGACTGAGTTGCAAATCCCAGACAGCCTGTCTCCAGTGCGGAGCGATTTTTCACACTACGCCTGGTTTTTCTAACGAAAAACCTCATGCGTTTCTGCAAACTGTAGACAGCTGTCTGTCTGCCATGCCCCGATGAAGCGAATTCTCACACCCCCCGCCCGGGGACACTGATCAGTCAGCGCTCTGACCGGAAAAAACTGCAGACGAATGTCTGGCGAGGACCGTATATTCACAGCTATCGTTCGACCGGCAGAGCTGACATCTACGTAATCACGTTACTCGTGCGATTCTCAGTTTTGATAAAAGAAACAGGTAGAGTTTGAGAATACAGAAGAAAATATTTTCCGCACCCGAGTGATGCGAAAAATACAGGAAAAACAAGTACGGAAAGATAATAAAATAAAAGGATTCGGGTGAGAGAATAGGAAGAAGATGTAGGTAATTTAATGATATAAAGACCTACGTGACATCGTACAAGACGACTAATATGAGGTTATGCATGAAACTGGCAATCACGTGGTATAAAACAAATTGCTACAACACCCACCGCTACATGAGCATCTCAACACTTGGAGCTTGCCGTCTACACGGGGACCAGCTGCAGTGTTTCGACTCTATGCTCAATGAGGGATGACAAGGAAAATGTTGATGTTTTAAAACGATCCATCAACAGATCATGTATGAGAAAATATCTTTGTGACTAAATTATATATATATATATATATATATATATATATATATATATATATATATATATATATATATATATATATATATATATATATATATATATATATATATATATATATATATATATATATATATATATATATATATATATATATATATACGAGGGTGAGTCAAGTGAAAACCGGAAATATGTTATAACAATAAGAATAATCATGCCATTATATTGTAACTTGCCAGTATTGTTGTCCTGGATGTCTCGAGTGTCATGCACGCGCCATCGCGGTGATGACGCATAAGGTGACTTCATAATGACGTTTTAAAGATGGCCGCCCCGCTAGTGGAATGCACCAAACAGCAGCAGCGTTCTATTATTCAATTTTTGATCAGCGAAGGGGTGAAACCAATAGAAATTCATCGGCGAATGAAGCTCAAGTACGGTGATGCATGCATGTCAAGGTCGTAGGTGTATGAATGGTGTACAAAGTTCAAAAACGGCGTGATTTATGTGACAGATTGTTCACGACCGGGTCAGGCACACAGAGTAGTGACTCCAGAATCGATAGCAACCGTTGAACGACTCGTACAGGGAAACCGCCGATTGATTGTGGATGATATTGCCACACATCTTGACATCAGTCACGGTTCAGCACACCACATCATCTCTGATGTGCTACAGTACTACAAAGTGTCTGCAAGGTGGGTGCCACGGCAGCTTACTCCAGAATTGAAACAACGACGCATTGATGCTTGTCAAGAACTTTTGCGGCGATTCGAAACAGAAGGTGGTGGTTTCTTATCAAGAATTGTTACTGGTGACGAAACTTGGGTTCACTACCACGAACCTGAAACTAAGCGAGCGAGCAAGGAATGGCGCCATCCCTCCTCGCCGAAACCGAAGAAGTTCCGCACGCAACCATCTGCAGGGAAGGTAATGCTGACTCTCTTTTGGGATGAACGAGGAGTTATTTTAGAGCACTACATGCCAAGGGGCAACACTGTCACCAGCGCCAGGTATACAGAGCTTCTCGGGAATCATCTTCGACCCGCAATCAAATCCAAACGACGTGGACTTTTGAGTAAAGGTGTCCTTTTGCAACATGATAATGCTCGACCCCATACAGCCCATGCAACGACTGAAACCATCAAGGCCCTGCACTTTCAGTGTCTCCCACATCTACCGTACTCGCCAGACCTAGCCCCAAGTGATTTCCACCTGTTTGGACGACTCAAAGAGGCTTTGGGGGGAAAGAATTTCAGGTCCGATGAAGAGGTACAGCGTCGTTGTTTCAATTCTGGAGTAAGCTGCCGTGGCACCCACCTTGCAGACACTTTGTGGTACTGTAGCACATCAGAGATGATGTGGTGTGCTGAACCGTGACTGATGTCAAGATGTGTGGCAATATCATCCACAGTCAATCGGCGGTTTCCCTGTACGAGTCGTTCAACGGTTGCTATCGATTCTGGAATCACTACTCTGTGTGCCTGACCCGGTCGTGAACAATCTGTCACAGAAATCACGCCGTTTTTGAACTTTGTACACCATTCATACACCTGCGACCTTGACATGCATGCATCACCGTACTTGAGCTTCATTCGCCGATGAATTTCTATTGGTTTCACCCCTTCGCTGATCAAAAATTGAATAACAGAACGCTGCTGCTGTTTGGTGCATTCCACTAGCGGGGCGGCCATCTTTAAAACGTCATTATGACGTCACCTTATGCGTCATCACCGCGATGGCGCATGCATGACACTCGAGACATCCAGGACAACAATATTGGCAAGTTACAATATAATGGCATGATTATTCTTATTGTTATAACATATTTACGGTTTTCACTTGACTCACCCTCGTATATATTACATATATATATATATATATATATATATATATATATATATATATATATATATATATATATATATATATATATCGATATGTGTATATGTATAGGCGATGACGGCAGTCACATAGGGCGGCAAAATAATAAGAGGTGAGGGGGTCGGCAAAATGGAGTGAAGTTAAAAGCTGATATAAACAAAAAAATCTTAATTCCAAGCGAAAAATAAACATACTTTTTTTTTTTTTTTTTTATGTTGCACTTCTACACCATTGTAAATAAACGGTGTACATTTTTTTTTTTCTTTTTGTATTAGCAGAATTATGCAAGGTTCATGTTCTTAAGTACGTGTGTTATTATTTTTGTTGAGGTCTTTGCCTTCCTGTGGCGAGACACGCTGCTTTCAACCTGGACTAAAATCTGCAGGTTGTATCAGAACGCAATCGTCATTCAAAAAATAAGTGAATTTTGTCACCTGAAGTGCAGCGTCGATAAAGACTAAAACCTAAAAATAACTCATTTCTGTCAGCTAGTACAGGGCCGGATTTCCAGTTTTCATAAACATATATCCTGCGCTGGCTTTCCCGTTTTTCAGAAACATAAATATCCCGAGCTAGATTTCCCGTTTTTCAGAAACATGTATATTAAGGGCCGGATTTCCCGTTTTTTTTTTTCAGAAACATATATAGCCAGATTTAGACATGGTGAGGCCTTAAGCTATTGGAAGCTGTGGTGGCCCTGTTTAGCAAATGGTGTCACAAAATGACTTTTGGGTCGTTCTCTTGTCGCTCTCTTGTTCACTACGGCCGGATCCTGGATATTTGTTGTCTTGATTATTTACGTGTTTCAGTAACCGGCACCCTCTTTCTTTCTCTGCACTTTAGCAGATATTTTGTATTTTCATTCTGTCATCCCTCTCAAAGATATTTTTTCTTGTCTGTTTACCTGACCGTCCCTTCTGAAGATAGTATACAGGTGATGCAATATTGGAACGACAGGCAAGTTGGAAATTCTCGCGTACTAAACTTTGGCCGCTACCGATTAACACGAAAATCGCCAGCGTATTTGTCTAATTGCTGATAAAGCCAGAGTACGCGACAGATAAGAGATTACTTGTCTGGGTGACACATTTTGGACAGTCTCAAGATACGCGAGTAATGCTGCATTTAGATTTTTAAAACCTGTTGCCGAACAGTCGCCGAGAAATTTCACAACGCATGAGAAAGCAGTCGATGGTGAAAACCCATTGTCCACACCAGACATTGTTCTTCTTAAGTCATGGGAAAGCAACCAATTTTGCATGGAATGTACACATAACAAGGACACATTAGTACAACAGACTATCCAGGGACAATTAGAATTAGAAGCATTTCATTCAAGCGTAAAGGAATATATATCTACGTAAAGAATATGCGGTCAATTCGACAGAACCATGTATACTACCAAGCCGTAACCTTGACGTCGTAACGGCGAGTGCTGTCAATCAACGTCCATGTTGATTATTATATTCAATGTATATGCTGTCAGAACCATATCGATGAACTGTATTTGCACACGATGTCGACGCCTTTATTCCGTAATAAATTGCGGCGCAACAATGCGTCGAGTATTGCCTTATTTACCAGTTGGTCAGTCTTATGACCCAATCGTTACCGTTACGTTTGTCTTGTCATCATTAGCCCTAACGAAGCGACGGCCCACAACAACATTCGCACCATAAGTTACCAATAACCAGAAACGCATCGGTAACAGCAACGTACTGCCTCAGCATGAAAACATTGCAGTAGGAAACGAAAAAAAGGACTGCAGGTAGGTAACGTACTGTTGTAACCGCGTATACCGTGAGTCTTCAGATACAAACTATATTAACATATAAAATAAATTTTTATAGAAACAGAAGATTAAAAAATCTTAACGCAGATGTTTAATTAGGCCAATTTATCTTCGAAACGCCACGCAATATTTAGGCTAAGCTTCGCTTGTATAGTTGCGTTGGTCACGTGATTTCTAACCAATGGTTAGGCTCAGTCCTTTTTTCCCCGGAATGAACGAGAGACGAAGCCATTTTTTAAGCAGTCATGAATTTAGAGCGGTCGAGAGAAGACATAATTCTTCTTGCTCAGTGATATTCTAATAGAGGAGATTGACTTCGCATAATTAATGCAACTGTGTAACTTCGAAATGTAGAATGATATATTTTGTGAATTCACGAGAACCGTAAGTAGTGCTAAGAATCGAATGCAATAGTTGTTAGAGCCCACAGTCATAACTGAAACAGAGTTACGCTCGAAAACTGGGTAAAGAATTGTAAACCCAGGCATACATCTGAACCTTTTACCAAGGATGAAGGTCCTTAAGCTGAGAGAACGCCAAACTAAGGAATACTAATGCATAAGAGAAAGTTTGGCTCTTCATTGAAATGAAGAGATAAGAAAAACGTCGTGAAATCTAGACCACATTAACAAATAAACGAAGGAACACTAGAAAGATAGAGGAACCACGCCATGTTGTTGCAAGTTAACAAGTTGAAAAGACTTAAGGACATAAAAAGGAATGTTGCATCCTGGAAATAATACATTGACCTTTTATACTTGTTTATTAATGTCGACATGCTGTTATGCAAATTTGGTTTGGTTACCATTTGATTTAACCCAGTTCTTGTTGAAAATTGAATAAACATTTGTTTCATTGAACACAAATGCTGTTGACGAATCATATACTTGCAGTTGGCCATCATACAAATTATTAAGGTATCATACCAAAGCTAATCGCTGCAAGTGCAAAACAAATAAAAACTATCTGCTCTAAAAATACAACATCATAGAGGATTATCCCCGAACCTGGTTAATTCCTGTAAGACTGTAGAGAGTAATCATCACCTCTAGCAGGCTAGCTAGTCATCAAAATCTAATACTCTCGATTTGAACAGCAACCCCCACTACCCTACCCGGCCACACTGTCTCAGCATGTAAACATTGCAGTAGGAAACGAAAACAAGTACTGCAGGTAGGTGACGTCACCTCAAAGGTCGACAAATCAACAGGGTATCATCAAGTACTATCAAGGGCAAGTTGCACTGGCATACTCCCACCTATATGCCAGGTGAGCCGCACTCTGCCTCATGTATGCTTGTTCAACAGGCAGTCTGTACACGATCATAGTCGCCTTGCGAACACAGTAGCCTGCCTGCGCCAGTCTTTTCTAAGAGACATCTATACCTACATAAGCCTGTACGTTGCTGAAGCCATCGTAACAAAGTTCTACAAAAAGAAAAGAACAGCAACCTACTATGAAGGTAACCTATGCCGACACGCACAGTCATGCACACGATTACTAGCCCTAAACAGGACTAACACCAAACCTGAATTACTCAACTTTACAACCGTCAAAATCACCCGCTCCGCCGGGAGCACAAGCTTTATAACCTCCACCTGCGAAGTCTACCTTGTAGTATGTCTAATAACACTGCTTGACAATTTCTACCTTACTATGCTGACGATTCTAGCAAACTTTTCATCTGAAAAGGGAAATCTAAACAAAATTTGTACTTGCATAACACTTTCAGAACTATAACGCATCTGAATTTCACACCTGAATAATGCTGGCCTATCTGACAACAAATCGCACTAACCTATGACCTACTTAACAATCCAGGTCAAATACCCCGGGCTGGTTTGCAAATTGACCTAAATCGAATCGCTCCACACTCACAACGCTGCCTAGACGAGATGTAACAATGCTGTACACATTGTCAAAACGAGAAGTAAACAAATAGCCTTTATACAATGCTTTCCAAAATGTGCCAAAATGAGTCGATACAAAACTTAAACATAAAAAAATGCCACAAGGCCTCTGGACTCAAAACAAATCGGATCGAGCTGTCCAGATATCACAAGCCACTATTTAACTATGGTAGGGGAAGGTGCCAGCTGGCTAACATAATCTGGCTCGAATCCACTACGGTATGACTATACAACAATGGGTGACAAAAGGAACGAGCGCTTCTAAACAGCTAATATCCTTTTATTAGCAAGAACATAACTTGGCCACTGTAGAGCCCTTTTCGTAGACCTCTACACTCCTTTACAGTATGAAGGTAGTATCATATTATTAATATGTTGTCCTACCTCTGTAATAACTTTGCGCACCGACTCACATGAGAGTAAGTCTTATTAGTGAGTTTGATTTCATTAGCGCACGGTTGTGCACTAAGGCGTATAGGGGGTTATGCAGACCGCACGTGTATCTAGACAGTCAGTCTACGTCATAGCTGGGGTTGAGAAGCTTAGTGCCCAAGAATCAGTCCATTGATTCTTGGCGTTCGAACCCGTGTTGCGGATATATTTTTATTGTGTATGACCGTCCGTCTGTTAGCAAGATGAGGACTCGGGTCAACAGTATTCTAGTGATATTTCTTGGGAAAAGAAGCAAGTATGATTTTAGATAACTATGTATTTCGTTCTCATGTAGACGTCTAGTTGTACCAATGACGTATTGGTGCAAAATGGAGTCCTACTTGAAACTTGTTATATGAATTGTAAAGCCGACGGATTCCGACGTTAGGATCATCCAGGATTGGCTTGATATATATGTTTATGATATAAATCAGTATTCGGCCGTTACGAATACGTACCCCGCAAAGCAGAGGTGACTCAAGTATTTGCTATATCTAAGCTATGATGCCACGAAGGTCGTGGGCAGAAAAGTATATTATTGTTATTCTTCATTGATTGAAAATAAGAGGCCAGTACTAAAAGGAGATACGTAGTATCGGAACATTATATGATATAAAAGACCTGACAAGGTTCTCCGTCATTGCCAAGGTCATAGGACAGTGGAAGATTGACATACCTTATATAACTGCCTCATTTGTTTAATTGGATGCCATGTTATGAACACTGTATAGCTAGTCTGACGTTACCTAAGAGGTTATCTTAAGGAACGAATTAACTGTAATTTAAAGTATGAAAACTTACGTTGTGTGCTGTCCAGTGAACGTCAACCATTCGTCGTCAACATTGAATGTTCGTCTAGTCAACCGTATGATGTCAAGGTAACCTATGCCGACACGCACAGTCATGCACACGATTACTAGCCCTAAACAGGACTAACACCAAACCTGAATTACTCAACTTTACAACCGTCAAAATCACCCGCTCCGCCGGGAGCACAAGCTTTATAGCCTCCACCTGCGAAGTCTACCTTGTAGTATGTCTAATAACACTGCTTGACAATTTCTACCTTACTATGCTGACGATTCTAGCAAACATATCATCTGAAAAGGGAAATCTAAACAAAATTTGTACTTGCATAACACTTTCAGAACTATAACGCAGCTGAATTTCACACCTGAATAATGCTGGCCTATCTGACAACAAATCGCACTAACCTATGACCTACTTAACAATCCAGGTCAAATACCCCGGGCTGGTTTGCAAATTGACCTAAATCGAATCGCTCCACACTCGCAACGCTGCCTAGACGAGATGTAACAATGCTGTACACATTGTCAAAACGAGAAGTAAACAAATAGCCTTTATACAATGCTTTCCAAAATGTGCCAAAATGAGTCGATACAAAACTTAAACATAAAAAAAATGCCACAAGGCCTCTGGGCTCAAAACAAATCGGATCGAGCTGTCCAGATATCACAAGCCACTATTTA
This sequence comes from Oreohelix idahoensis, assembly GCA_024509875.1. Classification (NCBI taxonomy): domain Eukaryota; kingdom Metazoa; phylum Mollusca; class Gastropoda; order Stylommatophora; family Oreohelicidae; genus Oreohelix; species Oreohelix idahoensis. The sequence goes on from JAMPIV010012003.1 coordinate 151,624, forward strand.
ACTATGGTAGGGGAAGGTGCCAGCTGGCTAACATAATCTGGCTCGAATCCACTACGGTATGACTATACAACAATGGGTGACACAAGGAACGAGCGCTTCTAAACAGCTAATATCCTTTTATTAGCAAGAACATAACTTGGCCACACACGGCCTAATGAAATGCAAATACATATATAAATACCGCCACAGGGAAAGAACATATAATATTAATAAGCAAGACCAGGCAATATGGCTACCTAACACCTACGGTGAACTCCGCTCAATGTAGCGGCGTACCAACATTGTCCTAACGACCTACGACTATCAAAAGTACGTACAACCAATTCTCAGCTTACACAAAAATCATCACTGAGCAAATAATCACTTCCCTAGAATGAATATCACCAACATAAGACTAATCTGGTAGGCACTGTAACAAGATATTCAATGCAATATGGGCAGCATCAAGCTGGCATAGAATATCGTCCAAACGGGACGGCAGTCCAATCACTAGTGAATCTTTCGCGCTCAACCCCTTGGCGCCCGAATTTCCGATGGTCACATGACCCAATCGTTCGGCTATTTCCGTCGGCTTCCGACCGGCTTACCTTGTCACTAACAAACAAGCAACCACAAAATAGCGTTGTGACACTTACAAACCTCTACACCTCACGGTAGAAGAGGAACGACTAAGTAAGTAAGTAAGTATTATTTGAAGTGATGGATGCAATTGTTCGATAAAGAATGATTGTGGCTATAACCAATATTACATGTAAAAAGAGGCTGGACTCAGGACTCGGCTTGGAGCTCGACTTGAAGCCAGTGGTAAGGACTTGCGACTCAACTTGAAGCCAGTGTTAAGGACTTGCGACTCGACTTGAGAATCGTTATTAAAGACTCTGATAATAATAAATAGTTTGATTTAATTCTTTTCAGTGTTTATTAAATTTTCAGGAAGATGTAACTTTATAAAAAATAAAATAAAAACAGACCTCAAAGATCTGACAAAATATGTTTTTTATAATTTTTGATAATTTATCAAATTGTTCGAAATTAGACGAATAATCTTTGATTTAAAAGAATAATAAATTATCATCATCTTATTATTATTATTATGCACTGAGATTGTAGTTATGCTAAATCTGCGGGCCTCTTCTTCATTTCATAACAATCTTCAGTTCAGTCTATTTGCCAGGCCTGTGTTAACAGCCCCATAACAGCTTCAGTCTGGTCTGGCATCATAGGTCATCGTGGGCTAGCAGTTTTGGAGAAGGTATTCACCGGTCTGGATTCCACTTGGACATTCACTGGTATAAGATATCCCGAGGCAATAGAGGTGGCCTATTAATCTGCAGTGGTCAGTTCTCATGCCAAAAGTGATGGCGTTGTTGTGTGTAGGAAGCTGGATTGTGTCCTATGTATTGTATATATTTCATTCTTCCACTGGTACTGATTGTGGATGATGGATTTAGCCTCTCGATACAGCAATGTGTGGCTGAAGTGCTCAAATTTGCTTCCAGTTCTATTTAAAGCATAAGCTCTCTCATTCTCGGCGATTCAACGATAGGAGGTAAGCTTAGGATGGCAACGGTTGATAATATTTGGATAATGGTAAGCTCAATTATGATTTAATGCAGCATGTCTTCATTTGTGGTGTTCTGTATTGATAATCAATCATAGACCTAATTTATAGTTAACGCCACTAGCCTTTCAATATTGGAGCCGCCACTGAAATTATAATAATGAGTATATGAGAACTGCCGTAAGACGGGGTTAAAACGGTAGAATGAAAAAAAAAAAAAAACACACAAATAGTAATATGTCTTACAAAGAGAAAGGACAAGAAAAACCTACGTTGCAGCCACAAGGCCTTCGTCAGGGACAGACAAACAAGAGACAGGAGGGAAAGAAAATGAGAATTAAGTAGGGAACTTGAAACTATAAAAATAAGAGAAATAAACACTCCGTTATGTCCAGTCACATGGTGGAGCAAAGATGACTGCCACTAAACCGGAAAGCGGAAGTCGATAGTACAATAAAAACAAAAAATAATGAAAACAAGGACTGGAAATACAGTGAGGGGAAAAGTAAAAAACAAAATTTAAAAAAAAAAAAATTTATTTTTAAATTTTATAAAGTGAGGGAAAAGCGATTTTTAAAAAAAAAATTAAAAATAAATTGGGTGAGCGCAGTCAAAGTAGAAAGTCATAATACAACTGGGACTAGATAGAAAATGGCGCCTCAGACAAAAGAATGTTGGGTATTAAAACCGTGTGGTTTAAGGCAACCCATAAGATGGATTAGGCGTTGTTCCTGGCGAGACCGACTGTTGGCGTCCGAGCAACAGGATCTGATGGCTGTCACCTGGATGTCAGTGGCACCGTGGTGGCCAGGGCCATTGAAGTGGATGGCCACAGGTGTGGATTTCAACTGAGAGATGTCGTAGAAGTCGGCCAAACGGGCACACGACTGGGCGACCGCAACGTAGGTTTTTCTTGTCCTTTCTAGTTGTAAGGCGTATTACTATTTGTGTGTGTTTGTAATTTTTTTTTCCATTCTATGAATATCTGCTAAGTGCAAAAAAATGGTTTTGCATTGATGTAATTCACTAGAATAGCTTTTTAATTTTATAATATTTACAGATATAAATATTAAAATGTAACAATTGATGTAAAAAAATAAAATTTTTCTTTTTTTAGTAATTGAACAATGTTAAATATAAAGTTCTTACACTAAGATTTTTTCTAGAATTGGTATAATAAAATAAAATTAAAGAAAATTAAATAAAATTTTAGATAAGAAGGGATTGTAATCTAGACATCCAAAGTGGGATAATCATATTTATTTTTTAAAGGGACATAATTCACATTTCAAATTGTAATTTTGTATTATATCCCCTTGATATATCATTTGAAAGGAAACATTGTATTTGGAACTCATTGTGTTTCAGCACATATAGGTATACTTACTACATATATGTACTTATGAATATTGTTGTATTTACAATAAAATTATATTTAGAATACTTATGAATATTGTTGCATTTACAATCTAATTACATGTAAGAATACTTAGGAATTTTGGTAAACATATATATACACGCACGCACGCACACACGCACACACGCACGCACGCACACACACACACACACACCTCCCGGACTTTGCAATAGCGGAGCCCGATTTAGAACAATCTGGTAATATCTCATCTTATCAACGACTATTTCCGATTAGGTATCTGGGATACTGTATATCCTATTACGATGTATTCAAGATATCATCATCATCTCAGCCCGTAACCCGTCATGGGTCGTAGGGGTGCCATGGTGGAAGCATCAGCAGACAGGGTCCTCCACTGCTCTCTATCCTCAGCAATGCGTACAAGTGTGGAAAAACCGTGTCCTGCCCATTCTTTGATGTTATCAGCCCAGGATTTTCTCTGCCTTCCTCTTCTCCGTTTACCTTCGACTGTTCCCTGAAGGATCGTTTTCGAAAGGGAGTCATGACGAGTTACATGCTGTCGTAATTTTTATCTGAGAGGGTGCTGATGAATATTGGTCCCTTTAGAGTGTAAAGTGATATTGAAGGCTCTGTGAGAATAAGGATTTAGGTGAATGAGGTAGTAGATTCACAAGCGCTGGGAAGGAGCAAGGACAGTCTCTTATTACGACAATATCTGTTTTCTCACAGACTACTCCTATCTCTCTTCTGCACAAACAATTGTGTCAGTTCCAGTCGCTCAGGCGCGCTCACCGATTTGGTGATTCTGTCGCTCAACGTACATGAATACAAACTACACAGATGGAAATGTTTGGAGTTTTAGGCCAACCGACAACCAACACAAATAAATATTCATACCTTTATTATCATAAAGGACTCACACATAATTGTACATTTACAGTCAAAAATCAAAAAGTTACAGAATACAAATATGATAAGGGAAGAGGGGGTTTTGAGGAGAAATATCCCATCCACCGTTTCCCGTTTATATCTACTAACAGACAAAACCCGGTCCCAAAGACAAGAAGGGGGGGGGGGGTGATCAGAGATAGGCAATTTAACCCACTGGTAAATATATTACTCTGAGGCAAGGGGTTACAGAAAGAAGGGGGGGGGGGGGTGTAGAGGAAAGCTAGGGTTCTCAATTGTCTCCCTTTAAATCAACAAATTTTACGGGAGGGGGGAATGAACACAGTTACCCAATCCCGCTAGGAGAGATCCCGTACAAGGAATATAATGCACCTTAGTATAAGGTCGAACTAATTAAAAGGGTAAAGAAAAGATAAATCTCCTTTCATTCAAAAAAACACACTAGGGCTGGCCATCCCAACAAACACACACGCAGACTTACCGAAAGGTGAATTCTGGCACTTCATAGGAAATACATCAAAAAAACAGCACTAAGCCTTGACTTAGGTAAAAGTAATTTCTTCCGTGTACAGCCCCAGATTTTGCGGGTTGTTTAAGTTAACAAAGTGTCCCGAAATCGCTGGACGTTGAAGTTTAACGGTACTGTTTATTTATTAGATAAAGTTCCTAAAGAAAGGCACAGGCACTTGGCTAAGCGTGAGGTATGGTGTGGTTCCTAAAATTGGCACAGCTGGCGGAGATAACTTCCTTTTTCCGTAATGTCACAAGTTAAGAAAACACTGAGGTAAGTTCTTCTTCGGGGGGGGGTTAAAATCCACTGAATATGCGTGACAGACAGTGTTCAGGTATCGATGCTTTTTCTTTACAAATAGGGGCAGTGAATAAAATATGTTCTGCTTCCAGTTTCCTTTAAGCACTCTATATGAACTAGTATTTTTAAAGTGTTTCTTGAATGGCTTTTTTCTCAGTTACGTTCAGAGGAGCGGGGCCCATTACAGGTCGCCACAAGTTTAGCTTTAAAAAAAGTTCATATGTTACTGGAGTTATCAAATTGAGTTTGGCAGAACTCTGTATATAGTTAATAATTGCTGGGATGCAGGTTGAATGATCGTTCTGAATGAAAGATAATCAAAACAAGAAATGCATTTCAAATCATATTATAATCTGACGCGATAAATTACAGTTAGCCTACTTACTTATTAGCGTCGTCAATTAACAAATCAGGAAAACTTCCCGTGAGTTAAAAATAATTAAAAGCACATCTATCTATACAGAACTAAACTGTATTAAAGTTATAATTCTCTTTAACGTCTGCAAAATAAATTTACGCGTCAATTGTATTAGGAAATACTTTTAGCTGTAACATTAGTTTGCACTAGAACTTTGAAAATGGGTTTATTTAATAAGGTTAAATTTACACCACAATCCATTGAAATCAATAGAAATAACTCGACCAATGATCACTCGAAGCTAATGTATAAATTACCGTCTGCACAGAAAGAATACACTCCAATAGTCACGAAGGTAGATGAAATCCAGCAGGGATCCGACTATGCTAGTGCAACTAGGATTCTGTCAGAGCGAACGATAAAATGCAGTTTATCGGAGTTCTCTATTTATACTTCTCGAATGTAACTTGAATGGGGTGTGTTAAATTTTCGCACCTTTCTTGATCTTGAGCAAAATTCGGGGTACCTCGCCGATGTGTTAAACGTTGCGATTCCTACGTTTTCCCCGGTCTACCGATTTTCTTCCGTCTCAGGCTGCTCGCATAAGAGTGCGAAAATTTCCCGAGAAGCTAACTCTGTGAGCTGCAAGTCCCTGATTCTTTAGATCGCGGCCGCTCCACGTTGAATTCTGAAGATCAGCCTGTTCTTTGATGGTACCGCTGCATGCCGGTAAAAGTTACAACAGATGATCAGGGGTTCTAAAGTTATGAGAGGCCAATATTCTGTTATCATCCATCGAGTCAGGGAAATTCATTTGTCATACTTAGACGTACGTCACAATCGTCCCCACTTTTGAGACATGGAAACTCGTTTTCATGTTTAATTTATGACAATGAAGCTGCCCTGATCGGTAGTTTTAGGGTGATTGGCATCGTCGATTTTCTCCTCTTCCTCCGTGGTCCAGTTTCTACTCAAGAAGTCAGCTCCGACATTCTGTTTTCCTGGAATATATTCCACTTTGAAGGAGTAAACACTCAATAGCAAGGCCCAACGCATTATCCTTGCGTTGAATTCCTTCTTGGCACCCAGGAAAGCTAGTGGAGCATGGTCTGTTTGCACCGTGAAAGAAGTACCATACAGAAACTCATGATGGCGTCTGATGCCATGAATCAGAGCGAGACATTCTCTTTCAACGACACTGTAGTTGCGTTCCGCTTTATTCAGTTTCCGACTGCCATAGGCAACTGGAAATAGCATGTTCAGGTCACTGTCATCGGCTTGCAGCAATGTTGACCCGATGCCCTGACCTGACGCGTCAACTCTCAGTATGAAAGGTTTCTTAAGGTCAGGTAACCTTAGGATGGGGTATGCCGACAACTGTCCTTTCAAAGTGCTATACGCGTGTTCGCACTTTTGATCCCATATGACCTTATCAGGACAACCTTTCTTGGTGAGGTCAGTCAGAGGTGCTGTCAGTCCGTTGAAGTTATGGATGTATTTCTGATAGTATGCACATAGCGATATGAAGGAACGTACGTCTTTCTTCGTTCGGGGTCTTTTTGCTGCCACAATTTTCTCCACGTTCTTCTTAATAGGCCAACTGCATCCGTGAGAAATAGTATGCCCCAGGAAGTCTAACTGTTCAAACCCGATGAGACATTTGCTAGGTCTGGCTGTGAGACCCGTTTCCTGTAGTCTCCTGAGGAGCATAGCAACCGTAGCAATATGTTCTTCATAGGTTTCCGATGCAATTAATATGTCATCCATGAAATTATGGATATGGGGACTTTGCAAAGGCTCTAGAAGCTTCCTCATCATCCTGGTGAACACTCCTGGTGCGTTATGCAAACCGAACGGCATCACATTAAATGTGTAATGTCCTTCGCTAGTGCTGAAAGCTAACAAAGGTTTAATTTCCTCCTTGACTGGTATTTGATAATAACTTTTACTGAGGTCAATCTTGGAGAAGATCTTTGCTTTGCTGAGCTTGGTGAACAACTCAGAAACAGTTTGGAGAGGTTCGGGCTGGAATTCCGTTACAGCGTTTAGCAACCTGTAATCAATGCACAGCCGAACTTCCTTATTGGGCTTCTGCAACAGCACTACACTCGAGCTGTAAGGAGATGTAGACTCACTGATAATTCCTGCCTGACGCAGCTTGTCTATTTCTCCGCGAAGTGCATCCGCTTTAGCGTACGGGATGGGATAAACTCTGGTTTGAACAGGGGTCTCGTTTGTTAATTTCATATCAAATTCAATGAGATTTGTTCGACCAGGTACATCCGTTAAGACTGCACTGTACTGTTTTAGTAGAGCCCTGGTTTCTGTTTGTTGTTCAGGTGAGAGATTGTCGCCGAACTTGACATCTTTAAAGGATTCTGTGGGTTGCAGTGGATACTCCATGCAACCATCATCATCTTCCTCGTCTTCCGTTGCTATGGCGACAGCCAGGAGATGCTCGGAGGATGGCACCGGTCTTTCCAAATATTTCTTTAGCAGATTTATGTGGAAGACCTTCTCCTTTCCTTTGATGGAGATCTTGTAATTGGTACGTGAGATCTTTTTAAGGACGGTAAACGGCCCTTGCCATCCGATGCGAAGTTTATTGCTTCCGGTTGGGAGTAGCAACAAAACTTTCTCCCCTGGTTGGAGCTCTCTCTCTTTTGCAGCTTTGTTGTATCTTTTAGCGTGTTTAGCGCGGGCTTTCGTAAGGTTGGTTGTAGCTAGATCCCATCCTAGCTTTAGCCTTTCCTTGAGCTCAGATACATACTTGCTTGCAGAGACGACTGTCTCGTCAGCCTTTTGGTCTGTCAGGGACCGAAGTAAGGCTTCTAATGGCCCCTTTATAGGTCTGCCAAATAAAAGTGTAGCAGGCGGGAATCCCGTAGACGCTTGGGGAACCTCTCGGTAGGCGAATAAGGCAGCCGATATATATAGGTCCCAGTCTTCCGGTTTCTCCTGACCCAGCTTACGTAACATGGTGGTGAGGCTGCCATTAAAACGTTCCACGAGCCCATTTCCGGCCGGATGGTAGGGACTTGTGTGGATATGTTTGGCCCTCAAGATCTTAAAGATCTCCTCCATTAACAGGCTACGGAATTGGGATCCATTGTCCGTCAAAACTTGTTGAGGGAATCCCAACCGTGTAAAAATTTGCACGAGGGCTTCTGCAACATGCTTGGAATCTATGCATGTTAGCGGTACAGCTTCGGCCCACATAGTGCAAGTGTCAACTAAGGTCAGGATGAACCTGTTCCTTCTTTTGGTCTTTTCCAGAGGACCAATAATGTCGACAGCAACCCGTTCAAATGGAGTCCCTACTATTGGCATTTGCCCCATAGGTACTGGGGGTGTCAAGTGCTTGGGTGCTACCCGTTGGCACTGGGCGCAGGATTTCACGTACCTGACAATGTCAGAGTTCATTCCTGGCCACCAATAGTGGGTTTTTATTCGCTGAATAGTGGCGTTTTGTCCCATATGTCCGCTAAAGGGAAGAGAGTGCCCCATCTCTAAGATCTGGCTTCGGTACTGCGTCGGAACTAGGAGCTGGTTATTCCCCGTGTCCGGGTTTCCCGTTCTACGATACAATACGCCATCCTTAGAAAAGATGTCTCCGTTGTGTCTGGGGTCCTTAGCCATGGGCAGTTTTTTAAAGCAGAGCTCTAGAGTAGGGTCCTTTTGTTGCGCCTCCTTCAGTTCGTTCGGCAACAAATTTGGCGCAGGCTCCCTCTCCTTCTTGGCTTGCCCTCTTGTGGTTACCGCTGCCACAATCGGCTCCTTTGGTCTCCCAATAAACACATATCTACATCCCAGGATAACTGGGTAGATAGGATCATCCATAATGGCCGCTTTTATAACTCCTCTGACAAAATCAGAGTGTATTTCTACCAGTGCGATAGGCAGCGTCCTGGGCGCATCACTCTTAAACACTCCACTAAGTTTGACGGTTTCCTCTGTCTCCTGACCTGGTTTGACTAGGTGTCTAGCAACAATACAACTAAAACTTAATCCAGTGTCAAAGAGACAAGTGGTTGAGGTACCATTCAAAATTACAGTTCCTCGAGTTGAGGGTCGGTCCCCCTCAGGTTGAGAATCACTGACATTGACTCTACCTTTCGAGGCTGTATGCAAACATCCAACGCGGTTTGGACCGGTTTGTTTGCCCTGATCAGACGTTCCTGGTGTAGGGGTCTTTCCTTTTCCTTGACCTTGGTGGCCGCGCTGCCACGTAGGCTTGGTGGGTTGATCAGAATTGTTGTTGGGGGGGTATCGGGTTTTGTAGAATTTCGATTTTTCCTGGGGAGGTCTCTGGGTATTATTTTCTCGTTGGTTATAATTCTGAGAGGAATTAGAGGAATAGGATGACTGCTCTAGATTTTGTTTACGAGATGGCTCATCTGTGGGTTTACGTTTAGTGCTGGGAAGTTCGGCCATTGCATTGGTATAGCGTTCGGCCTTATTGAGTATGTCCTCAAGCCTGACTGCGCCCTGTTCAGCCAAAAATCTACGGGTTTCGTTTGACATAGTTGCCTTTATCTGTTCCACAAGAACAAGTTCAAGTAGTCCCTCATATGTAAGAGGTAGGTCAGATAATTCAATGCACTTTGTCAGATAACCCGTGAGACGTGAAGAGAACTGGGGAAATGTTTCCGTGCTCTCTTTTCGGCTGTTTCTGAACAACTGCAGAAACTTTCGGGCAGTCATCTCAAACTGCTGTAGTAAGGCCTTCTTCAACATGTCGTAATCATGTTGATTCGGTCCCAGCTTTGTGTACACGTCATAAGCATTGCCTTTCAGTGACGTTGAAAGTTTGAGCGCCCAGCGGGTACTCTCTAACCCATAAAGATTCGCGAGTCTCTCGAATTTTTCTAGGTAGCTGTCAATTTTTTCGTTAGGGCTAGGAAAAGACTCTAAAGCGAAAGACATCGCAGTTAATTGGGCAGACTGAGTGCTGGAGAGATCCATTGTTTGAGACTGGGGCGAAGACGGCTCTCCATTATTTGAAGTAGAGGCACTCCGACTCTCTAAAGCCTTGAGCGCTAATTCATGTTGTCTTTCCCTCTCTCTTTCTCTCTCTCTGCGGGCTTCCATTTCTGCCTCAATTTTCTTCTGTTCCAATTGACGATCGTCCGCTTCTTTCTTCCTAGCTTCTGCCCTCTCTTCTCTCTCTTTTTCTTCCTTCCTCTCAGCTTCTGCCCTTTGTTTCTCTTCCTTCCTCTCAGCTTCTGCCCTTTGTTTCTCTTCCTTCCTCTCTGCTTCTGCTCTTTGTTGCTCCGCGTCATATATTTGCAGTTCCTGGGTGATAAACAGATTCGCGGCTTCTGTGTCTAATCCTGAGTCTTTCGCTTCCTGTCTCAAAATGGATCTTATCCTAATTCTCTCAGCCATTGTCAAAGAACTGGATGCTTCTAAGACTAGAGAATAGTAAGATGGAACAAGAAGGGGAAAAACTCCAAGCCGCTACGAGAAAAACAAAGTAAAAAATTTACTGAATGACCTCGTGTGTTAACTTATCGCCGCTATTATTGTCACTTAAGACTCGTAACGCAAGCAACTATGCCAATTAAATGGTAAGTTACACTAGAAAAGAATCTACTCTTACTAACAGTAGAGAAAAATTTATATTAAACAATTTAAAAGGAAAAAAAAAAAATTTCCCCAGAAAATGTTAATTCTCTAACAACAAACTCCGTCCCTGAAGACAATTTTTGAGATGAGACGTAGTTAACTTAATTTAAAAAAAATCAGAACAATCCGTCTTTAGCTTAGCTCAACTCAAACGCTTCATAACCTTTAGTGATTGTAAAACAATCACGCAGTCCCAGCAATTATATAACCAAAATTTTCAATTCCCTCTGCCAGAGAATACAAATGTGACAATCTTTTATTATCACTAACTGCCTGTTCCTGTGGAAAAACAAACCTGTCTTAATTATTGTGTGGTTGGCCCAAAATACTGAACGGCTTGGTCTAGGGGAAGTAATACTTTTAAAGATTATACCCTACTTCACAAAGACAATCAACCACACTCTATTTTAACTAAGTTCAGAATCTCGAACGAGCTAACCATATATTGTCGTAATTTTTATCTGAGAGGGTGCTGATGAATATTGGTCCCTTTAGAGTGTAAAGTGATATTGAAGGCTCTGTGAGAATAAGGATTTAGGTGAATGAGGTAGTAGATTCACAAGCGCTGGGAAGGAGCAAGGACAGTCTCTTATTACGACAATATCTGTTTTCTCACAGACTACTCCTATCTCTCTTCTGCACAAACAATTGTGTCAGTTCCAGTCGCTCAGGCGCGCTCACCGATTTGGTGATTCTGTCGCTCAACGTACATGAATACAAACTACACAGATGGAAATGTTTGGAGTTTTAGGCCAACCGACAACCAACACAAATAAATATTCATACCTTTATTATCATAAAGGACTCACACATAATTGTACATTTACAGTCAAAAATCAAAAAGTTACAGAATACAAATATAACTAGGGAAGAGGGGGTTTTGAGGAGAAATATCCCATCCACCGTTTCCCGTTTATATCTACTAACAGACAAAACCCGGTCCCAAAGACAAGGGGGGGGGGGGGGGGGGGATCAGAGATAGGCAATTTAACCCACTGGTAAATATATTACTCTGAGGCAAGGGGTTACAGAAAAAGGGGGGGGGGGGGTGTAGAGGAAAGCTAGGGTTCTCAATTGTCTCCCTTTAAATCAACAAATTTTACGGGAGGGGGGAATGAACACAGTTACCCAATCCCACTAGGAGAGATCCCGTACAAGGAATATAATGCACCTTAGTATAAGGTCGAACTAATTAAAAGGGTAAAGAAAAGATAAATCTCCTTTCATTCAAAAAAACACACTAGGGCTGGCCATCCCAACAAACACACACGCAGACTTACCGAAAGGTGAATTCTGGCACTTCATAGGAAATACATCAAAAAAAAGCACTAAGCCTTGACTTAGGTAAAAGTAATTTCTTCCGTGTACAGCCCCAGATTTTGCGGGTTGTTTAAGTTAACAAAGTGTCCCGAAATCGCTGGACGTTGAAGTTTAACGGTACTGTTTGTTTATTAGATAAAGTTCCTAAAGAAAGGCACAGGCACTTGGCTAAGCGTGAGGTATGGTGTGGTTCCTAAAATTGGCACAGCTGGCGGAGATAACTTCCTTTTTCCGTAATGTCACAAGTTAAGAAAACACTGAGGTAAGTTCTTCTTCGGGGGGGGGGGGGGGGGGGGTTAAAATCCACTGAATATGCGTGACAGACAGTGTTCAGGTATCGATGCTTTTTCTTCACAAATAGGGGCAGTGAATAAAATATGTTCTGCTTCCAGTTTCCTTTAAGGACTCTATATGAACTAGTATTTTTAAAGTGTTTCTTGAATGGCTTTTTTCTCAGTTACGTTCAGAGGAGCGGGGCCCATTACAGGTCGCCACAAGTTTAGCTTTAAAAAAGTTCATATGTTACTGGAGTTATCAAATTGAGTTTGGCAGAACTCTGTATATAGTTAATAATTGCTGGGATGCAGGTTGAATGATCGTTCTGAATGAAAGATAATCAAAACAAGAAATGCATTACAAATCATATTATAATCTGACGCGATAAATTACAGTTAGCCTATTTACTTATTAGCGTCGTCAATTAACAAATCAGGAAAACTTCCAGTGAGTTAAAAATAATTAAAAGCACATCTATCTATACAGAACTAAACTGTATTAAAGTTATAATTCTCTTTAACGTCTGCAAAATAAATTTACGCGTCAATTGTATTAGGAAATACTTTTAGCTGTAACATTAGTTTGCACTAGAACTTTGAAAATGGGTTTATTTAATAAGGTTAAATTTACACCACAATCCATTGAAATCAATAGAAATAACTCGACCAATGATCACTCGAAGCTAATGTATAAATTACCGTCTGCACAGAAAGAATACACTCCAATAGTCACGAAGGTAGATGAAATCCAGCAGGGATCCGACTATGCTAGTGCAACTAGGATTCTGTCAGAGCGAACGATAAAATGCAGTTTATCGGAGTTCTCTATTTATACTTCTCGAATGTAACTTGAATGGGGCGTGTTAAATTTTCGCACCTTTCTTGATCTTGAGCAAAATTCGGGGTACCTCGCCGATGTGTTAAACGTTGCGATTCCTACGTTTTCCCCGGTCTACCGATTTTCTTCCGTCTCAGGCTGCTCGCATAAGAGTGCGAAAATTTCCCGAGAAGCTAACTCTGTGAGCTGCAAGTCCCTGATTCTTTAGATCGCGGCCGCCCCACGTTGAATTCTGAAGATCAGCCTGTTCTTTGATGGTACCGCTGCAAGCCGGTAAAAGTTACAACAGATGATCAGGGGTTCTAAAGTTATGAGAGGCCAATATTCTGTTATCATCCATCGAGTCAGGGAAATTCATTTGTCATACTTAGACGTACGTCACACATGCCCAAACCAGGCAAGCTTTCGACGTTTCACTATTGACAAAAGTGGTTCTTGGTGGCCTGCATAGGTGTTTATCTTCTCTCTAACATAGACATTTGTTTTGTGCTCTTTATAGCAAATGCGCAAAATTCTTCTATAACATTTATGCTCGAAAGCCTGAATCCTTCGCTCCGTATATGCAGTGAGTGTCCAGCCCTCACACCCATACAAGAGAATAGATAATACAAGTGATTTGTATAATTTGATCTTCACAGGAAAACTGATGTTACTTTTCCAGATCACATTCAACCTTGTCATGGCAGCTGAGGCCATCTCCAGTCTTGTTTTGATTTCTTTACTTGATCTTCCATCACTACATATGGTGGACCCGAGATATTTAAAGGTGTTAACTTCTTCTAACGTTTGCCCATTTAACGTAATGTTGGTCGGAACATGTTTCTTATGGCTATTCACCAATATCTTGCTTTTTTCTATATTAATTTCCATCCCATACGTTCTTGTTACTTTCTCCAGTCTAGAGGTAAGGTCTTGAAGTTCTGATTCTGATCCAGCTATCAGATCAATATCATCAGCAAAACGTAGGTTGCACAGAGGTCGGCCTCCAATCGATATGGTTGATTTATAATCGTAGAGAGCCTCCTGCATAATATGTTCTAGATATATATTAAAGAGCACTGGTGACAGGATACATCCTTGGCGAACTCCTACAGTTGTTTTGAAAAATTCTCCAATGTCGTTGCTTGCAAAAACAGCACTGCTTGCGTCCTTGTATAGTGCCTCAATGATATCTATGATGTTAGTATCAAAATTGAATTTTCTCATTACTTGCCATAAGCCTTCATGCCAGACTCGATCGAAGGCTTTTGTGAAATCGATGAAGTTATGGTATAAATCGTGTTGATGTTGGAGATGTTTTTCGATAAGTAATCTAATATTGAAGATTTGTTCTGAGGTACTTCTTTTTGGTCTAAAGCCAGCCTGTTCCTCTGACAAGATTTCTTCTGATTTCTGTTTTATTCTGTTCAAAAGTATCCTTAACATCACCTTACTTGGATGACTAATAAGGCTAATGGTTCTGTAGTTCTTGCACATTTTTAGACTTCCTTTCTTTGGAAGCGGTATTACTAATGACTGCGTCCATTCTTTTGGCCATTTTTTTTGTACTCCATATCTTCTGGCAAATTGTTGTCATGATTTTTACTATATCTGGTCCTCCATATTTCAAGAGCTCTGCTGGGATATTATCCACACCCGGTGACTTCCCTCCTTTCATCGAACATATAGCCTCTTCCACTTCTTCCCGTAATATTGCTGCATTTCCGAGTTCCCTGTTTTCGCACTTAATGTTGTTTAATATGCCTAAGTCAGTGTCAAGTTTACAGTTATATAATTCTTTACAATATTCTGTCCACCTTCTCATTACAGCTGTTTTTTCATTGAGCAGAGTCCCATTGCTATCTTCTATGACAGTTACCCTGGGCTGTTGGGGTTTTGATAGTTTTCTTAACGTGTCAAAAGCTGCCTTGCTGTTACCTTTTATTAGCCCCGCATTAATGGAATCACATTGATCAGCTACCCATTTTTCTTTGGCCTGTTTCATTTTCTTCCTAATATTTTTATTCACCATACTGTATTGCCATGCTGCTTCAGGAACCTCATTCTTAACCTTTTTCATTTCCCGCCGTGTATCACATAACTTCAGAATGTCATCTGTAACCCATGGTTTGTTTATTTTCTTTCTTTTACCAAGTATTTCTGTTGCTGATTCAATGAGCACGTCTTTCATGTTCTCTGTGATTGAGTTGATATCATCTTCCAAAATGTTGAGAGCTGCGAATTTTCCTCCAACAGTTGCCTCAAAGATTCCCGCGATTTCTGGATCTTTCAGTTTGTCTAAATTGAATCTTAACTGAGAACATCTGTGTTGCGTGATAAATTCTCGCAACATCGTTTTATTACAATATCTATTTTATAACGCAAGGGCAACAACTGCTTGAAATTTATAGTCACTTTTCTCGGTAAGCATTTGTCTTCCCGCGTTGGTATTGAATGCAGTTAAGTTTTGAGCTGTGGTCTTTTTGCGCTGGACTGCGCATGACTGGTCTTGTTGTTTGGTCGATCGGTTTCCGCCCACCTGAAGGCAAGGTAAATTGACTTTTCATTAACTCTATCGATTTTGGGTCGTGAGCGATTTCGATTCATAGCCTGTCTTCGAAAGTCGTCGTCACGAGATGTTTTCCCAGCTCACATGTCGCTGTATTGTACTGCATCGGTTGATGCATGTCCCAAGGACCATTACTTGCTACTTTGTTAAATGAACTAGGTTTGGAAAACCTTTATTATCTAGAGGATATTTTTGAGGACATTATTTATACTTCGGCAGACGTGTCTGTCTTGCTGAAGTCAGACTAAGGAGAGTGAACTGATCTCATACATCTGGTTATCTCCTGGCTGTTATAGAAAAGGATGGAGTTTTTCACCTGACTACATTTACAGCACTATGAAATATAACATGCATCTGACTCATCATTGTAATGCTGTCTACCGTCTATTGCTGTATTGAATGTTGCTGTGATAATGACTGTTTGATGTGCCTACATATTCGCGTAACCATTTTGTCACTGTGGCGTCCACAATAAATAATGAAGAAAAACGTCAACGGCTGTTACAAGAATCATTGACTTTATACGTCGTGAGTTTACTGACGTCCTATGTGGATTGCCCTGTTATTTTTTGTATGAACATTGTTTGACTGAACACATCTGCACACTACACAAAACCAGACATGCGGATACCATCCATCATCATATGGCATCACGCATCATTTGGTGGCCATAAGCTGGTTTGATTCTGGTACCAGCAAACACGGGGTCCCTTACCCACTTCATTTTCAACAAGAATTCATCAGCATCCTTCAAGAAATTAACATTCTTCAATACAGTCAACATCTTCAAAATTTTCAAAGTACTCGGCGTTGCCCGGTAAAAGTCAAAATTTCAACTTTTTGACGGAAACAAGAATTTGACAGTACCCGGCGTTGTTACATGTTGCCGGATAACTCGGACTGCTGTTATCTTTTACGCAAGTCAAGCAAGTTGCTGCTGTCAAGGTTCCAGTGCTGTCGTTTTTGTGAAGGTCAAGTGCCGGTTGAAACGGGTTGTTTTCTGAAGAAGGCCAAGTACCGATTTCCATCAACTACTTTTGGATTAGAAGGTCAAGTGCCGAAACAACTCAACACACAGTATTTCAGAAGCTCTTGTACCATCGTGTTAGCAGTGGAAGCAGTTCAGATGTGCCATCATCGTTGGAGCTTCGCTCTTTAGGACGTTGATTGACATCCGTTTTTTTCTGCTGTTCTACGATTGGAAGCCTATAAGTTAAGTGGCCTGTTTGTATGTAAACTGTGCCCTTATACTTCTGCTGAGTCTTCTGTGTATCATCTCATTCTATATGTTATATGTCTATATGTTATTTGTATATTTATATGTTTATATTTCAGCGGGTTCTCGGTTGGGTGGTGTCTCCGTTAGATTATGCCACGTCATAGAGGTCGTCTATTGTGAGCGTTTTCTGTAGGGTTTGCAAATTTCCGATACTGGAATTTGCTAAGCGACTTCTGTTGCTATTTATGTTAGCTGTGATGACATGTTTTAATATTGTTTTCGTTATTATTTCGCATTCTTTAGTTTTGTTTTGATTTGTTTGTATTTGTTAGCCTACTCTTGTCTATAATTTAGTTTCATACAACATTTTTGTTTATACACTGTGGTGTCATGTATTTTGTTTAATTATAGCGCAGATATCGTCACATTTTTTGTGATATTTCATTAATTTCTGCTTTATTTTTAGTTGATTTCTGCGAACGTTTTTTGTATTGTTGCTGATCTTTGTTATTGTTTACATTGTTATTGTTTACATTGTTTGCATTGTTTACATTTTCAATGTTTACATTCTGCATGTGTTTACATAGTCATTGTTTACAGTTATAGTAATTAGTTAATGGGCTATGCTAATGCACTGTTACTACTACACTGATGATAAATGAATGATGAATAGTGTCGTGCACTATTGAATGAGAAGTGCACTTATGATCAAGAATTGAGTGCTGATATTTCATATACAAGT
This sequence comes from Oreohelix idahoensis, assembly GCA_024509875.1. Classification (NCBI taxonomy): domain Eukaryota; kingdom Metazoa; phylum Mollusca; class Gastropoda; order Stylommatophora; family Oreohelicidae; genus Oreohelix; species Oreohelix idahoensis. The sequence goes on from JAMPIV010012003.1 coordinate 169,211, forward strand.
TCTTTGATTGGAGACTTGTTTCCCACAGAGACTGGGATAATATAATGTGATGTGAATATACAAGTGCTTAATTAAGACTTGTTACACTTAGGTTTGAAATAAATTAGTTAATTATTTCAGGTTTTGGACTCATATGTTAGACAACATGTCTACATTTGAGCACTTTATGGAGCAGGGTAAATTGCTTGGGAAGACTGGTGATAAGTTAGAAGAATTTGCAACTGCTCGATATGATAAAGCAATGGAAGCTGAACAAAAGAAACTGCAGATGCAGGTGGATGAAAAAAGATTCCAAATGGAAATGGAAAAACAAAAAGGGAATCAGAAGCTGAGGAGAGAGAAAACTCCAGCTACAGCTAGAAGCTGACTTCAAAAAGAGGCTGAAATCCAAAGAACTTGAAAAAGAGGCTGAAAATAAAAGACTTGAAAAAGAAGCTGAAAATGAAAGACTTCTGAAAAAGAGGCTCAGGCTGAGGAAAGAAGATTACCGGGAGAGTCTGGTGAGAGGAGAGAGAAAGCAAAAATGGAACATGAATAAAAGGTCTTAGCTTTAGAGTTGGAAAAATTGAAATTGATGAACATGAGTAATGGTAATGATTCAAACAAGGGTTCATCTTCTGGTAAGGCTAATAATGATACTTTTAAGATTAAGTTACCAACATTTAGTCCTTCCAGTGATGACATAATGTTCTATCTGGACAGATTTGAACAAGCATGTACAGCTCATAACATAGACAAAGCAAAATATGTTTATCAGTTATCAGGGATACTGACAGGTAGAGCTCTAAGTATATTAAATATGGTGGATGAACCTGACAAGAACAATTATGAGGTTGTCAGGGCCGCTTTGTTAAAGAAATATCAGCTTAACGAAGACGGCTATCGTCTACAATTTAAAAACATGTTACCTGAAAATGGAGTTGAATTCTCCGAGTTTATTGCAAGAATACGCTTTACTTTCTCACGATGGGTTGAACTATCTAAGACGGAAAAAACTTATGAAGGACTTATGGACTTAATACTTAGAGACAAAGTCATGTCGTCTGTCAATGAGTCTTTCCTTGCTTTCCTTCATGAACGTAAACCTAAAACAATAAAAGAAATGGAAGATTTCTGTTGCCAATATGTAACTGCGCACCCACACATAACCATGGGTAACTCTAAGGTGAAAGAAGGTTTACCAGTTGCTTCGGCAGCTCCGTATGGCCAAAACTTTGCTCGTAGATTCCAACAAAATTTTGATAGAAAGAGTAGCGGTAATTTCTGTCAAAATCATGGAAATCAATTTCATGGTGAATCTTCTTCGAAGAATTGGAGACAACCTGATAGTACTCGTTACTATCACCCTAATAATTATAAGCATTTCAAAAGAGGATATGGTAATAGAGGTTATTCCTGCCGAAGACCTCAGAACCAAACAAATAGATGTTCGCATCAATGTGAACATGATAGTAATCGTGGAAACTGGAATTCGAACCAGGATAACAATTACAATAGAGACAATAATAACTGCAGAGATAATAATAACTCTGATAACTTCAGAGGTAATAATAGACGGGGTAGATCTCAACACAAAAAAAAGAGATATCAGCAGGCTAATGCTGTACAACAGGAAACTGAGGGAGCCTGTAATCATGTTGTTGATAGTAAAAACTTTGACGCTGTCACTGGTTCTGCTTTTGACTTTGAGAGAGCAAACAATTGCCCCCAATGCAGTACTTTATTCGAACCGGGTACCATAACTACTTTGAGTTGTGGTCACCCACTTCCCGCTCTTCCTGCTGCTGTTGCGCATGACGGGAGGGGTTCTTTAATTCTACATAAGGGTCTTGTTAATGATACTCCGGTCTCACTACTTTTCGATTCCGGATGCACCACTATTGGTATTAGACAATCGCTTGTAGATCCATCTTGTGCTACAGGAAGGGTTATTAAATGTGTCACATTTGGCGGCACTCTAGAAAAATATCCTACTGCTGTAATTCGCATTGCCACTCCTTTCTTTACAGGAGATGTGCATGCTTGTCTCTTACCTAATCCTATTGCGGACCTTATTATTGGTCGTATTCACGGAGTTAGGGAGTGTACCCCACAGCAGATTGCTGCTTGGGAAGATAATAACATGCAAGCTACAAATGCAGTGGTTACAAGAGCACAAGCTCTACAAACACCCGAAACTTCACTGAATAGTGATAATGAAGTTGATAGCCAAGATAGTCACTTAGTAATCACTCGTGACTCTTTCATAAAATTGCAAGAAGAAGATCCTTCTTTAAAAAAATTCTTCATTCTTGCGAAGAAAGGTGATCCGAATCAGGATACAAATAGAAAATCTTGGATTGCATGAGAAACGGCGTACTTGTACGTATGGTACAAGATTCGACTACGTCGGCACATTCGCAAATTCTTGTTCCCAAGAGCATGAGAGTGCAAATATTACAACATGCTCATGACTCGCAATGTGCTGGACATATGGGTTTTTCCCGTACGAAGTCGAGAGTCCTTGCGGCTTTCTTTTGGCCTTTTGTCAATAAGGACATTCGTATTACTGCCGATCATGCAAGGTATGTCAGGAGGTCAAATCTAGAGGACCACGACATGCTGCGCCTATCCAGGCTGCTGACATTCCTATTCGGCCGTTCCAGAAAATGGCCATAGATATTATTGGCCCTTTTAAGGTCAAGTCGGCCAGAGGACATCAGTTTATCCTTACATGTGTCGATATGTGCACACGTTGGCCAGAGGCTATTCCTCTTAAGAGCATATCTACTACAGATATCGCAGATGTTCTTTGGTTGATATTTTCTCGCTTGGGGTTCCCCAGAGAAATATTGTCAGACCATGGCACTCAACTCATATCTGACACTATGTCACAGGTAATGTCTACCTTACATATTGAACGATCTCTCAGTAGTATCTACCATCCTATGTCTAATGGGTTAGTTGAGCGTCTGAATAGAACGCTCAAGACTTTGCTTGGTAAGATAACTGAAGATCATCCTCAAGATTGGGACAGGGTTTTACCCGCGGCTCTCTTTGCCTATAGAGAAGTCCCTAATGAACACACAGGATTTTCTCCCTTCGAACTTGTCTTTGGCGCGCGTCCACGCGGCCCTATGTCTTTATTACACGATCTCATCACTGCCGATGATATTAGCGATGAAACACAATCCTCATATGAGTATGTCATTGCTCTTAGACAAAAGATCATTGAGGCATGTAAGCTAGCAACTGCTTCATCAGAAATTGCTAAAGAGAAGGCAAGACAGTTTGCTAACAAGAATAGATGTCTACGACAACTTTGTCCAGGTGACAAAGCATTCGTCCTACTCCCCAGTAGGGAAAATAGACTTCTTATTGCATGGAAAGGTCCGTATGCAATAGTCTCTCGGATTTCCGATGTTGACTATGTGGTCGATAGTGATGGAAAGCATAAAACTTTCCACATAAACATGCTTTCGGAATTTCACGAACGTCCGGACTATTTGCTGCCTATTTTCCAGGCAACGGATGATGCTCCTGCACCTCACGGTCATTATTCATCCCTGTCTGTCATACAGGATGAGGAAGCTACCTTCTCTGATGTCAACCTTCCCCTTCCAGTGGTTCCATTACATTCTACGGAATCTTGGAAAAACGTTTCTGTTTCTCCTAATCTTTCTGGTGACGAACATCGACAAGTCTCGTCGATGTTACAAACATTTCAGGATGTTCTCACTGACATTCCTGGACACACAGATGTCATAGAACATGACATAATTCTTACCGACAATAATCCAATTAGGGTTAGGCCTTATCCTATTCCTATACACTTTCAGTCGCAAGTGGAAAAGGAATTGGATGAAATGATTCAATTAAATATAATTGAACCATCGACTTCACCATATTCTTCTTCCATGGTTATTGTCCGGAAGAAGGATAAGAACATACGAATTTGCGTTGATTATCGCAAATTGAATCAGGTCACAAAGTTCGATGCTGAACCGATGCCTTTGTTAGAAGATCTACTGATTAGACTTTCTAATTCTAGATTCTTCACTAAACTTGACTTGTCTAAAGGTTATTGGCAAGTGCCTTTAGCAGAGCAGCCAAACCTCTTACTGCTTTTTCTACACCTAGGGGTCTATTTCAATGGAATGTTATGCCTTTTGGTCTCATGAACGCCCCTGCCACTTTCGTTCGCATGATGCGTCGAATTCAGT
>JAMPIV010012004.1:0-192874 GCA_024509875.1 Oreohelix idahoensis
AACAACTGCAGTGAACAAGAGAAAGAAGATCCCGGAAAATATTAACTCATCAATTTCAGCGACTACTGAAAAATAGCAGACAGCAAACCGGATAGTCTGGGGCTGAAATTGACAAAGAATATGACTCTGAATAGTCTTAGTACCTGTTAGAGTTTAATTCCATGGAATACCTGCTACAACGTTTGGATAAGCAAATCTGAAAGTGGCCACTGTATGTGTGAATTGAATGAACGGAAAGAAAGAAACTTATTTCTTTTGTTAACATCAGTATACAAATCTTCTTTTTTTCTCACTAATCTGAGTAGTCACGGGATAGATTAAATTAGGAACCTGTTATCTTCCCATACTGACTATTTCATACCTTATTGTTAAAAATTGATTTTTTGGGTTAATTACCTCTGTTCGGATCCTCTTTGTTTTTCTTTACCAGGAGGGGAGGGCCTATTGAGATAATTTTTTCATCTTGTCTGTAAACTATACTTTATTGATGTAAATGCTTAATGTTGTGATTTTCAAATGATAATAAACCTAATAAACCTTTAGTTATTGTGTTGGTCAACCCCTGCCCTTATATGTTATCCATAGTTTGTTTTCACGTTTGTGCGTATTTGTCACAAAATTGTGTGTACATGAGTGTAGTGTAACTAGTATTTTGTACAAGGAGAGAAAGTGCGTCTGATTTAAATACAGTCGTAAAGATATGCTGGATTAGAGCAATTACTCAATCCAGAGACAGTCCTTTCTCTTACACTGTCACCCTCGTGAAAAAGAAATCTATTTCTTACACCTTACTCTCACATAGTTAACACTATCACCTCTGCTCCGACTGGACCATACATATCTCATACCTATCTTATCAAAAATTATGACAGTGAGCAACACACAGAAGAACAACATGATGACGTGGAAATCCTCTGGATTAAATTCAAGGATATCATAAAGACAGCTGCTGCAGAAGCATGTGGTGAAGTCCGACTTGGGAACAAGAGAAAGAGGACACCTTGGTGGACAGAAGAAGTCAAAGAGAAAATAAGAGAGAAGAAAAAGGCATGGAAACAATACGTAGGAGCTAAAAACACAGCAGGACAAATAGAGAAATATAGAGAATATGTGACACTCAGAACAGAAGCAAAGAACAAGGTGCTAGCAGCAAAACAGAAGTCCTGGGAAGAATTTGGAGAAAAGCTAGAAAAAGATGCGCAAGAAAACCAGAAATTGTTCTATAAGACCCTAAAGAACACGAGGAAGGAAATACAATGCCCTCTCAAATTTATAAAGGACAAGCAAGGCAAATTGCTTACTGCCCCGAAGGAAGTAATGGAAAGATGGAAAGAATATTTCTCAGAACTCCTGGATGGTGAGCATGGTTTATAAGTTAATAATGTGCTTATATTGCTCACTCTATTTGGTGTTAAATAAAATTTACAAAAAAAAAGTTTTTATTTAATATAGTTGTGGGGTCTGGCCTGGAAGAAAATTGAATTTTTCAATCTCTTATTTGACCTTCAGCTCTTATTGAGTCTTAACGTCTTGTCAGTTGAGCAATGGAAGGTTGAGGGGAGCACCATTGTTGGGCTGTGCTTAGGGCATCAGTTAGCCTCAATCTGGCCCTGGTCACATGCTCTAGCTTCGGTGATTTCTGTAGTACTTATGATGGCGTTCCAGCCCAATGCGCAACCTCATAATTAGTCGCCTTCTATGACATGTATGAGGGAGCTGTAGTACTATTCCGCCTTTGTCTAATAACACTAACAGACCCCCCCCCCCCCTCCTCTCCCCGGGAACCAAGCTGGGCATTAAAGGGATGTAATTCCACATATTTCAAAATAACGTAAACACAGCTGGTTGTAGCCCTTACTACGCTTCATGTCACGTGACAGTAACAGAAATGTAATCCCAAACAATGAATTATGGATCAGCGACAAATGTTGGCTAGGAAATAGATGATAGTAATGATAACAGTGTTGTGTGTCTTCCCAGTCTCATACGCTTATCGTATGTCGCAATATGTGGTGGCGGGAACTGCATAGGGGTAGAAAATATTTAAGATAGCATTTTGCATCCCTTTTTTGTGCTCATAACTTCGTCCCTTCTCACTGTCTGGTCGTGTAGCGAGTAATAAACACAGTGATGTGAATGTCTGAACACTTACAACAGGGCTCGGCAACTCTGGAGCTTTTGGGATATACTTTAGTGACACTGAACCTTCTAAAGATCTACCATATATATATATATAATATATATATATATATATATATATATATATATATATATATATATATATATATATATATATATATATATATATATATATATATATATATATATGATACGATGTCGTATTGTTAAATATTCCGGAGATGTTCTCCGTGGCCAAGTAGACTTTAAGGGCAGTCACACAACACGAAATCAGCATAACTGCACTGAGCGGACAAACACCTCCTTTACGACTTTACAAATATGCACTTTAATCGACTTGACAAAAAGCTCCATGGTAATAGATATATAGGCCCAAAAGCAAATGCAGTAATATATATATATGTCCAGTCCGTTCCCTATCAAACGCTGGTCATTGGCAAACCTTTCAAACTTTATTTAATATAGTCCTTTGGACTTCTTTATGAATAGGCACACATTTCCTTACTAGAAAAAGCCAGGGACACCTCAACCAAGTATATTGATGTCCTGGTGATGGAAGAATTCAGGAAAAACCCAGAATACTGCAGGAGCTCAAAACACATACGTCCACTCACTTCCAAACACAAGCCGCGTCTATCCTGCAGACGATCACCTCACTTCTGCTTCAAATTGTTCACGTCTGCCAGTAAACCATATCGGCATGACGTCACTTCCTTTATTAATAAGTTACTCCGTATAAAATAAACAAAAATGGAGCCCTGTTGAGCTGCCTATTATATCGACATAATCGTTATGAATTTCAATCATAACATCACTCCCCCCCCCCCCCCCCCCCCCCCCCCCCCCCCCCCCCCCCCCCCCCCCGCAAAAAAATAATGGAAACAAAGTTTTCATTATTCCCGTGGTGTGAATATAACATCACCAGAGTGAAATATGGTAACATCAAATTTCACTGTAAGTAATAACTAGCATAGCACCCAGGTTTCTGCCATAGGGTAGGCAATTTAACACTAAAAGTGTGGTCTATGGTTGCTAAGACCATAGCCAATGTCTATTTCGGACAAATTCCTTTTTAACAGCAATGTGAGGTAGTCATAACTAATAGTACCCAACATATTAAAAAATAATGGTAGCAATACATGCACTCACATACCTCACACAGTCCATGAACATCTATCAGTCAAGTCCAGTATCAGTTGTCAATAGATTAACTTATTGATCAACATCAATAATGCAAAGCATTATAGAATATACAAATTTGTAACAGCGTAAATAGATGAAATTAGGCAGACAATCATATTAGTAAAGTGAATGAATGCAACATCATACGCTAAAAGATTAAAGTCATGTGTACATCTTAAGTACTTGTCATAAAAAGTATATTGCGGTGTCAATTAAAAAAAAATGTTATCTTGAACATGATGAAGTTGTGTGTACAATCAGGTAAGAATACGCTGATGTATGGTACAAATTGCCATTAGTTTTGGGAACCATTAAAATGTTCAATCATATAATTAGTGTGAATATATTAATGCCTTGTGTTAAAGACAGAATCTCATCCCGTGAATTAAAATTAATCAACAGCTAATTAAAGCACTGTATTTAAAGTCACAATGTTATATTGTTGTCCATACTAGTGGAATAATAACCAACTAAAGTCCAGCGAAAATATTTATAATCGAGCACAAAGTTTCTGTCCATGATTCTCTGCCATATTATCGTATAAGTTCCTTTATAAGTTCACGTCAAGTAACAATGTTCAATGTCCAACCGGATAGAGAATAATAATGGCACGATAGGATTTTTCTAGTTATGTCCCTTGGTTCATGAGAAGCATCCCTGAGTTAAGTCCCTTAATATTTAGACGCCGTTCCAACAATAGAATAAATCAAGTTTTTGCATTCAAAATATCCAAATGTCACATTATTCTTAGACCATCAATGAATGTGTGTGTTTTTGCACATAAACCGAGTATGTAAACTGTTAATAAGGTCCAAGACATCCATGTAATGAGCTGAGTAAAACGACGTACAACTTGAAATTGGCGATATCAGCATTCATCATCATTAGGTGCTGAGTAAACATGTTCAATACCTGTAAGCACTGTCAAAAGGGTCATTGAGCGATTTCCTTCAATTTTTGATGAACAAATTACGATATTCCTCAGCCTTATGATTCATTACAGGATATTTTCATATCCCATCTTTACATAGTAGTAATAAATCAGGAAATTCCTGTCAGCATAAGCATTGTCAGCAAAATATGTTCATATATCGTACACTGTTCATTGGTCAACATGTGGAGAAGTCAGTTGATAGGTTTGATGTAGCTTCACAAGATACTTGCATTTGCAGTGTTGCTAGCTAACAGTGAGTCTTTCTTTCCAGCCTCTTCACCTGCTGGATTAACCTGTTTATGTTGATATCTTAATTTTTCTAACTCAATTTCTGTCATTCTTTGAGCATAGGCCAATTCTGCTTAAGCTTGTTGTGCCTTCATTTCTGCCTGAGCATGTGCCAATTTTTTCTCCCCAAGAGCTAATTCTTCTTGTCTTCTTTTCTCAGCTAATTCTTCCTCTCTCTTCTTATCCTCTCTATTTAAGAGTCTCTGATCTCTTGCCACATCCTCTAACCTCTTTATTTCCCTTGCATGCTCAGTGAATGCTAATGTTCTTAAGGCTTCTCCCCCTAGACCATAATCCTTACCAAGCTTGGTAAAATATTCCAGGGTAGCCATAATTCACTATTATTTTGACTCCAAATTGTCCAATAATACTATAATTAATATATTTTTTAATATGTGAGCAATATCAGAAATAATTATTTCACCACTCAATATCAATCGACTGCATTAAACTATAGATGGTATATTAGGAGCAAAAAAAAATTAGTGGTGCAAACAAGATTACAGGAGAACAGTAGAAAGAGCTAACCCAAGAAAATACTAATGAATAAACCAAGGCAGAAATGTATGAACTGTATCAAAAATGAAAAAAATTTGCCTCTACCACACTTATGACAATACGAGCACAATTTCACAACATATAATGCATCTAATAAATGAATGATAGCAAGATGAAGTTCACAATTTTCACAAACAATAATGATGAAGAAACCAAATAAAATACAATGAACTGGACCACAAATACAAATGTACAAAATTACAGAACCTTCACAACTAGACAAATAATGAATCTGGTTGATTCACTCATGGCAGTAACACACAGCTATGTTCGCCGGCCCCTTAAGTTGAAAAAAATCAAGTGCAAAAACTAAAGAACGCCTACGAATTCACGACCTTCAATGAGGTATAATGAATTCATAGGTCCCACCAACCAACCCGCCTATCATACAAACATGTAGATACAGATATACATAAAACATATAATAAAAAAGAACCCTGTCAAATGAGATTCTTCAAGACTCAAACTGTATGAATCAAGAAATTCACTTATCTGTCTTATTAAAAAAAATTCTCCTTTGGACATCTTTGTGAATAGGCACATATTTCCTTATTAGAATAAGCCAGGGACACCTCAACCAAGTATATTGATGTCCTGGTGATGGAATAATTCAGGAAAAACACAGAATACTGCAGGAGCTCAAAACACATAAGTCTGCTCACTTCCAAACACAAGCCGCATCTCTCCTGCAGACGATCACCTCGCTTCTGCTTCAAATTGTTCACGTCTGCCAGTAAAACATATCGGCATGACGTCACTTCCTTTATTAGAAAGTGACTCCGTATAAAATAAACAAAAAAGGAGCCCTGTTGAGCTGCCTATTATATCGACATAATCGTTATGAATTTTAATCATAACAATATATATATATATATATATATATATATATATATATATATATATATATATATATATATATATATATATATATATATATATATATATTCTTCTTCTTCTTCCGTCCTTAGCCACCGACCGTCAAAGCAGTCAGTGGCCATTACGCCTAGTGGCGTCTTAGGGCAACAGCAGATAGGTTTTCTTTGCCATTGTTTCCCATCACGCCTATACGAGGTGTGTTCAAATGAAACCCGTCCCAGTGGCTTTATAACAAATATATGTAAGGTACATCAGCAGGAGTAGTAGAATTAAATACAGCAATTGTTATGAAGCAAGTACCCACTGGGGTTCTTAAGAAATAGTCACCATAGGCATTCAGACACGCATCCCACTGCTTGGGTAGACGGCGGATGCCGTCCGAGAAAAATGACTTTGGTTGCTTATTGAACCATTTGGTCACCGAGGCCCTGACGTCTGCATCGGAGTCGAATCGTTGTCCCTTTAGAGATTGTTTTAAGGGTCCGAACAAATGAAAGTCACATGGTGACAGACCGGGGCTGTAGGCTGGGTGTGGCAGAACTTCCCACCTTTTCCTTGCTAACCTTCCTTCACAATGTTCGCAACATGTGGACGAGCATTGTCGTGCAAAAGAATCACACCACGCGAAAGCATGCCGGATCGTTTATTCTTGATGGCTGTAGTCTTAGACACACTTTTGTCACCATACACTGCTTTCATTCGGCGATGAATGTCGACTGGTCGACATCCTTCGGCTGTTAGGAACTGAATCACCGCTCGCTGATCGACCTTGGACGGATTCCTTATCACACCGGCCATTATTTTAACGGTCTGCAGCACAACCAACGAATACTAGGAGAATGAACACTTACACACTTGTACATTCGTATGTGCTTATTACGTCAGATGTGACGTCATCATGCTCCTCCTACGAATGTCCACTTGGCGCAGCACGGTCGGGTTTCATTTGAACACGCCTCGTGTATATATATATATATATATATATATATATATATATATATATATATATATATATATATATATATATATATATATATATATATATATATATATTGAGGCCACTTCTCAGGTCTGTGCTCTCCACGCGCTTGTACGCTGTGATACAGATCACTCCTTGGTTTGCTGCAAAATCAGAGCACAACCAAGAAAACTCTATAGTGTCAGACATGAAGGGAAACCACGCATTGATACCAGCAAGATGTCAGACCCTATCATGATCGCTCAATTTACTGCGACCTTCAAGAAAGTGCTCAGTAGCCCTCAGCATGGTGATACTATTACAGAGAACTGGGAGCATCCACGGAACACCATTAAAAGTACTGCACTTGCCACCTTTGGTAAGAAAACGGCAAAGTCAAATGACTGGTTTGATGCTTCATCAGATGTGATGGCACCTGTCATTGAAGCTAAGCGCAGCGCTACGAATAAATACAAACGTTCACTGAGTGCTAGAACCCTACAGACCCTGAAGGCTACGAGAAGCAAAGTTCAACAAACTGCTCGACGCTCTGCAAATGACTATTGGCTCCAGCTCAGTGAGAACATCCAGATCGCAGCGCAAACAGGCAACATTAGACAAATGTATGACGGTATAAAGAAAGTACTTGGTCCCCAAAAAAGTAAGACGGCACCGCTAAAAACCATCAGCGGAGAGAAGCTAACCGATAAGGGTAAGCAGATGGAGAGGTGGGTCGAGCACTACTCTGAGCTTTACGCTAGAGAAAATACCGTTACACCTGCAGCCCTTGATGCTGTCAAATGTCTGCCAACTATGGAGGAGCTGGATGCCGAACCAACGGGATTCCTCCTGATTTAATCAAATGCTGTAAGAGCACGCTATTACATCCCCTGCATAGGGTGCTATGCCAGTGCTGGGAAGAGACAACTATTCCTCAAGACATGCAAGATGCCAAGATTGTAACACTGTATAAAAATAAAGGAGACAGAAGTGATTGCAATAACTACAGAGGCATCTCTTTTCTTAGTATTGTTGGTAAGGTTTTTGCCAAAGTCATCTTAATGCGACTACACAAGTTAGCTGAGCACATATATCCAGAGTCACAGTGTGGATTCCGAGCTGGCAGATCAACAACAGACATGATCTTCTCTCTCCGCCAGCTTCAGGAAAAATCAAAAGAGCAGAAAAGGCCTTTATATATCGCCTTTATAGACCTCACAAGGTTAGTAGAGATGGACTCTTCAAAATCCTCCTGAAAATAGGCTGCCCTTCTAAAATGCTGGAAATGATAAAGTCATTCCATGACGGCATGAAGGGAACAGTCCAATATGCTGGAAGCACGTCACAGCCCTTTGATATACGAAGTGGCGTTAAACAAGGCTGTGTTCTGGCTCCGACCCTAACTCTCCACATGTAAGCCTACCTTGCCGTGGTTGGAGAGCTTGAGCGCCTCAATGATCCCGGGAGCTATGCCGGCGGGAGTTTTACTCCTGGCAGGGTCACCCAAGCCGGACAGGTCCTGGGTGAGGGGCCAGACTAAATGGGCTGAGGAGTGGGTGGAACCCTATAGGTGTAGATGCAGAACCCACCGGCGAGTGGTACATGCTCTGGTCTGCACCAATCCACCCCCACTTCATGGGTTAAATGCTTTCTTGCCTCATTCTTCACTGTTTGTCGTCTATCACGCCCATGGCGACCGTTGCCTCAATTGGCTGTGTGTGGTGTACCCGGAAACGGGGCCTCCCAGTACTGAGGCAAAGTTAAGTCCCCGATGTCACTTATCGATGCAGAATTGAGAGAGATGGCTGAGCATCACAATCCCTCCTGTGTTGCAGCATGATGAGAACCCAGCATTGCACACTGAGCTTGGGGGGATCACTTGGGCACCAGACTTAATACTGGCTCTTGACTGGATGGCCGCATGCAGGAGATTTCTACAATGGAGGGTTGGCAGGTGGTGGGTATCGGGAAGTGGCTCTGTGCAGGACGTGAGGATTCCTTGGGAGAGCCCAGAACCAGAGCACAGCATTGTGCAAGCTCTGCATAGTTGGAGAGCCCCCTGGATGACGGGGAATGCACAGTGTGCTACCCCACCTATCCCCAACTGCTAACTTAGAACCAGAAGTGGGTCCTCTGTATGCGTGCCAGGCCAGGATAAAATGCCTGGGAAAGAGACTGGAGCTCAGAACTCCCTAACTCAAAGTTGCAGGATGGCAGAAAAGCCACGGGAAAGACAGGGCTATTTTGAAGATAACGCAACCATATTTTCACCATACGAGCTCGGACGCCGCCTCGGTAAACAAGGTCCGCGCAGAGCAGTGACACCCCCAGGCTGCTTGCGAATAGTCTACTACTGGGAACATAAACAGATTAGGGATGAGCCCACTCTCCCGTTGAACAGGTGCTAAAGTCGTAGATACTGGGCCAGAAGGCGCACCGGAAACCACAGTATCATGCAACTCGCTTTTTTTTTTCTATGGAGAGTACACCGTCAAATAAATCTCGTTCTGGTGCTCGCCCTGTGGAGCTCCACCAGGCAGGTGCAGTGCCGGGCTCTGAGCCTCGACAGAGCCCACCCTTAGCTACTGGAGGACCCTCTAGACCGTCTTGTGGAGTCAACAGACGGCGGAGGAGAACTACTGACCAAAACAAAACAGAAAAAGAGAAACCCAGAGTGCCACTTGTCATGATGCACTGGAATGCAGAGGGAGTGAACAGCAAGCAGGCTGGATACAGCAAAAAGACAGAGCTGGAAAACATCTTGTATGAGAAGCAAGTCAGTGTTTGCTGTATCCAAGAGACTCACTTGAAAGCAGATCAAACCTTTAAAATAAGGGGATATCAATGCTTCAGATCCGACAGACAAGATAGACGAAAAGGAGGAGTACTTACTCTTGTAAGGAATAACATTCCTGCACACGAAAGGAAAACCTTCATGGATGGAGCAGAATATCAGCTGCTGCAGATAAAGGTAGACAAGATGGAAATAGAACTCCTGAACTATTACTGTCCGAACAACAAACCCCTGAGTCTCAGCTCTATACAGGTACCAGCCACCAACTTTATAGCAGTTGGAGACTTTAATAGCCACTCCCAGAGCTGGGGCTATAACCATCTGGATCACAGAGGTGAAGAGGTTGAAACTTGGCAAGATGATCACTCCCTAATCCTAGTCAATAATGCCACAGATACTCCTACCTTCTACTCCAGAGGATGGCACACAACCTCAACACCAGATCTTGCCTTCTCCACACCAGATATAGCTGGATCTATTAGTAGAGAAGTAGGAGACCAACTAGGGGGAAGCGACCATCGCCCAATCTTTCTTACTGTCCAGAGTGCAACTCTCAGTACAGGCCCAGCCATTACAAGATGGAACTACAAAAAAGCCAACTGGGGTTTATTCAGGCATCAGGTGAACACGCTGCTGTCTACCCTCAAGGTACAGAACAGAGACATTAATGAAGTGGTAAAAGACTTCAACAGATGCATACTACAAGCTGCAAAAGAAACCATTCCCCAAAGGATGCCGGCGTAACTACATACCATACTGGTCCAGCACACTCCAAGAACGTCAGGAAGCTATGGACAAGGCTAGAAAGGACGCAGAGTCTCAGCCTTCACTTGAAACTCACAACAAATGGAAAAAGGCTGTAGCAGAGTTTCAGAGAACAAAGCTAGAAGAAAAGCGGAAAAGCTGGAGAACTAAAACGGCATCGCTGAACCTTGAGAAAGACGGCAGGAAACTTTGGAGATTAGTCAAGTCTCTAAATGAAGAGCATTCCTCACCAAGGCAGACTATCACATTGGATGAAGGTGGCAAACTTTTCAGAGGAAAACAAGCTGCAGACTTGTTTGCTAGAAGATACAGTTCAGAAAGCAACTTACCCATTAACATAGACCATCAGAGAGAGATAAGAAAAGAAATACTGGCAACCATGGGACAGACAGATATACTCCTGCCCCAATGAGGGAACCCATCACACTAGGAGAACTACAGAAGGCTATTTCCAAGCTTAAGTTTCAAAAGTCACCCGGCCCAGACAAAATCAGCAACGAAATGCTAGTAAATCTGAGCTCAGCAGCAAAGACAAAACTGCTTGAGATATTCAACCACAGCTGGTTGAAAGGAACGGTACCCCAAGTATGGAGAGAAGCCATCACAATACCCATACTAAAGAAAGGGAAATGTAAGACCGAGGCTGCAAGTTACCGGCCAATCAGTCTCACAAGCTGTGTTGGGAAGATTATGGAGCGAATAGTCAACCACAGATTGAAATGGTATTTAGAGTCTGAGCAGATCCTGGTGCCGGAACAAGCTGGATTTAGAGAATGCTACAGTATAGAAGACCAAGTTACTTACTTGTCTCAAGCAATAGAAGATGCCTTCCAGGAGAAGAAAAAGGTCCTAACGATCTGGGTCGACTTCAAGCAGGCCTTTGACAAGGTGTGGAAAGATGGCCTCATTGCAAAACTTAGGAGAAGTGAAATCCAAGGCAACATGATGAAATGGATCCAGTCATACTTGCATAACAGGAGAACTAGAGTCACTCTTGACGGTCTGCAGAGCAGAAAAGTGTTGCTCCATCAGGGGGGTACCTCAAGGAGGAGTAATTTCCCCAACACTCTTCCTTGTTTACATCAATGACCTGGTGAAAGATCTCCCTGCAGGAGTTAAAGCTGCCTTATATGCAGATGACCTAGTACTCTGGTGCGCTGATGAAAATGTCACCACAGCAAATTATAGAATGCAGCGGGCAGCAGACATGCTAGTGTCATGGGCAGAGAAATGGCTTATCACAATAAACACAGACAAAACCTCCACAACACTGTTCTCCCTCGCCCCCAAGGACAAATCAGCTAACATACACCTAGGGACAACCGTGATCAAGGAAGAAAGCTACCCCACCTATCTTGGGGTGACATTTGACCAAAGGCTTACATGGAATAAGCATATTGAAAATGCAGAAGGAAAGGCCCGAAGACGACTAGGCATACTCAAAAAATTAGCAGGTACCAACTGGGGAGCAAATGAACGAAATCTAAAGAAGATTTATAATGGAGTAATAAGACCACACTTAGAGTTTAGCTCAGCAGCATGGTCATCAGCTGCTAACTCACATCTGCAGTCTTTGGACAAGGTGCAAAATCAAGCTCTCAGGCTCATTACAGGAGCCATGAAAAACTACACCAATAACAGAGATGCAGAAGGTTGCTGGATTACAGACATTGTCCCATAGAAGAGACACAAAAACCATGATCCAGATGGAAAAGTACAACAGTATGCCAATGCACCCAATGAAGGCAAGACTAGATGATCTGGCATTGGGACGTCTAAAGCGTAGCAGCTTTGTGCATCGGGGGAAAAGACTTATAAGACAGCATCAAGAAGACCTATCCATGAAGACAACACCACTGAAGCCCACCCTATACCCTGTACCATGGGAGCAGGCCAGCAGTGCCCTCCAAATTAATACAACAGTCAGTGGTCTCACAAGTGGATGTGAGTATAATGATCTGCAAAAACGAACTGCTACATTGAGTATGATCCAAGAAAGCTATCCCGATCAATCATGGATACATGCCTATACAGATGGATCAGCAACTAATGCTGTTAGGAATGGAGGTGCCGGTATCTTTATCTCATATCCTGACAACCACTATGAGACTAGGCACATTCCCACTGGTAAATTCTGTTCCAACTATACAGCTGAGTTCAAGCTCTAGAGCAAGCTGCAAATATGATTTATAACACCAACTCTGACTGCCACCAGGTAGTCATCCTCACAGATGCACTGTCTGTCCTGCAAGCTCTCAAGGGTGGTAAACTCCCGCATCTGAGAAATGAACTAAACAAGGTAGCTGCCAAAAAGAGAACCATACTTCAGTGGGTACCATCTCATTGTGGTGTACCCGAAATGAAAAGGCAGATAAACTTGCAAAAAAGGGAGGAGAATGTGAACAAGAAGATAATGAAGTCACATACTTTGAGAAAAAGAGAGCTATCCAGACTATCAGAAGAGAACAGAACCAACCCAAAGACGACTATCACACTCTCGACCGGCAGGGACAGACAACTATTTTTCGACTCAGGACAGGGCATAACAAACTGAATAAACACATGCACAAGCTACGATTGTCTGCTTCACCACTGTGCACATGTGGATTAAACGAACAAACTGCTGAGCATGTTCTACAGGACTGTCCTCTGTATGACCAGTTAAGAAAGATATACTGGCCCAATGACTCAACACTAAACTCAAAGCTATATGGAGTTAAAGAGGAACTTCAAACAACAGTCGAATTCATCATGAGAACTCGTCTGACGGTGTAATCATCAAAGATGCGATCGCAAGAAGAAGAAGAAGAAGAAGCTCCGACCCTCTTCGGAATCTTCTTTGCCTTACTCTTGAAACATGCATTCAGAGATGCAACTGAAGGAATATGCCTTCACACTAGGTCAGATGGTCGTCTGTTTAATCTTTCAAGGCTGAAGGCAAAAACAAAAATCAGAAGGATCACTATAAGAGACTTGTTGTTCGCTGATGATGCTGCAGTCGTCACTCAAAGCCAACAGGAGCTTCATAGCTTGATGAATCGATTCACTAAAGTATGCAAGGACTTTGGCCTCACAATTAGTCCAAAGAAAACGAATGTGCTGAGTCAGGATGTGGGTGCTGCACCAGTTATCACTATCGATAACTATGAATTGGCAGTGGTGCACCACTTCACATACCTAGGGTCTACCATCAATGACAAACTCTCACTGGACACAGAAATCGACAGCCGCATTGGCAAAGCTGCAGCTACCTTTGCCCGGCTCACATCGCGTGTTTGGGGAAACTCCAAACTCACAACGAAGACTAAAGCTGCGGTATATAACGCCTGCGTCACCAGCACACTCCTATATGGCAGCGAGACCTGGACGACCTTTGTTAAGCAAGAAAGAAGGCTCAATACCTTCCATTTACGGTGTCTACTCCACATCCTCAGCATCTCGTGGAAAGATAAAGTGACAAATGTCGAGGTGTTGTCACGTGCTGGCCTTCAAAGTATGTATACACTGCTTAGACAGCGCAGACTTCGCTGGCTTGTCCATGTTCGCCGCATGGAAGATGGTCGCATCCCAAAAGATATCTTCTACGGACAATTAGCAGATGGCAAGAGAACAGTTGGGCGACCACAGCTGAGGTTCAAAGATGTGTGCAAGAGAGATATGAGGGCATTGGACATGGATCCAGCAACATGGGAGGATGAAGCTGCCGATCGCACTAAGTGGCGATGCTATTTACGGCGCCACCTCAGATTGGGCAAAAAGAGGCTCACACAACAAGCAGAGGAGAGGAGAAAACATCGAAAGGAGCACCAGGAAAATAGCAACTGAGGGCTGCCACCTCAGGGGCGCATTCCCATAGTCAGTTATGACTGAAGGGGCTATTATATTATTATTATATATATATTATTCTAGTTTTGCTTCTGTTTAAATCTGCTATCTTGTTTTTCCTGTCTTCTATCTTGGTAGATATATATATATATATATATATATATATATATATATATATATATATATACCAAGATAGAAGACAGGAAACACAAGATAGCAGATTTAAACAGAAGCAAAACCAGAAGCTCCAACCAAGGCTTATGAAGTGTACATAGAAACAAACAAAGAAGCAAAAAGAAACATCAAAAGAGACAAGAGGAAATATACTGAAGAGTTGGCAAGGGAAGCAGAGGAAGCTGCAGCCAATGGAAATATGAGGGACTTCAACAACAAAACAAAGAAGCTAAAAGGGAAATATAAGCAAGCAAATGGCCTCATAAAAGATAAGAGTGGAAAATTGCTTAGTAATATACAAGAACAAATGAAAAGATGGACAGAACCTTTTGAGGAACTTCTCAATAGACCAGCTCGAACTAATCCCCCAGACATCCAGCCAACAGAAGAGGAGCTACTAATCACATGTGAACGACCAAGTAGAGAAGAAATAACGAAAGTCATAAAGCTTCTGAAAGGTGGAAAAGCAGCTGGTCTAGATGGAATTCCAGCAGAGGCCATCAAAACAGATATTGATTTCTCTACAGAGATATTATACAAACTACTTGGCAAAGTCTGGGAGAGAGAGGAAATATCAGCAGAATGGAAGAAAGGTTATCTGGTCAAGTTGCCTAAGAAGGGAAATTTACAAGAGTGCACAAATTATAGAGGAATAATGTTACTATCAGTGCCAGGAAAAGTATTAAACAGAATCTTCCTTGAGAGATTAAAAGAGTCCATAGACAAGCAACTGAGAGATGAACAAGCAGGTTTTCGACAAAACAGATCCTGTACAGACCAGATAGCCACATTGAGAATAATAGTTGAACAAAGTCTGGAATGGAATTCACCGCTATACATAGGAATCGTGGACTATGAAAAGGCATTTGACAGTGTAGACAGAGAATCACTTTGGAAATTGATGAGGCATTATGGAGTTCCCATGAAGATCATTAACTTAATAAGGAAGACCTATGAAGACATGACATGCAGAGGTCTTCATGAAGGACAACTTACAGAAACGTTTAGGATTAGAAGGGGAGTGAGACAGGAATGCCTCTTGTCTCCATTTCTTTTCTTACTAGCAATAAATTGGGTTATGAAAACATCGACAGCACACAATAGAAATGGAATCCAGCGGAATCTGACTAAACAGCTTGATGATCTAGATTTTGCAGATGACTTGGCTCTTCTTATAAACACGATGAAGTCTGATAATTGCAGTTAATGCATTATGATATGTGCAAAATTTAAGAACTTGATCAGAGTCTAATGATTAAAATAACAGTGTGGAGTTACAATTGTTTTACTGCGAAAAATTGTATTCGCTAATAAATATTAACAGTCGTCTGTCATGGCGTTATCTTCTTGATGAAATTTGTGCATTGCAAGCCTTGGTGGATTTTGACCGTTATCCTTTAACCTTGGTGTTGATGTTGGACATTTGACAATGCATATTATCTACATAGAACAAACCCTTGGTACAAGATTGGAAGAAGAATAGAATAATGGAAATAACAATCTGAACATAAAATAACCTAACACTAAAACTTAAAGAAAGGAAGAAAATACTTGTTTAATGAACAATGATAACGGCGAAGAAGCAAATCAACAAACCAAGTTTTCCAACATTGAGAAACAGAGCTCCTAACAAACGAGCTTCTAACATTGGGGGGCTAAGGTTGATTCAGATTCCAACACTGTCCAATAACCATAATCAGATGCAAGAGAAAATGAAAATTCTCGATGAGAGATCACAACAAATGGGCCTGAAAATACACAGGGAAAAGACAAAGATTATGAGAATAAATGCAAGAAATTATAACAAGGTTGAACTTGAAGAAACACCACTAAAAGATGTAGAATCGTACACATATCTTGGCAGTAATATAGACAGAGTTGGAGGGACAGACAGTGATATCAAAATAAGAATACAAAAAGCAAGAGGAGCTTTCATTGCATTGGGAAACATATGGAGAACAAGAGAAATCAAGTCCAACACGAAAATAAGAATCTTCAACTCAAATGTCAAGTCAGTTCTATTGTACGGCTCTGAGACACTGAGAGCAACACAAACAACAACCAAAAAGCTACAGACTTTTATAAACGGGTGCTTGCGTAGATTACAAGGACTGAAATGGTATGACAAAGTCACTAATGTGGAATTGATGACAAGAACCAGACAAGTGCCAGTGGAACAAGAGTTGAGAAGAAGACGCTGGCGATGGATAGGACTCACATTGAGGAAACCTGTTGATAGCATTACGAGGCAGTACTTGTTCTGGAATCCACAGGGAAAGAGAGACAGAGGTAGACCAAAAACACATGGAGAAAAGAGCTGGATACAGAGGTGAAAATGATGAGGAAAACATGGAAAGAACTTGAGCGGATGGCACGGGACAGGAAGACTTGGCATGTATTTGTTGAAGGCCTATGCCCCTTGGGGAGCTAAAGGGGATATATATATAAATATATAAATAAATAAATAAATAAATAAAAATGTGTGTGAGTGCGTGTGTGTGCGTGTGTCTGTGTGTGTGTGTGTGTGTGTGTGTGTGTGTGTGTGTGTGTGTGTGTGTGTGTGTGTGTGTGTGTGTGTGTGTGTGTGTGTGTGTGTGTGTGTGTGTGTGTGAGTGTGTGTGTGTGTGTGTGTGTGTGTGTGTGTGTGTGTGTGTGTGTGTGTGTGTGTGTGTGTGTGTGTGTGTGTGTGTGTGTGTGTGTGTGTAATTTTTTTTTTTAAGGCGGAAGGGGAGGTGAGATAATGAACCTTACAAAGAAAAGTTCACGTTTCTATCTCATGCAGTTTACGAATATATTTTAGCAGCTAGCTGGAGAGTTTTCTTTGGTAGTGCGAAAAAAGTACCTTTGATACCGGGGACACCACGATTTTAAATGCCAGCTGAGAAGTCTAGTCCCCCCCACCGCCCCCCCCCCCCCCCCCACCCCCCCGCCCCCCCCCCCCACCCCACCCCCCCCCCCCCCACCCCCCCCCCCCCCCCCCCCCCCCCCTCGTCGCTTAAATATCTTCCAAATTGTCCACTAGGATCTACTGGTTGTCGACCCCTGACTTACAAGCTTGAAGCGAACTTAAGAACCACACATTAGCACTCATTTTGAAAGTGGACTAAACTGAGTGTTGCATCATAAGACCTTCTTACCAGAGGTCCTTCTTCTGTCTTTGATGGCCGAATTACATTTGTTTTTTTTTTTGTTTTTTTTTTTCTTTATCTGACTGGCTAAGATTGTAGAAAAGAATTCCAAAGGAATAATGACAATCTATTAACTCAAATGTCAGGGACCCATAGCTTGACTGCTTGCGTCAGGGTCAGCGAACCAGAGCTGACCAAGACCCTACTCCACCTCCACGTGGTGGTCCTGGAAACAGGCTGCATCACTGCAGTCTGGCTTAGAGAGTAGGGATCGAAAAGGGAAGGCAAACCCAGTCCCAAAAAAATGCCGTGCTGAAGTCGGATGTGTCGGCCGAAAGGCGCAGATATCGCAGCTCCGCTGTAAACAGACACAACGCAACCAACGTCCTTTTCAGGACGAACGAGGAAGAAGAAGAAGAAGAAATGTCAAGTCAGTTCTAATAATTATACGGCTCTTTTTTCACCTTCTTCGTTTCTCTCTCAAACAATCACACCTATCTCTCTGATAGTAAACCAGACCTAGAGGACTTTTATATTTGGACATGCGCCCTAATATAACCGACTAGTTTGAACGGGACGTGCCTCGCCAAAACGAAGCACAATTTTATTGTTAAAAAAATAAATTTAAAAAGCTGGCAGTCTGTCTCAGGCGTTTCTCTTCACCACACAGTTTCCCCGTCTACTGGGTTGAAGGTCACGCTGCCACCCTGCTTCCCTCGTGCAGCCGACAGTTTTAGAGTATGTGTTCTACTGTTTGTTTGTCATCCCCCACATAAGCCCATATATCTTGTCTGTTCGATGTTCAACTGGTTGTACAGATGGTATTTGTGTATGCAATGGCCAACTCTTGGTCTGAAAATGATCACTTGATCTTTTCTCGGTATGGTTCTGCTGTATCGGAGTCTGGATGTTCCTTCTGCCATTTTTCTCTATAACTATTTCTGATTATTAAAGGGTATTGATTGATTGATTGATTGAATGACAAGTACATCTGTCTTCTCATTTCCATAGATATTGCAGTGTGAAGGGATCCACCGTACTTTCTCCATTAAAGGTGCTATGTCAATGTTTTATTTTCCTATACGGCCTTCCGTGTATTTGACTTGTTGTTGTAAATGTCCAATTATACGTAATAATAATAATAATAATAATAGCCCCATCAATCATAACTGACTATGGGAATGCGCCCCTGAGGTGACAGCCCTCAGCTGCTTATTTTCCTGGTGTTCCTTTCGATGCTTTCTCCTCTCTTCTGCTTGTTGTGTGAGCTTCTTTTCGCCCAAACTGAGGTGGAGCAGCAGAAAGCATCGCTACTTGGTGCGATCGGCAGCTTCATCCTTCAACGTTGCTGGATTTATGTCCAGTGCCCTCATGTATCTCTTCACATCTTTGAATCCCAGCTGCAGTCGCCCAGCTGTTCTTTTGCCATCTGCCAGTTGTGCGTAGAAGATATCTTTCGGGATGCAACCATCTTCCACGCGGTAGACATGGCCAAGCCAGCGTAGTCTGCGCTGTCCAAGCAGTGCATACATGCTTTGAAGGCCAGCGGTGACAACACCTCAACATTTGTCACTTTATCTTTGAACGAAATGCCGAGGATGTGGTGTAGGCACCGTAGATGGAAGGTATTGAGCCTTCTTTCTTGTTTAGCATAGGTTGTCCATGCCTCGCTACCACATAGAAGTGTGCTGCTGACGCAGTGGCAAATGGTACCATAACAGAGAATAAGGCCGTGTAACAACTGAACGCCAAATGAATAACTAATCCATTTAGGCATATCATGTATGACGTAAGACGGTACTGTCATTATTAGTGGAAATTAACATTTCAGACTAGCTCTTACTATAACTATTTCTATAACTTGTTGTGCCACTAAGCCCCCACCTCGTTACACCACTGTAAGAGAGGCCCCTTCAGATTGTGAGGCCCTAAGCTGTAGCTTATTTAGCTTATGCCTAAATCCGGCTCTGTCTCTAAGTCACGGTGAGGCGAAACGTACTTTTAAGTTAGGACAATTTAATACCTGTCCTCTGCCGCTGGCATTTGCAAGAGCGGTATAACAAGCATTAATGATAATTTGTTTCTGCACTTCGTGAAAATTCACGAGTTAGCTAACTAAAATTCACTTTTTTCATAAATTTCATAAGATAAGATGACGATCTTTTCTTTGACGATCAGTATCTGTCTTTAGTATTTCTCCTTTATCCATATCCAATGTCCCCACAATGGGGGCTCTCGAACCTAGTCTGTCAACTCTCTCATTGCCGCATGACCAAGGCAGTAGATCCACACCAGTTCCTGAATATTCGAGCCTTCTATGTATATTTTCCATTCATGCCGTAGCCATCCACTTTGGATATTCCAAAATGTGGACTGAGAGTCTGACACAATAGCTGCCCTGGTTGAGGGAGTTTCAGACAGCCATCTCAGTGCTGACACAATAGCTGCCCTGGTTGAAGGAGTTTCAGACAGCCATCTCAGAGCTGACACAATAGCTGCCCTGGTTGAGGGAGTTTCAGACAGCCATCTCAGAGCTGACACAATAGCTGCCCTGGTTGAGGGAGTTTCAGACAGCCATCTCAGAGCTGACACAATAGCTGCCCTGGTTGAGGGAGTTTCAGACAGCCATCTCAGAGCTGACACAATAGCTGCCCTGGTTGAGGGAGTTTCAGACAGCCATCTCAGAGCTGACACAATAGCTGCCCTGATTGAGGGAGTTTCAGACAGCCATCTCAGAGCTGACAACAATAGCTGCCCTGGTTGAGGGAGTTTCAGACAGCCATCTCAGAGCTGACAACAATAGCTGCCCTGGTTGAGGGAGTTTCAGACAGCCATCTCAGAGCTGACACAATAGCTGCCCTGGTTGAGGGAGTTTCAGCCATCTCAGAGCTGACACAATAGCTGCCCTGGTTGAGGGAGTTTCAGACAGCCATCTCAGAGCTGACACAATAGCTGCCCTGGTTGAGGGAGTTTCAGATAGCCATCTCAGAGCTGACACAATAGCTGCCCTGGTTGAGGGAGTTTCAGACAGCCATCTCAGAGCTGACACAATAGCTGCCCTGGTTGAGGGAGTTTCAGACAGCCATCTCAGAGCTGCAGCAGCTGTTTAAATTTCCATTCTCGTACTAGAGGTTGTTGTCATGTAAGTTCCACTTTCTTCATCGACGATCTTGCCCTTTACTCTAGCCGTGTAGCTCCATCCTGATTTGTCATCACGAAGTACAGACCTACCAGAGATATGTGTTATTATTTCAGAGCCAAGAACAGTTTATTTAACTCAGTTGCCCGCATGTTACTGGGACCTGAAAGGGTAGCGAAGAATAGTAACAAAGTAACCTTATGTCATGACCTTGACACCATCACCAGAACTGCCATGCTATGGACTCCAGAAGGAAAGTGAAACCAAGGCCGACCAAAAGCCACCTGGTGGAGAACAGTGGAGGCGGAGATGCTAAGCATGAACCAAAGCTGGGGCACCACACGAAAGATGGCTGTCGACTGAGCAAAGTGGAGACATTTTGTTGCTGCCCTACAAGACGCCACTAGGCGTGATGGTCACTGACTGCTTTGTCAGTCAGCGACCAAGGATCAAAGTGGAGACAGTTTGTTGCTGCCATACAAGACGTCACTAGGCGTGATGGTCACTGACTGCTTTGAAAGATTCCATTAATGAGGGTTGGGTAGGGATCCAGTTACTCCATCCTGTATGAACAATAAGCCGTACAATTTCAACAATATGGATGTCACATCAGTCTTATTGTGCGGCTGTGAAACGTGGAGACCGACAAAAAACTGACCACCATGAAGCTACGGACTTTCATAAATGTGATTGGGCAGAATAGAATAACTGATATGGTATGATACGATCATCAAATTGGAAGTAATGGAATGGACCAGACCAGTATATCAGGAGGTGAGGACACTCATTGAGAAGACAAGCTGATGATAGCTTTACAAGGTGGACACTGTTCTGGATATCCCAGGATAAGAGAATAAAAGGTAACGTAGTCCCATAGCAGACACTGCCGTAGGTGAGTGAATTGTTAGAGACTTCACTTTACTAAGTTTGATCATTTTCAGTCTATGTCCAAAATATTTGATCTAATTTTGATTGTTTTCAGTCTGTCCAAAATATTTAATGTCTAATTTTGATCATTTTCAGCCTATGCTCAAAATATTTTATCTTATTTTTATCATTTTCAGTCTGTCCAAAATATTTCATCCATCTAATTATGACCATTTTCTGTCAATGTCTAAAATATTTAATCTGTCTAATTTTGATCTTTTTCTGTCAATGTCTAAAATATTTTATCTGTTTAATTTTGATCATTTTTCGGCCATTATTTCTCTTCTCATTCCCATTTCTTTACAGACTTCTTTATTTGTCTGCATCTCTTTCCATGCAAACACAGACAGTAACTTCCACAGAAAGTCCAAAATATTTATTCTGTCTAATTTTGACCTTTTTCTGTCAATGTCCAAAAATTGTATGTCTAATTTTGATATTTTTCTGTCAATGTCCAAAACATTTTATCTAATTTTGATCATTTTCTGTCAATGTCCAAAATATTTTATCTGTCTAATTTTGATCATTTTCTGTCAATGTCCAAAATATTTTTTCTGTCTAATTTTGATCATTTTCTGACAATGTCCAAAATATTTAATCTGTCTAATTTTGATCTTTTTCTGTCAATGTGCACAATATTTCATGTCTAATTATGATCGTTTTCTGTCAATGTCCAAAATACTTAAACTGTCTAATTTTGATCATTTTCTGCCAATGTCTAAAATATTTAATCTGTCTAATTTTGATCTTTTTCTGTCAATGTCCAAAATAAACTGAAGCACATTAAAAACGCACCACCTGTATAATCCAGGAACAGAGTGTGAAATGTAAATATAAGTGTTTACAAGTTTACATATTTGGAATCTTTATTCATTTTCCTATGAATCCATGCTGGTCATTAATTTGTACATTTGATTGTTATGAAATTCATTGCATTCTGTGCAGGCAAGGGAGAAAACCAAAAATGCAACCAATAAAAAAATTCATTCACACTATCCTCAGTATCTGGTATGTCCACCGTGTGCTTGCAAACAAGCTTGGCAGCGGCTCCGCATGGAACGCACAAGTCTCTGAAGGAAATTCCAGGGAATCAAGTCCCATTCACGTGTAAGAGCAGCTTCGAGCTGTTGCAGATTAGCTGGAGAACCTTGCCTGTAGACTCTGCGTCCAAGCTCGTCCCACAGATGTTCTATAGGGGACATGTCTGGTGATAGGGCAGGCCAATCAATCGTCACAATGTTCTGCTGCTGTAGATATTGCTGCGTAATGAATGCGGTGTGCGCACGTGCGTTATCCTGCTGGAGAAGCTGCAAGTCTGGATAATTTGTGAACGCAGGAGCAACCAATGCATCCAGAACCTCATCTCGATATGTCACAGCATTAACATTTCCACGGAAGACGTGAAGAGGCAAGCGATGGTGAAAACTGAATCCTCCCCAAATGTGAATACTGCCACCTCCAAATCGGTTGTGCTGACGAACACAGCAATCTGCAAAGCGCTCTCCACACCGTCGCCAAATCCGCATACGTCCATCAGCAAAGGATAGGTTGAATCTGCTCTCGTCTGTGAATAGGACAGCATTCCACTGCAGTCTAGTCCATCTGACATGTTGCTCTGCCCATTGCAGGCGCTGCTGATGATGTCTGCGAGTCAAATTTGGCCCAACATAAGGTCGTCTTGCAGTAAGGCCTGTATCTCTGAGTCGTCGTATGACTGTCATTCGAGATACTTACCCACATCTACCCACTATTGCTCTTGCTGTTTGACTTGCCGGGAGAGAACGATTCCTTAGGTGACTCAGCACAATATGACGATCTTGCGTAGGGGTAGTAACTCATGGTTGGCCACTCCGAAGTCTATCCCGGGCACTGCCAGTGGTTCCGTAACGTTCATTGAGACGTACAATAGTGCTGTGGTGGCAATTCATCCTTCTGGCAATGGCCCGCGAGCTCATTCCGGTCTCCAACATACCAATGGCTCGTTGGCGGTCGTTTTCAGATAGTCGTGGCATTTCAAGCACATGTACTGGGTGTTTTGTCTCAACGGCCTTTTTATACCGAGTATACTGCCACAACGCGTACACATTTTCAGGGTCATAGCTGTTGGGAATCGTGTTGCACGTGTAACTTTCATTGTTTTCATGTAGTCTGTACACAAACCCGTGGGTTGAATCATGCACTTTCCATTCCAGCAGCCATTCGCTCTCTACCTCATGACAAACACGGGGAAAATCCATTCCCACACTTTTTTTTTCCAGCTTCTCGGCATCAGTATATATATAATAGTGGTGCATTTTTAATGTGCTTCAGTATATATTATCTGTCTAATTTTGATCGTTTTTTGGCCATTATTTCTTTTCTCATTCCTATTTCTTTACAGACTTCTTTATTCGTCTGCATCTCTTTCCATACCAACACATACAGCAACTTCCACAGAAAGTCAACACCCAAAAGTTACAACACAAAATATCATCACCTTGTTGTTTTTTTTTAATTTGAAATAATATTTACACTGAATGAAAAAACATCAGACAGTATTTAACAGTCATCACCAGAAAACTCTGGCCAGTGACGAGAATGTACACATGCGTACTGTACAACAATATACAAATGTGTGGCCTAGCTCGTCTTAAGTATCATCATTTTCATTTTCGCTCCCAACGAAGCGTGAAGCCACCACTGCAGCTGCCTCTCCCCCCCCCCCCCCCCCCCCCCCCCTTACAGGAAGCCTGCACAGAGCATTCACATGCTCTAGCAGCGGTAGTTTCTGTATCAGTCTGTGTTACATGATGAGGATGCCAGCCCAATGAGCAAGTAGTAGTCTACTATTCTTTCTTTGTGTTGTAAGAGACCCCCCTCAGCGAACTATACAGGGCTGTCTAAGCAGTCTTCACAGATTACTGAACCGTCAACAAGTCCACAAATATGAGGGAGACACAATTTAATGAATGATCTTTGTTAAACATGCATCAAAGATTTCTTTTGTTTTCAACAAAAAAAGAAACACAAATATGTTTTAGTATCATCATCATCATCATCTATTCCCTTTCACTCATTAAGGAGAATGGAACCACCATTGCAACTAGTCGCCAGGAAGCCGGTAGCACAGCTTTCATGCTCCCCGTGCAGCTGTAGATTCTGTAGTAATCCATTTTACCTGGTGGGTTGCCAGCCCCCATCAATCAATACCCTTTAGCTCCCCGAGGAGCATAGGCCTTCAACAAACACATACCAAGTCTTCCTATCCTGTGCCATCAGCCCAAATTGTGATAATAAGTAGCCGAAATAAACTTTTGATTTTCAGAATTTTTCGGTTTTTTTTTATAAAAGATTACAGACCTGCACCTGTCAAATCATCTTTTCTGATGGGTCATTGCATACAAGTTCACGAATACTGACTGACGTGTCGTCATCATCATCATCATCAATCCTTTCCCTCTTCACTCCATATTAAGCCACCACTGCAACTGGTCCCCTTGCAGGAAGCCTGCACTAAAGCCTTTATGTTCTCTTGTAGCAATCTCTTTTAGATGATAAGGTTGCTAACCCCCATACACAACCCCATATAAAGCCACCTTTTTTACAACATGCCGCAAGCAGCTACAGTCCTATTCTTTGTCTGTCTCCTATGACGACCCCACCGCCCCAACAGAAACTATAGGGGGCTTCAACTTGTGAACTGTCTCCTCTGAGGACCCCACCGCCCCAACAGAAAACTATAGGGGGCTTCAATTTGTGAACTGTCTCCTCTGAGGACCCCACCGCTCCAACAGAATCTACAGGGGGCTTCGATTTGTGAACAATATTCACATAAATGTGGTATAGCCACGTGTTTTTATTATTGATCCAGCGGCGCTTAGGCTTTCGCCCTTCAGCCCAATGCCATGCAGTGATATCTGCAGCCACGTGTATTTAAAACATGGTATTTAACTGATGCAGAAGATGCTGGATGACTCTTAATTGAAAATGTTAAGGGGAGAAGTGACAGTGAACTGCAGAATTTCTATACATATGCACAAGGTTAACTTACAATAGTAATAGCTAGTTGTACCAATTTATATGATGGTATAATGCTATTGGTTGCCATGGAAATGGTGGCCATGTTGGATTTTAATACTATATATTTAAAATCACTAAGGCTTTTTTATTAGTTGAGTTATGAGTACCAAAACTGAAATGTGAGCTCATCACTGTATTTTAAAACTTTTTTTTAAGATTAGATTGTTGATAACTGTAGTAGATTCTGAGATATAGAGTGTTTAAAGTTAGTATCCAAAAAACAGTAACATCTTTTCCCCCAAATTTTACATTACTTGCAATAAATCACAATTTTGATGTTATCAAAAAATCAAATCTGACACAAAAGTTTTATTATCCAATGGAAAGTATCTGTGCCAAATCTCACACTGACTGACCAAGAAATAAATGAGCTATAAGAAAATTGGGAACTAAAAACATAGTTCTGAGAAATTCATGGTTTTCATCATAGGGAAAGAACAATTTCATAAGAAAATGCAATTTTCAAAGTCAAAATACACCTACCTAAGATGTATTCTGACACAATGATTTTGATATAATTAGATTAAAGAGAATATATATATTATCAGAACACAGACTAATACCAATTTTCATTTGTGTCCTCTTTTGTCTTAAGTTGCACTGCTAACAGAATCCTACCACCTCGCTCTGTCCATTACATATTCACTCATCCACGACAGTCATGTTTCCATGATAAATAATGGACACAACCACTTCACAAATCAACAAAGTTAACGAGAGCATCAACAATTCTTTAAATGAGGAAATAATAAAAAATATGTACATTGACATGAACAATAAGAATCATTTTTGAAGTATTAAACAAAGGAGTATCTTGTTATTTAATTATGTGGGATACATACAAAATGTACACAATACAGGTATCGTCAACAATGTCGCACTAACATCAACAGCATTCACGTCTCACACATGGGAACCAACGAGACACCTCTAGCTCTGTCCGTTGTAATTTCCTACCTGTGCATGACAAATTTATTGCCATCAAGTCTAAAGGAAAACAAAACAAAAGGGTTTTAAACACATACCATCGTGGTAAGATGACATTCGTTCTGACGCCCCATCGCCCACCCAACTCATAAAAATAATAACCCGTTCTTGTTTCCAAGCACATCAGGCACAAGTACCTCCTCAAACTCACAGTAGCCCACCAAGTAAGCACATTCATGCAGTGTTTAACCTCGACACAAATGTTTGAAGGCCCTACCCCGAGAATCATTATTTCTCTGTTTGCTACTTATCAAGCATAGAACCACCACTGCAACACCCCCCCCCCCCCCCCGTCCCCCCCCCCAGCAGGAAGCCTGTACCACAACAATCATGTGCCGTCACAGCAGCGGTTTCTGAAGCAATTTGTTTCACACAATGAGGTTGCCAGACCCATATTCGTCACCTCTTATGACGACGTGCCGAAGGCGACGGTACTATTTAAATACATTGTGACGGCGGTACTATTTAAATACATTGTGATTTCACAAGACAGGCCATCTTAAATATCAACAGGAAAAAAAAAACATCAACAAAATAACAAACTAGGACATTAACACATTCTACCCCAAGCTACACTTCATAAGATGTCATGAGCCATACAGAATATATATTCTCATATTTACTGGCTATTTTTGTTATTGAAGAAAACAAATAACTATAACTCGCAGCAAACATGGATAACTTATTAAGGGGAAGAGCTACAATGAAATGCTATTCTGATAAAGAATTGGAGGATTTCAATTAAAATAACAGGTTTTACCTACAACAACAATAGTTATGCATAACAAAACATTTGAGGGTATAACGCAATTGGTTGTCATGGAAATGTGGCCATGTTGAATTTTAATGCTACATTTCAATTCACTATGGCTGTTTTACTTTTAAGTTACGAGTACTTGATTTCAAATGGAAGCTCAACATTGTATTTTAAAACTTTTTTGTCACATATTTTTGTTAACTCCATCTATCAGTTCTTGTCACATCCTTGTGGTGGGGGGAAAAAAAATCAGATATCAACATGTATGAGAAAATATTCCATAAAAGAATTGAGCTCACTACAGATTTCTCCCTGCAGCTTTGGGGAGGTGTGCTTTCTGTCTGACAAACTTTAGATAATGAATGAACTGTACTAAATCACAGACAACTCAGCCAAGAACTAATCATCAACAAGACATATAAACTACCAACTCAGGGAAGGACTAATCCTCAACAACAACTCAGCCAAGAACTAATCCTCAACAACAGACAACTCAGCCAAGAACTAATTCCCGAGAACAGACATATAAACTACCAACTCACCCAAAGACTAATTTGCACGAACCTGTCTTGATGGGCCACTACCTGAGAAATGAACATACTGCCTCTGACTGACTCACCTTGATGATCTACTAACTCAACATAGATGTGAAGATCACAACGTGATTACTCTTTATGGGTTATTAACTCAGCCAAGATCTAGTCCTCACATACAGACATTCACTGATGAGCTACTATTAATGCAATAAGACACAGGCTGCTCTACTAGCACATATCCCTGATGAAGACTCTGTGATCATAATGAAGGCTCTTACTTTGTATTTTGTCCTAGTAAGGCTTATATTACCAATTTTCATTTTTTCTTCTTCTTCTTTAATCCTTAGCCGCCGACCGTCAAAGCAGTCAGTGGCCATCACGCCTGGTGGCGTCTTGCAGGGCAGCAACAAACTGATTCCACTTTGCTCGGTCGGTGGCCAACCTTCGTACAGTGCCCCAACTCTGGTTCGTTCTTTGCAACTCAGCCTCCACAGTCCTCCGCCAAGTTGTTTTTGGTTGGCCTCTCTTTCATTTTCCTTCAGGGGTCCAAAGCATAGCTGTTCTTGTGATGGCATCGGGGTCTCTTCTGAGGACATGGCCAACCCAACTCCAGTGTCTGCCAGCTATGATGGTGTGCATGTCCTCTTGCTTGCTCCGAGTAAGCAAATCTTGGTTGGCGATGGTATTCGGCCAACAGATTCGGAAAATTTTTCTTAGGCAGGTTGTGTGAAAAGAGGAGAATTTCGACATTTCCTTCTGTGTCACTCTCCAGCATTCCGTACCATACAGAAGCACAGAAAGCACACAGCTCTGATACAATCTTAATTTTGTGCTTGTGCTGTACTGACAGGACTTCCAGATGTTGTTTAGACTATAAAAGGCTGTTCTTGCTTTGTTCATTCTGTTGTTGATGTCTTTGCTTGCTCTGCCATCTGGTGTTACTATGGATGGGTTTGAAAAAAAATCGAAAAAAGGTGATTCGTCTTACGAGGGCAAAAGACAAAGAAAATAGTCTACGTTACGGCCACAAGGCCTTCGTCAGGAAAGGAAAGAAAGTGAAGGCTAGATAGGACACATAAAAACTAAATAAAATAAAAACTGGGTACTTCCCTGAAGGCAAGAACCGAAATTCTATCAAAATCGCTGTCCTGTTGATAAGCGCGTGGCTGAACAGAAAGCGACTTCCGCCGCCGGATGTACACAATGCATACTAAGAAACTAAAAAACGAAACCGGAAAATAAACTACCCAACGTGATAAAAGTGGGGACTGGAAATAGAGGGGGACAGAATGAGTGGGAGATAAATAAATATGAAATAAAAAAATGTATATGGCATACAAATAGAAGAATAGGATAAGAGTGGAAAGAGTAAAATAGAGCAAGAGAGGAGAGGGTGACCTCAGACAAAGGTGTGAAAAGTGTTGAGACCGGCTGGTTTTAGACTGGTGTTACTATGCATCCTAGGTATGTGAAGGTGTCTGTCTGTTCCAGTTGTTGATCCCTTACTGTTATGGGCTCGGGGTTGCTCACATTGAATGTCATGACCTCTGTCTTCTTTAGATTGATTTATTTTAATTTACTCCACCATTATACTGGCCAGGATTTGTTTATGTACTACCAACCACACTGACAAAAATTTCCCCGATTCTTGTGACATGGTCTTTGACTGACATTATGTGTGTACCCTGTCTGCAAAAGTATCCAATTGGCTCAATGGTCAGAGCTCTTTCCTCTCGAACACTTCACTCCCCTGCAGCAGTATTTACTTTTGGACTATCTTTACCTTCTCCCCCCTGTAAAGAAGGAGATATTTAACCTTTTATATGATTTACAAATAACCTCTTTACAGGTAAACGTAGAAAACTCTATATGAATGATATCTGAAGGTTTAACCTCTGACAGTCAAAAACTTATTATCAATGTTTACCTTCGTTAAAGTGTTCAGAATTGTGAAAACACAAACCAACATGAGAAAACAAAAATCAATGTTATCTCAAATGACTTCTCTATATCGTTTTGTTTCAGGGCTCCCCCTTCTTTAGCAAGTTTATCTGCCCCTTTGTTGCCTGGAATGTTGCAATGGGCTAGTATCCACTGGACTGTGCACTTGTTGAAGCATTTGGCCAAGCTTCCAAGTGAGTTTATCAGATCTTTTAATCCTTTAGCCTGTGGTGGCTCTTCAGGGCTGTTATTACTGAGAGGGTATCTGTAAAGAACAATATCTGTTTTTCTGCATGTGCTTTGTACTTACAAGAGTTTCCACCGCCTGTTTCAAGCCCTCTGCTTCAGCACTGAAGTTATTGCAGTATGTGCCAGTGGCAATTGCCATAGTGTGAATTCTATTTTTTAATTTAAAAAGGATGCCAGCTCTCCCATTTTCAATTGCATTTTTTGCTGAACCATCAGTATATGTGTGTGTGTGTCTACAACCATCAGTATATGTGTGTGTGTGTGTCTACAACCATCAGTATATGGACGTGTCCAGAGCTTTGCTGGAAATTTTAGGTCAACATACTTGGTTGCTATATACTTTCTTTAAATTTCTGTCTGAATTTCTTTATTTTGCCTGGAATATCAGATTTCAGATCAGGAAAGCAACTTCTTTTCCGCAGTGGGATTATTGTGCTTCGTGGTATTTCCTTTGTGATTGAGTTTGCTGGCATGGTATCTTTGTTACTCCTGGGCAACAAAATTAGTTGGCTTGAACCTGCCTCTTCCTAGCCTGTTTATTCTCTTGCACATAGTGTGTCCTTCAAGTCTCTTAAATTTTTCAGCTTGTTGTAAGATTCTGTTGTCTCGTCTGTACTCCACTGACTGTAGCCCTGTAATGTTTTCTGTACGGTTGATGTTCCAGCCCCTTAGTTTTGGAGTTTGTTTATTTTATCAAAATGTGACCTAGCTGCCGTCGACCAGGCTGTGAAGCCTTATTCCATAACAAGCCTGACTCTGCCTGTGTAGTTTTTTGAGGATGCTTTCGTCAGCACCCCATGTGGTATCAGCTAAATTTTTTCATAATGGCTATGCTCTGTTTTGCCCTATCTGCAGCGGTCCAGTGTGATACCTAGGTATGTGAGTTTTCTCTTGTCGCACTGCTTGCCCATTAAGGTGAAGTTTTGCTTGCTGTGGTTTGTTTGACAAGGTAAATATAGTGTGTGTTGTTTTTTGCTCACTGATTTTGAGTAGCCACTTTCTGGACCAACCTTCGAGGACTAACAGTGAATCCTGCATCCACATTCTTTTTTTTGGTGATGTATTTTTCTGAAGTCCACATGGCCAGGTCATCAGCATAGAGTGAACTGTGTAAATCCCCATTACTTCAACTTATGCAATAGCTAAAACAACTATAAAAGCAATATTCAAGTCCAAATGGGACAGAGAACACCCAGGTCACATAAAAGATGATGCCTATCACCAGCTATCTACGTGAGACCAGGTCATAATTTTCCACTTACGTGCTTGTCACAACAGGTTTAGGTACCATCTATATCCCAAGTACAGGATTGGTCCAACAGATCTCTTGTGGCACCAGCCCATGACATCTGCTCCAGTCCTGCCCAACTTACAGTAGTGAATGGAGTGGCATATGGCAACAACCCACTTCTTCCAACAAAAAACTGTTTTGAGATGTCAAGAACCTAGAGCTACT
The DNA here is from genome assembly GCA_024509875.1 of Oreohelix idahoensis. Taxonomy (NCBI): domain Eukaryota; kingdom Metazoa; phylum Mollusca; class Gastropoda; order Stylommatophora; family Oreohelicidae; genus Oreohelix; species Oreohelix idahoensis. Next base: position 31,673 of record JAMPIV010012004.1, read on the forward strand.
GCCTTTATTAGAGTCATTAATGTAAAAGTCCGGGGGCGTAGGAAGAAGAAGAAATAACTTCTCTCTCTTCATCATAGACTCTCTCTCAGAAAACAGATTTTAAATTATATTAATAGTGAAGGTTGAAATAAGTAGCACAATAGTCTGCGAAAACCCTCACAAACAACTGTATGGTACAAATGATGCTTGCAACAGTAGGTATTTCTGTTTACCAGCTAAAATGACACTCCCAGGTGGTGAAAGCACCCTAATGTTACCAGGGCCCAAAAGGGGAGCAAAGAATAGTAACACTGTTCCCTGCCATGTATGTCGTAGAAAGTGACTAAGGAGGGTTGGGCATGGGGCTGGTTACTCCATCCTGTAAAAAATTTAAACCACAAAAAATTTCAACAAACATGGACAAGTCAATTAAGGAAAATAAAACACAGCCATACCAAGACAGGGGAAGGTCCTCTCGCAGGGAGGCGTATGATGCAACACAGAGAAAGCCGAAAGGAGTCTGTGATACTGACTAACCTTCTTTCTTCCAGGAGAGGCAGAGGTAGACCAAGAAGCACATGGAGAAGAGAGCTGGAAACAGAGATGAAAATGATGAGGAGAATGTGGAAAGAACTTGAGATGATGGCACGTGACAGGAGGACTTGGCATGTGTTTGTTGAAGGCCTATGCTCCTTTGGGAGTGGAGGGTTATGAATGAATGAATGAGGTGGTGAAAGCGTAAACACACTTGGCTCACCAGTTTTAAAATACATATGCGATTCTTGCCGATTTTTTCTAATTTTGTGGCATTCACATTATTGAAAGTTCTGTACATAAAGTTAAAACTTTTAAAATATTTATTTACGTGGGACTATTTCAAATTCGCACAAAATGTGACAGCACTATTTTTTTTCAATAAATTTTCAGAATGTGAATCCACATTAAATCAACCTTAAATTAAACTATTTTAAATGTAATTTTAATCAATGTTTCTTAAAATATTATATTTACTTTACATTATGCATACTTACTTTCCATACAGTAATGGGGTACCAAGTTGAGAAACCTTTCAAAACAATTCAAGAAAGAGGTGGTCAAATTAACAGCTTATCAAAACAAGGATACACACAAGACTAGACAGACAAAGTGACAATCCCCCTTGATATCAAAACAAGGATCTACACGCAAGACTAGACAGAACAAAATGACAATCTCTGAATATGTTTCATGACATAGATGAGCAAGGTAGTCCAGGAGATCCCATCTGCGTCAGGACACGGTCCAACCACTGCAGAGGCCCGTTGAGATGAATCTCTATCCAGCTGGGTGTGCTTGTTACCGTTTGCCGTCTACAGGAAAAAGAAAAGATGGCAGCTGACATAATTATACAAAATCAGAATATCATCACCATCATTACCTTCAGCTCCCCAAGGATCCTAGGTCTTCAACAAACGTTTGCGAAGTCTTCCTATCCCATGCCATCAGTTCAAGGTCTTTCCATGTCATCCTCATTCCTTTAAAGTCTGCCTCCAATTCTCTTCTCCGTGTGTTCTTCAGCTCCCTTTAACTCTTACCCTGGGGTTTCCAGAACAAGGATTGATTTGTAAAACGGGACCCAAAGACGCAGCAATAGAGAATGCAGTCAGCAACCCATAGCTTGACTGCTTGCGTCAGGGTCAGCGAACCAGAGCTGACCAAGACCCTACTCCACCTCCAAGTGATGGTCCTGGAAACAGGCTGCATCACTGCAGTCTGGCTGAGAGAGTAGAGATCAAAGAGGGAAGGTAAACCCGGTCCCAAAAAATGCTCTGCTGAAGTTGGATGTGTCGGCCAAAAGGCGCAGATATCGCAGCTTCGCTGTAAACAGACACAACGCAACCAACGTCCTTTTCAGGACGAACGAGGAAGAAGAAGAAGATTTGTAAAACTGTCAACAGGTTTCCTCAGTGTGCGTCCTGCCCATCGCCAGCATCTCATCTCTTGTTCCAACAGCATCCATGTACTACTTACTTACTTACTTAGTCGTTCCCCTTCTACCGTGAGGTGTAGAGGTTTGGAAGAGAGAGCGCCAGACTATCCTATCGGCTGTCTTCCTCCTGGCCTGGTTCCATTCTAGTCCTCGATCCTTCAAAGATTGTTTAATGTTGTCCTCCCAGCGGACTCTGGGTCGTCCTCGGGGTCTGGATCCTTGGCTCTTTGTTTCCCATGCTTGTCGTGGTATCCGATCTTCTCCCATTCTGCAGACATGGCCAAACCATCTTAATTGGGACTGTTCTACTTGGGTCTGCAGGGGGTAGGATTTAAGGCCTTGACGTATCGTCTGGTTGCATACCATGTCTCTTCTTGTTACTTCAACCACCTTCCTCAGATACCTCATTTCTGAGGTTTGGATCTGGCTTTTATGGGTTGTAGTCATTGCCCATGACTCGCATCCGTATGTCAAGACTGGGACATAGGTGGAGCGGTATACAGCCATCTTCGTTTTCTTACCAACCTCTCTCTTGCTGAGGAATCCTCGATTTATGGCCTGAAAAAGTCTCCCAGCTGCTGCTTTTCGAGTGGCCAACTCTTCTTTGATGCCTCCCTTTCGGTCTATAATAGCTCCGAGGTATTTAAAGTGGTCGACCTGCTCCAGGACCTGTTCTCCCAGCTTAATCTGATGTTTTCTTTCTTCTCGTGATATCACCATGGATTTTGTTTTAGAGCTGCTTATGACCATCCCTCTCTTCTCCAGCTCTTCCTTCCAGACTTGCAGGTTGGATTGGAGATGTGCCTCTGATTTAGCAATCAGGGCAACATCATCAGCAAATGCCAGCTCCGAAATATAGACCTGTCTCATCTTCCAGTACCCCACTGAATACTTTCTTGTTCTCTCCTTACATGCCTTGATGACATCGTCCATAAGGAGTATGAAGAGGTAAGGTGATAGGATATCACCTTGTCTTACACCAGTGGTGGTCCTGAACTCTTCCGACTTATGGTTTGCTGTCCTCACATAATTTCTGCAAGACTTGTAGAAGCTCTGTATAGCATGAATCAGAGGTGCTGGAATATTCTTCCTTGCCAAACAGTCCCAAAGTTTGCTCCAGGGGACCCTGTCAAACGCCTTTTCCAGATCTATGAAACAAAGATGCATCTCACTCTTATACTCAAGGGCCTTTTCACTCAGCTGTCTGAGTGTGAAGATTAGGTCTTGAGTACTTCGGTTTGCTCGGAATCCGCACTGGACCTCATCCAATTGTGGCTCAGCTAGGCGTCGGAGTCTCTGCTCTAGGATTCTAGAGTAGATTTTACCAGGGACACTGAGAAGGGATATGCCTCTATGGTTTCCACACTGTCGATTGTCACCCTTTTTGTACTACTTGGACCCAAAAGGGGAGCAAAGGACAGCAACACTGTAACACACCATTCATGTTGTACAAAGCAACTAAGGAGGGTTGAACATGGGGCCGGTAACCTCATCTAGAAGAAATTTTTAACCAAACAAAAAACAAAACAAACTTCAAAAGTCAGGATTTGATACTACAGGTGTGTAACTTTTTGTCCAAACACCCGAAAACCAAAATATTATGAAAATTTAAAGGTTCTTTGGGTGACTTTGGGAAAATTTTTAACACATTTTGGGCGACTTTGGGCAATTTTTGAAAACATTTTGGGTGACTTCTCAAACGTGATTAGGCGACATCTGGAAACAAAAAAAAAATCAGGTGTCTAAAACACCAGATGTCCCCGAGGAGTTCAGATAAAAAAGATACGAACCTGTATTAGATTTTATGAACCTGTTTCTCTACCTGTGATTATTTTGAATTATGATAGGTTTAGCTTCACTGCCTCTTGTGTATCATTGCGCCTGTATTAACACTTACTATTATTGTTTATTTATATGGCTACTGCTCTCTGAGACATGTCATTGTCTGTTTGTAGCGATCCCCACGGGGTCGAGTTATTCACTCTTTTTACCCTTGCAACAAAATTTGGAGTAGAAGTTTTGGGCTTTCTTGCAACCCCAGAGAGCTTCCTAGATTCATAGGCATGTTACACCAGGCCCATCTTGGCGTGTGTGTGTAATGTCCCGAGGTTTGATGGCTCTCTGCCCTGCAAAGTGGGTTATTTCTCTGAGACAAGCAGAAGATAACTGGCAGGAGCAGCCAGATGATGGACAGTTGTAGGCTTTGTTGCAACCCCAGAGGACCTCCCACTAATTGGTGTGTGTGCAATGCCCACGAGGAGGATGGTTCTCTACCCTGCATGTCATTAGAGGCGGCTAACATGACGGCATGCATGGGGACTGGCAACCTCGTCATGTAAAACAAGCTGCCACCGAAACCAATCCTGCAAGGGGCACAAACATTGCTTTGGTGCAGGCTTCCTGCAAGGGGACCAGCTGCAGTGGTGGCCCTATCCTCTGTAGGAAGTAAAGACAGCAATGATGACTGTGACGCTGGGTTCAAACAAATTTAGCCCTAGGGTGGAGCTAACACCCACCCAAAATTCTTCTTGATTTTAGGCACGCCTATTTGTCATCTTTTTTCTAGTTTCTGTTGCTAAAAGTCACTCAGACTTTTTGTCTTGTCTCAGACAGACTCTGAAAACCACTCATGACAATGATGATTATTTAACAGTTGCTGGCCCAGAAGGCACTCCAGCACGGGAAATCAAAGCAGATACGGACACCTCCATAGATATTATACAAATTACACTGTAATGTCTGGGGCAGAGAGAAGAGATACCAGCAGAATGGAATGGAAGGAAGAATATATGATCAAGCTGCCAAAGAAGGGAGATTTGCAAGAGTGCATAAATTACAGAGAAATAATACAACTAACAGTGCCAGGACAAATATTAAACAGGACCATGCTTGACAGGCTAAAAGACATCACTGACAGAAAGTTGAATGAAGATCTGGCACATCTGCGACAGAACAGATTTTGTTCAGACCAGAAAGCCACACTGTACAGACCAGACAGCTACACTGTGCAGACCAGACAGCTACACTATGCAGACCAGACAGCTACACTGTGCAGACCAGACAGCAACACTATGCAGACCAGACAGCTACACTGTGCAGACCAGAGAGCTAAACTGTACAGACCAGAGAGCTAAACTGTACAGACCAGACAGCCACACTGTACAGACCAGACAGCTACACTGTGCAGACCAGACAGCAACACTATGCAGACTAGACAGCTACACTGTGCAGACAGAGAGCTACAGAGCTAAACTGTGCAGACCAGACAGCCACACTGTACAGACCAGAGAGCTACACTGTGCAGACCAGAGAGCTAAACTGTGCAGACCAGAGAGCTAAACTGTGCAGACCAGAGAGCTACACTGTGCAGACCAGTTGAACTGAGCTTGGAACTGAATGATCTACAAAGCATATTTTAGTAGTGTGTGCAAAACTCTGTATTTATCTTCTCATCCATGACAGCTTAGTCGATCTCAGTTGTTATGCTTGCTTTCTTTAACATCCTATGAGGTTCCCTTAAGTAGGAGCATCATTCTTCTTTTAATATCTCTGCCAAGAGTAATCTTGAGTGAAGGTTGATACCTGTTATACCCTCATCATTATACTCATAAGTTAGGCCATTGTTGGACCACTACTGCAAAGCAAAGGAATGATCCATGCCACAAAAACCCAGAAGAAAAAGACTACACTGACCTGTATTCTGCTCCCCATCCTTTAACAAAGCTCATTCTGATAGTGCACATGCGTGTCAATTGGTAAACAGACTCAAATCCTTGATTCACTGACTGGGCAAGAAGTGCAGCAAACTCCTGATTGTTGAAAATTTTTAAGTTGCATCCTGCACAACATTTAAAAAAAAAAAAAAAACCTTTAATGCTAACAAACACAAATTTGGAATTTACTGACAAAATTAAATTCAGGTTATAACTGTCAGCAATATGAAACACATTGAGAATTTAGTACTCCATCTATGAGCAACTGGAGTTAGCATTTTATTTATACTATTCATGTTCTAAAAACTGTCCATTTCTGATACAGGGCATATTGTACAAGGTGATTAACATGAGGCTGGCAACCTCAACATGTAAAATAAATTGCAGCGGAAACCACCATTGCAAGATCACGGGGGGGGGGGGGGGAACTTAGTGCAGGCTTTCTGCATGGAGACCAGCTACAACAGTGGCTTCATGCTCTATACGGAGTGCAGAAGGAAATAAATGATGATTTCTGAAACTACTGTTTTTCCTGTTAAAAAGGCAACTATTGTGAAGACAGGCAACCATTGAGAAGACAGGCAACCATTGTGAGGACTGGCAACCACCGTAAGACAGGCAACCATTGTGAAGACAGGCAACCATTGTAAAGACAGACAACCATTGTGAGGACTATGTCTAATCTGGACGCAGTTTCTCAAGAAAATGACTATGAAAATTATGTGAAGTGTGAAAAAAGGAATTACTTAACCGATCATTATGAGATAATACAAAAACACTGCCTTATCTCCGACAAGTAGAAATCACCAGAAGCTGACAGAACACCGATGTGTACTAAAGTTTATGTTGGTCACTATTGCCTTTTCTGTCAGTAATATCACTGCTTGTGTTATTCTGAATATGGTTTGATTCTAATACCATTACTTTCTTATTTATTTTTTTAACTCTTGATTTATGAGCGTCTAATTGGCAAAGTGGTTAGAGCACTGGCCTAACGCTTATTATATTTTTAACTATTCATTCATTCATACGATAATACAAAACAAAAACTCAAAAAGTATTATAAAATACAGTAGAACTCCATTTATCCAAACCCCAATTATCCGAACATCCAATTATCCGAACACTTTTTCCAGAAAAAAAAAATCTGACGCCACCAGTCACGTTAGACTACAGTTCTGAATCTTTTGATGTGGCAAGCTTCAAATGTGTGCGAACAATTTGTAGACAATGAGATGGGCTAATGGACGGTCGCTTACGTACAGGAAGTCAGTTAGATCATAAAGTCAGTTAATATCTGGTTTACCAATCCAGTGTACGTGTGCGTTCTAGGCAGAACACTGACTAAACAGACAGTTCAACTTAAAATAATTGTGTCTGCTACTACAGCAGAATAATTTTGGTGTACACGTATTTCTCTGTGCGATCTGGCATCTTCCAGTAGGCCTAAAGCATATAAAAGGAACCGCAATGTTTTGTCAATTGAAACGAAAACAAAAATTATCAAGAGACTAGGAAAATGTGAAACTGTGTCTTCATTTGCGAGGATTTTCAATGTTGGGAAAGCTACCGTCTCTGACATCAAAAGTAACAAGGATAAAATTATGAGTTTTGCATCGAAATTGGATAGTGAAAATTGGTCGAAGAAACATAAAACCATGAGAAATGCGAAAGATTTGAAATTGGAAGAGGCTTTGTATATATGGTTTGTGCAAAGAAGAAGCAAAGGGGAACCTATCTCTGGCTCTCTATTGTGTGAAAAGGCACTTCAGTTCAACAATCAACTTGACGGTCCTCCTGACTTTAAGGCTAGCCAGGGATGGTTAAGAAACTTTAAATCTCGTCATGGCATACGAGAATTGAAGATTCAAGGGGAATCTTTATCTAGCGATGCAACTGCCGCTGAAAATTTTAAAGAAACATTCTAGGCTTTTTTGGAAGAAGAAGGTTATTTACTCGATGATGTGTATAATGCCGATGAGACTGGCTTATACTGGAAATCATTGCCTCAAAAATCACTTGCATCTCAGCGCAAAGCAGCTGCCCCTGGGTTTAAAACGTGCAAAGAGAGAGTAACAATTTTGGTAGCCGCGAATGCCAGTGGAAGTCATCGTTTACGGGTGCTAATGATCGGCAAAGCCATAAAACCACGTTGTTTAAAGAATGTGACATGTCTCCCATTGTGCTACAAAGCACAGAAGAGTGCTTGGATGAATAGTGAAATATTTCTTGATTGGTATACAAATCAGTTCATCCCAAATGTGAAGAGGTTGAAAGAACAAGAAAAGAAAACTGGAAAAGTAATACTTCTACTGGACAATGCACCATCTCATCCAGAGACGGATACATTGAATGCAGTTGATGCAAATTTTAAAGTAATTTTTCTGCCTCCCAATGTAACAGCACTGATTCAACCAATAGATCAGAGTGTTATAGCAAAGCTTAAAAAGATGTACAAGAAGGAAGTCCTGCGTCGTTTATTGTTGGCTGAAGATGAAGAAAGTGTGGTGGCGTTTTCCAAAAAGCTTAATCTCAAAGACTGCTGCTATATGTTAGCTGATGCTTGGACCACCCTGTCACAAGATAATCTCAACAAGGCTTGGAATAGATTGCTTGGGAAAAAAGGAGGAAATGAAACTACTGCAGTGGACACAAATGATGATTGTATAAATGAAGTTGTGGAACTGTTTCAAGCAATGCCCGGATTTTCGGACTGTGACAAAGATGATGCACACATGTGGCTAGAAGATGATAATGATTCTGGTTTTCAGTTTTTGAATGACGAAGAAATTTTGTCTTTTGTGCAAGAAGAAAACCAAATACATGTAGTGACCGATGATGAAGACTCCTCAGAAGTACATGATGTACTTGTAGATTATGAAGAAAACCCAAAACGTCGACCAAGTCCTGAAGAGGCCTTTATAGCACTAGAAACAGCGATGGCTTGGTACGAGCAAGAAGATGACAGCTGTCCTACACAGCTTCTCCTGTTGAAGAGAATGCGGGACTTAGCAGCCAAAAGCAGACTATCCAGTTTGGTGCACAAGAGGATTCCTCATTATTTTAAATAGTGGGCTACATCTGTGCAAGTACATGTATACGTAAGTTGCGCCTGGTTTTGAATCGTTTGTAATGTTATTTTAAAAACATTTCTCTTTCTTAACAAAAATAATTAATACAAGTAGTACATGCACTGCAGTGTAATGAAAGATTTTGGTGATACAGTGATCTAATACAGTGTGGGTATTATTATTACAGTACAAGTAAATATGTTTTATAGTGTATTTTGCTTGTGATTGTTAATTATTTTTAGAAATATGTGTACATGTACTCGATACATTATGTAATCCAATTATCCGAACATTTGATTATCCGAACGATGCTTGGTCCCATGGGGTTCAGATAAATGGAGTTCTACTGTATGATAATTTTTATTTAAATTGAATTGGTTCTTAAAATAATGGTCCGGCTTCATTGCTGCTCTCAAATCAGATTTGATTATTCTGAGGACTGAGAACAAACGTTATACAGTGACTTGAGTGGGTGGTAACGCTATGACAGTCAAAGCAGCGTCTTGGATGATCTCAAGGTAGCAGGGTATTGCATTTTGAGTGCTCAGTTTAGAAATATGATCAAATTTCTCAACCTCTTTCAGTGCTGGATAATGTAATGTTAGAGCAGGATTTGCAGAACTATTGCCCTTTCTAATTTAAACAGCAGAAGACTTTTTCTCAACTCATGATTTCAAAGATTTTTTTACATCCGTTGCTTAAAATGTACTAAGTTAATAATGAACTACTACACTGAAATGTTATTTCATTTTTTTTAAGGAGTTAACATCCTATGAGGTCCCCTTAAATAGAAGGACCATGCTTGAGAGGCTAAAAGACGTCACAGACAGAAAGTAATTCTATCATCATCATTTTGTCTGAAAAGTTGGATGAATATATCAGCCAAAATATCATCATCATTTTGTCTGAAAAGTTGGATGAATATATCAGCCAAAATACCATCATCATTTTGTCTGAGAAGTTGGATGAATATATCAGCCATAATACCATCATCATTTTGTCTGAGAAGTTGGATGAATATATCAGCCAAAATATGATCATCATTTTGTCTGAAAAGTTGGATGAATATATCAGCCAAAATACCATCATCATTTTGTCTGAGAAGTTGGATGAATATATCAGCCAAAATACCATCATCATCTTGTCTGGAGAAGTTGGCTGAATATATCAGCCAAACTACCATCATCATTTTGTCTGAAAAGTTGGATGAATATATCAGCCAAAATACCATCATCATTTTGTCTGAGAAGTTGGATGAATATATCAGCCAAAATACCATCATCATTTTGTCTGAGAAGTTGGATGAATATATCAGCCAAAATATCATCATCATTTTGTCTGAGAAGTTGGATGAATATATCAGCCAAAATATCATCATCATTTTGTCTGAGAAGTTGGCTGAATATATCAGCCAAAATATCATCATCATTTTGTCTGTGAAGTTGGATGAATATATTAGCCAAAATATCATCATAATTTTGTCTGAGAAGTTGGATGAATATATTAGCCAAAATATCATCATCATTTTGTCTGAGAAGTTGGATGAATATATCAGCCAAAATACCATCATCATTTTGTCTGAGAAGTTGGATGAATCTATCAGCCAAAATACCATCATCATTTTGTCTGAGAAGTTGGATGAATATATCAGCCAAAATACCATCATCATTTTGTCTGAGAAGTTGGATGAATATATCAGCCAAAATACCATCATCATTTTGTCTGAGAAGTTGGATGAATATATCAGCCAAAATACCATCATCATTTTGTCTGAGAAGTTGGATGAATATATCAGCCAAACTACCATCATCATTTTGTTTGAAAAGTTGGATGAATATATCAGCCAAAATACCATCATCATTTTGTCTGAGAAGTTGGATGAATATATCAGCCAAAATACCATCATCATTTTGTCTGAGAAGTTGGATGAATATATCAGCCAAAATATCATCATCATTTTGTCTGAGAAGTTGGCTGAATATATTAGCCAAAATATCATCATCATTTTGTCTGAGAAGTTGGATGAATATATCAGCCAAAATACCATCATCATTTTGTCTGAGAAGTTGGATGAATATATCAGCCAAAATATCATCATCATTTTGTCCGAGAAGTTGGCTGAATATATCAGCCAAAATATCATCATCATTTTATCTGAGAAGTTGGATGAATATATCAGCCAAAATACCATCATCATTTTGTCTGAGAAGTTGGATGAATATATCAGCCAAAATATCATCATCATTTTGTCTGATAAGTTGGCTGAATATATCAGCCAAAATATCATCATCATTTTCCTTTGTGCACCCTTATGGAGCAGGGAGCCACCACAGCAGCTGATCCCCTTGCAGGACGCCTGCAACAAGCCCTCACATGTTCTTGCAGCAACGGTCTCTGTGTTTATTTGCTTTACATGGTGAGGTTGCCAACCTCATATCAGTCGTTAGGTACAACAAGCAGGAGGTTGCAGTAGTCTTATTCTTTATCTCTTCAGAAACCCCTGGGACCTACACGAGGCGAGCCTCAAATACAGCAGACCCAAATTTGCGACACTTTCATGGCCAGTTTGCCACTCGCCCTCTCTGGGTCTTGTGTTTCAGTAAAGACTCTCCCCACTACCTTATTAAACTCACCTTTATTACCTCTCAGCTGCAAGCATGATTCTTGTTCAACTGCTCCGAGTTCATCACTTCTTTTCATTTATTTTCTACTAGATTCTTGCAAGTCTATCTGCATAAGCTGCCCATCTTTGTAGTCATCCCTTTGGTCTGGCACAGTCCACCTTTTTTGTTATACAAGCAAGTAGCTTGCCAAGAACTGACATGAGTGAACTATGTTGTGCTCATAATGACGCCTGTCCTGATGATGGCACTAATTCTCTTGTGGTCATTTCATTCATGCCCACTCCATTCGAACTTCATTGAATATCTGCAGTCAAACCTATCATGACTGATGGTCAATGCACCATGAAAAAACAAAGGTTTGCGTGCTTTTTGTTTTTAAAAAGGGTGTTCAATTAAGGTCTCAAGATGTTATGTGCATCATTTCCGTATTTTCCCGACAAAACATCATGAAAAGTTTTGTTGTGGATCTTACAGACAGTGGCCGGGTGCCAACCATAACGCTGATTGCAGTTAGGACTCTGCACAAAGACTGCACTGTCACTCAGACACTCGGCAAATACTTCTCCCCCTATGTAATACAACCGTACTCCTCTACCTGTGGGCAGGAAAAACCATAATAAATTCCATCATTCTGTTCATATTTTGCACCACTAATATCAACATACAATATTCTGCTAAACTGTGCACATGTGATGTTGAAGTATGTACACCACCCGACTAAGTTCATATTGTGGATGGAAATATTAGGATAAATAACTTTCATTAGTTAACCAATCATCAAGCACTTGGTCAACCACAGAGTGTATGTCATTTTTGTAAGTCGGTGCTTCTTAACCTTTTAGATTCTAGGTCCTGCATCCCATGACAGCAGCTTGGTTTGTTTTGGTTTTAAGGACTATCTTCGTGGCACACAAACAACTTCATCAGTGCTCCGATCTCCTCCCTTAGATCATACAAGGAGGATCTCAGCAAAGTGCACAAACTCTGTAGCACCAGCGAGGATCCCAATGTGTGTATACAGGAATCACACATTCTATAAATGTTTATGTGATGGGTAAGTGTCTAATTTTTAAATTTTGCCATGGCAACAGCCATATGGCCTACTCTTTACGATTTCCAACTGCCGTGGGATTTTTAACATGCATAACTTGCACACAGGACCTCATATTTTTTCGCACTTATCCGAGAAGGCTGGGCAACCGATCTCACTACCCAGGAGACCAGGGGGGAGTACATCATTAGAACCACTGGTTTTGAGAAAAAAAATGTCCATAAATTATATTCTCTCTACTGGGAATCGAACCCGGTACCTTCAGAATTTGAAGCGGACGCCATACCTCTTTGCCATTCTGACCCCCAGCAGCCTAAGTAGCCTCACAACCCATCTTCTAGGTCGCAAAATATTCCAGAAACACAAAAAATAAATAAACTATGTCTTTTTACATGAAATGAACAGAAAAAATATTATTTTATTTAAATATTTACAGCATACAGCGAGCTTGGAACAAAAATTGGGAAACTAAGTGTCTCAGGCACATGAATTAAGAGTGTTTTTTGTACCTCTGATGACACTGTGAAAATAATAGTTCTGAATATAACCAACACCAACATTTGAAACTTTCTGAAGGTCAATATTTTAATTACAATTACTTAGAGCGTCCGTTTGACAGAGTGGTTAGAGCGCTGGTCTCTTGCGACAAATCTACTGGGTTTAATCCACGGTATCATCCCGCTCCAGTCTACCCAGCTGTAAATGGGTATCTGACTTTGCTCTTGAGCCAGGGAAGGAAAAGGCAGCGGAAACGGTAACTGGTCACCCCACCTCTCGATGCTGGACCTAGTATAGTGAAGTCTTAACAATTCACTCCCCTCCGGCAGTATCTGCTATAAGACTACCTTTATCTTTATATTCGTAAGTAAAGAATGACAGAGAAAGGAACTTAAGATTTGTTTTAAATGTTATAATAAATGTTAGAACAGATGAACATTACTTATACTATAACCCCAGACCTAAGGGTCTGTTATGTTTGGACATGCACCCTAATATAACCGACTAGGTTGAACTGGATGTGCCTCGCCAACACTTTATTTTAAAAAAAAAAAAAGATGAACATTGATCTTTTTAAATGTGACAGTAATCATGAGTTTACCAGAAAAACACGTCTGTCACTGCAGCTTATTATCAATAGTGTTTGAGAAAATGATATCCTAAAAATGTGACGTAGGTTCGATATTGAATTCACATAGTGAATGTTCCATTTTTTACAAACACATTTCAGTTATCTGTATTCTTCTCTTACCTTTCAACTCCCAAAGGAGCACAGGTCTTCAACAAACTGATGCCAAACCTTCCTGTCCAGTGTCATCAGCTCAAGGTCTTTCCACAACTACTTCATTCCCTTCATGCCTTACTCCAGTTCTCTTTTCCATGTGTTCTTTGGTTTTCCTCTACCTCTGTTCACCACAGGATTCCAAATAAGGGACTGTCTGGCAATGATATCAATTACAGGAAACACTACAGCCAGGTCAAGGCACACATTTTTTGGTGAGAAAAACTGTCCTGTATACTACAGGCCTAATACAACTACTGACCTATGTGTCTGCGAGTCATCTCCACCTGTTGTGTTCTGTTCACATTCGACAACAGACCAAGACAAAACCTCTCAGAGTTGCTTGGGTCTGTGAAGCCATCCACTGTCAACGAAGGCTGTGAGGCATGGAAGGTTTCCCCTACCCGCATGTTCAGCTCGTAGTAAGCGATGGAACACCAGTACTCAGGCTCCTTGTAGGTAACAGGTTGCAGCTCTGCACTGTTGTCTGAAATGTAGGAAACAAGGGAAAGATATATGAGGCACAAAGTGCTGATGATGACGTTGTTTTTTAAACTGGGACTGCTGAGCTCATCGCTCATGCGTAGCACCAAGGCCAGGTTGAAGAATTAGCATGTATTTTGTAGCTGTTGAGTGTTGAGTGGTACTGGATAGTGTGATTGTGACTGCTGGCGACCTGGCAATAGCTTTCTTCTGTCTGTGGAAAGTCTTGGGCAAGTCAGAATCACATGTTTAACTGTCTCACATGGATGGATAACGTTGCTGCAATTAGGCTCACATGAGGGGTTTAATTTGTTGAAGTTGAATGTTGAGTCTGATGTGTTCAGTTCTTAATTGGAAGAATGTGCTTTGCTTCACACATTGTAGGTTGTTGATATTGTCATTTTTATTAAGATGGGTCATTTCTTTATATATGGCATGTACAGTAGGCCCTTTGCCAAACTGGTTCAGTCATTTCTCTTCCACAGAGATAATAAAACACTGTTACAATAAATGTATTGATTACTGTAATACAATCAGATCCATTGCAGTGGCTCAGCGCAAGTTGATTGAAACAACTTTAAGAGCTATAACTAAGGTAAGGGACCCAAAGGGATTCACATTGCTCTTGAGTGAATTCCAGGGTTAGACCACTAACCAAGACTCTTAACGCAACCCCTCACAGTGCCTCAATAAATCAGGGAACCTTCTCAGAGATCAAGTAGCCACACCAGTGGCCGAACATCATGATTCCCTCTGTGGTGAAACACGCAGAGAACCCAGCAATGCACACTCAGCATAGGGGAATCATTTGAGCTCCAAGTGTCACCTGGTTGACTGTTTCTCAAAACAGATAGATGATAAGAAAGCGCAAGATGTGGTGACTCCTTAAGACAGCCTAGAACCAGAGCACAGTATTTTTAGCCTTGCATATTTGGACAGCTCCACTGGATTGGTGGGGAATGACACAAGATGCCACCCCCTTTACCCGCTCTAGCTTGAAAGCAGATGTGAGGATCCTTTAAAAGCTTGCTAAGATATAATAGAATACCCGGGAATGAAATAGGAGCTCATAGCTCCAGCTCAAGTTTTGGAATGGCAGAAAAGCCACAGGAAAAACCTACATCTACACTGCAGATAATGTCAAGCATCTTCAACTCGGTACTGGCCACGACAAAGTGACAATCTCAGCAGCCCTAGTTAAACAACAACAATAAGAAATGTATATACTATAGTGTTGTCACTTTATGCTGTTGAATTATTGAATAAAAAGACTGCTGCAAAACTGTTCATTTTTGTAAAATTGTTCTCAAGAACTTTATTGTTCACTTTTCATGATGCAGGTTTCTCATGGGTACCCACACACAACAAACAATTTGAAGAAGCAATTATGTATTCAAAGTTGCTACTAAAAAGATAAATCACCCCTAGTGTGCCGATGGTCAAGAAAGTATGGGCCTAACACCATATTCCCAATATCTCACAATGGACGTGTAACGGGATCTTTTACCTTTTCCTACTAAAAAGATGTCCTTTATATTTTTTTAACTTCTCTCTCATATTTAACGTTTTTGGTGAGGGATTTCAACACCAATATACAGAATGCAGAGATACAAGATGACTGGCTATACAGTTATCTACGACCACTTCCTAAACCTGGGGTAAAGATCCTACACTGCTCAGCAGCTATCGAATGTTCACAAACAGAATGTCTAAGCAAGTTACCTAAAAAGAGGTGGAGAGACACGTAAAGATCCATTTATTTAGAAAATTCACACTTTCTCAATCACACCCTGGGTAGTTACAGGCCAATGAAGGTTACTTGGGGTAATGGCCGGCATATCTGGCATATGATGTTTACAAAGGATTCCAAGTTAAGCATGAAATGGTTGCTCTGGCAACAGACCTGGAGGATGCATACAACAGTGTGAACTTTGCAACCTTGATACTCTGTTTATTGAAATGTGGCACACTATGTCAGCGCTTCGAAACAAGTTCTGGCACTGTGGATCCCATCCCACTGCAACATCCCTGGCAATGAACAGACTGATAGACCGACAAAAAAAAAGAGGAAAGCTACCTCCATGTGATATAAATGTAACTTATGAGCAGCCAAGAGTTTTATCTGAAGCTGATAGAGTAACAAGTGAGGAGAAGTACATCTAGGCCACCAGTAAAATAATGCATATTACCTGCTCAGCAGAAGTTAAAAAGTGTTATCTTCAGACTCAGCACAGGCCACAACAGACCATCTATTCAACAAGCTAATGATAGGAACTACCGATGAGCGTAACCGTGGCACCGATAAAATGAACACTGAACATCTACTGCAAAGGTGCCCAACACGAGTAACAGAGAAAGCACGTCTGGCCGTCACCAGTACCACTTCTGGACAAACTCTACGAAGATGCCAACAACCTCACTGCTTTCTTTAAACATAGTCAAGTTCACATTTGAAAGTGTATGAAGATGAAACATCTGTCATATTACTGTTTACTATATCCCTTTTCTCCTACTTTTAAAGTGTGGGGTGTTTCTTGAGTGATAGTAATCTGTTCATAATAGCAGGTGCTCGTCATAACGTCTGACCCTTCAACTATCAGACAGTATTCTTCACAAGCTTCAAATGTATGCCATTCAAGCTTCATTTATACAGGGGAATCCATGCAGGTTTAGGCGAATAAACAAACCATTAACTTCACAATTACTATATTTTCTTAAATCTGTACGCTGATAATACACAGGTTTCATACATGCATAATGATTTGAAATCAATCTGGTTTGAATATATTGTTTCCTTGCAATGATCTCAATGTGACAGTTCATGTTAGAACAATATGTTATCTCCATATGTTGGGAGCCGCTTAAGCATAGTGGTTACCACACTGCACTGGCGATCGGGTGATCCAGGTTCGCGCCCTGGCGAGGACATTTGGAGAAGTGTCTTCGACCGGGACTTGGACTGGATTAATTCGAGTCCTGGCGAAGACATTTGAAGGAGTGCCTTCGATCGGGGACTGGAGTATCCTGAGCGGCTCCTGAGCACAAACCCTCTGTGGATGGGAAGGAGCGGAGATGAAACGGACATCTGGCTCCTGACCGGGTGGGAAGGAAAGTCCACAGGCTCCCCAGCTTCGCAATGCCATGAAATTTGTTTCATGTCACTGGGCCGAAGGGCTGAAGCCCAAGTGCCGCTGGATAGGGAAAAAAAATAAATCTCCATATGTTCAAAACAACTGAAAAATGGCTGATAGTCAGTGGTTACAGATATTCATTACCAGCATTTGATAAGCACACCATGTAGCTCTTGGGGGTGGGGGGGTGTGTGTCTCTGGAGAGAAGAAGAAAGAACATGCATACTACTCCCTTAGGCATGCCATAAAAGGCAACTTATGAGGCTGTACATGAGGCTGTACATGAGGTTGGCAACCTCATCCTATAAAATAAATTGTTTCAGAAATCATCTCTCCAAGAGCACATGAACGCTTTGGAGCGAGCATCCTCTAGGGAAGGGGGGGGGGGGGGCAACTGCAGTGGTGCATCCATGCGCCTCCATAAGGAGTGAAAAAGGAAATGATGATCTGATATGCACTCACCTAAATGAGGACTGGGTGACATGTCTATGCCATCTGAAATAAGAACAAGAAAATAAAGAGTTGATAATTCTCAACCTCGCTGCTTACTTTTTAAATTATAATTTGGAATTAAAAGTACTTTTAATATTTAGTGTGACCATTTGTCAATTTTTTTTTTCTTTTTAAATAAAATTTTCCCTCATTTTGGTGAGGTGTGCTCCGTTCAACCTAAACACAGGGTATGTCGGTTATATTAGGGCGCATGTTCAAAATATAAATGACCTTGAATATGACCAGGACCTGACACGGGAGCAAAGAATAGCAATACTACACCCTAACTAGGTTGTCGTCGATTTAAGTGACTTTTGAGTTTTGGGTGTTGGGCCGGCTACTCAAATCTTGCAGAAACTTTAAGTCAACAACATTTCAACAAGTACAGGTCAACTACAGCTTACTTACTTAAATGTTCTTCTTCTACCTTCTACCCTGGGGTGTGCAGGTTTGAGAGGGTGCCATACTATCCTATCGGCTGTCTTCTTCCTGGCCTTGTTCCAATCTAGTCTTCGGTCCTTCAGAGATTGCCTAATGTTGTCGTCCCAGCAAACTCTGGGTCGTCCTGGAGGTCTGGCTCTTAGTTTCCCATATTTTTCATGGTAGCGGATCTTCTCTCATTCTGCAGACATGGCTAAACCATCGTGATTGGTACTGTTCCACTTGGGTCTGCAGGGACTGGGTTTTTAGGCCATGAAGTATCATCTGGTTGCGGATCATGTCTCTTCTTGTTACTTCAACCACCTTGCTCAGATATCTAATTTCTGTGTTTAGGACCTGGCTTTTGTGGGTTGTAATTGTTGCCAATGACTCACATCCATAAGTTAAGACTGGAACACAGGTTGAGAGGTATACGGCCATCTTCGTCTACTTGCCAACTTCTCTTTTACTGAGGAATCCTCGGTTTATGGCCTGAAAAAGTCTCCCAGCTGCTGCTCTTCAAGTGGCCAACTCTTCTTTGATGCCTTCCTTCCGGTCTATGACAAATCTAAGGTTTTTAAAGTGGTGACAACTAAAGCAAATAGTTTAAATAATTCAACACGGCCATCCAAGACGGAGAAGGTCTTCTGTTAAGTAGTACCAGTGGAACAAGAGATGGTGATAATAATAAGCTGGCGTTGGACATGACCCATGCTGAGGAATCCTTTTGATAGCATTATAAGCAGTCCTTGTCTGGAATCCCCAGAATAAGTGGTAGAGGTAGACTGAAAAAAACACACAGAGAAAGGAACTAGACACAGACATCTTCTTTGATCCTTAGCCACCAACCATCAAAGCAGTCAGTGGCCATCACGCCTAGTGGCGTCTAAGACACAGACATGAAAGGGATAAAGAAGACATGCAAAGAACCTTGAACAGATGGCACAGGATAGAAAGATTTGGCATGAATTTGTCCGAGACATATGGTCTTCAGGGGGAGCTAAAGAGTTATGATGATGACATTTATATTCGTCATTGATACCCAGGGGACGGGAAGGGGCACATATCTGCATATGTCAATCAAGACCCATGCTCTATAAGGAGCAAAACAGGAGATAATGATTGTCACCGTATAATAACTAAAACTTCATGCATTGGAACCCCTCAGATTTGCCCCGTACAATAGTTCAAATGGGGAGAATCCGGTGCAATGATGATGAAATCAAGAATGTAGCAGGGAAGAAATGGGCTTACGGTACTGCAATAACCTGGACACCGAGGAATTAAGGGGAGAAATGGGCACCGCATTTAAAGTCAATATAGAAAAAAAAAATTATGAAAATTTGGATCAGTCTTGATACTGATAATTTAGACCCTGCTGAACCTAAGCATGACAAAATTAATTGTTAAAACACATTCTAAACTGGTGTATTTTGACTCGGAAGATTGTATTTTCATAAATAAATACAGCTTTTCCTACAAAATAAACAATGAATTTCTCAGGACCTTATTGTCATTTATTAATTTTCCTATAACACTGACACAGTGTTTAGAGTACTGGTCTCTCATGGTTCAAAACACGATGGCGGCATGCTGCAGTCTACCCAGCTGTAAATGGGTACTTTACTCTGCTCATGAGTTAGGGAAGGAACAGGCAGTGAGGAAGGGAAGTGGTCGCCCCACCTCTCAAAGCTGGACCTAGTATAGTGAAGGCTTTAACACATCATTGCCCTACAGCAGTTTCCACTATGGAACTACTTTTACATTTTTTACGATGTTTTGTTTAATCAACACGAGATTTCTACAGAAACTTTCCACTTTGTGATAAAACTTTTGCCAGAATCTGAATGCATTGGTTATAAAGCTATGGGGGCAACACGTCAAAAATGACATGGGGAGAAGTGAAAAAATCAAACTGACTTAAACTCGACTAATTGATTAAACAGCTGGTTTATCACAACATGTTGTGTAAACGTAGGAATATCTTTTAAAACCTTGCCTTGGACAAAAATACACAACAAAAATTCAAAATAAACCTTCCACTACTCTGTCTCTGAATCATTATTTAAGGGCCTGAGCAGCTAAATTGGCTGAGTTACTGTAAATGTAACAAACTCCATTCTATATCTACGGTTAAATATACATATAAGATACTTATTCATATGTGTTACAAATGGGGACACTTCAAGAAATTGCGTCCTAAATCAAACATCCGCCATTATTAAGGATGGGACCAAAATGTGCATTCTTTCAATTAGTGCACACATAATTGCGCCAAGAAATGATTACAATATGGTGGGAAACTTTGTAAATGGAACATGACATTACCAATAAGGCAATTCTCTAATAAGGGAAACAAACACGTGCCAAGTGAATCCTCCTGTCAGATGACATCCCCTCAAGTTCTATCCATGTCTTTTTCATCATTTTCACTTCTGTCTCCAGTTTTCTTCTCCGTGTGTTTTTTTGGTCTTCCTCTACCTCTCTTACTTACCCATGGGATTCAACAGCAAGGACTGCCTGGTAATGCTATCAACAGGTTTCCTCAATGTGTCCCCTATCCATACCCAGCGTCTGCTTCTCATTTCTTGTTCCACTGGCACTTATCTAGCTCCGGCACTTCCTCATGTCTTCACTCCATACAGTTTTGACCTGTTGCCGGTGATCTTCTGTATTTGCTACATCTTCCATATGTTGGAGCACTTGGTATTTGTTGGATATTGTGACCATAAATGTTTCTTGTTTCTTAGATATTAAACTGTTGAATATAAATGCATCTCCACATTAACTGATGATTGAACAATGTCCATAATCTCTCTACACTGTATTTATATTAAATTCATGCCTATGTTGGCCATTGTTTTCTCAATCATTTTTTGGTTCTAATATTCTGTCCCTATATGAACCAATATCTAACTTTATCTAGTGGCTCCCGACTAAAAATCAACTTGAGAAAAAAAAACTACACTGCTGATCTACATTTGTAGACTTGTAAAGTAAGTAATACAACACAATGACCTTACCCATGCCCTGGCTATCTGTTGTGTCCCCTTCCTCACTCAGATACCCAGGGGAGGGCGTATCTGAAAAAGAGAAGGAAGCAAGAATGATACTTTACCAGGTAACCATGGAACAATGCAGAAAACAACTTGCCATTTCACATAAATGTGTATCTGTGTGCACAGCTCCATTTTCCATCACACTTCCCTTCAGCAACATACACACTTTTATATTGTTTTGTTAATGCTGCAGCATCTGAGTTGCACAGTAGTTGGAGTGCTTGCTTCCCATGGCAAAAGAACTTGGTTCACAACCAAATCATGTTAAGCTCCAGACCATGCAGCTGCTAAAATGGGACTCTGTAAAAATGGTGGCTTTGCTCTTGAGTAAGGGAAGGTAAAGAAGGAAGAGAACCAGCCAACTCACATGATAAAGCTGAGATTTAGTATACATGAAATTTCTAATGCTTCACTCCCCTAAGTGAACACCCTTTTTTCAACAACTGGCAGAAAAAGAGAAAAAACAAACCGTGGCCAAGTTAACCAACAACTACTGATGGCTTATCTCTTCAGTACCATAACCAAATGCAAGATTAAAAAAATACTTGATGAGAGGTCACACCAGTGAGTCTGAACATGAAGAAACACTCCAACAAAATGTAGGATCATACATATATCTTGGCAGCAATGTAGACAAAGTTGGAGGGACAGACAGTGATACAGAATACAAAGGGCAAGAAGAGCTTTCACTGATATAAGGAAATCAACAGAAATCAAGCCCAACATAAAAATAATAATATTCATATGCCAAGCCTTTCTGAGCTTAAGCAATGGCACACAAAAAAAGCTGTCAGTCCCAACAGGAAAATTCTCAGGTAACTTCAGAGCAGTAGCAGAGGCCTTAAAAACTGTAGCAGAAGTCCTAATGACAGAAGAAAGCACTGGGAGACAAGTAGTTCTCTTCATAGATGTGCTGTCAGTAATTGCAATGTTGAAGAAAAATTGCTGACCTGGATGACCTAAGTTGTGATACAGTGGATGCCATCTCACCGCAACATCCCCAGAAATGAAGAGGCTGACAAGATTGGCAAAGAAAGGTGGAAAGCTACCACAACTTGACACAGGCATAAGTTAGAAAAGGTCAAGAGTTTTATCAGGAACAGATACAGGAGCAAGTTGGAAGCAGACCCAGGCCACTAATAGAAATGACGGATATTATCAGCTCAGCAGACGTGACCAAGTGGTAATCTTCAGACTTCACACGGGTCACAACAGATTGGGATACCATCTACTCAACAAGTTAAAGATAGGAACTACCAATTTGTGTAACTGTGGGCACTGATAAAATGACTGTTGAACATCTACTTCAGAGGTGCCCAATATATAAGGAACAGAGAAAGTGCATATGGCCATCACCAGCACCATTCCTGGAAAAACTCTACGGAGATACCAACAGCCTCAAGGTGGCCGCTGCTTTCTTTGAACATATTCAAGCTGACCGCTGCTTTCTTTGAACATACTCAAGCTGACAGCTGCTTTCTTTGAACATACTCAAGCTGACCGCTGCTTTCTTTGAACATACTCAAGCTGACAGCTGCTTTCTTTGAACATATTCAAGCTGACCGCTGCTTTCTTTGAACATACTCAAGCTGATAGCTGCTTTCTTTGAACATATTCAAGCTGACCGCTGCTTTCTTTGAACATACTCAAGCTGACCGCTGCTTTCTTTGAACATACTCAAGCTGATAGCTGCTTTCTTTGAACATACTCAAGCTGACAGCTGCTTTCTTTGAACATATTCAAGCTGACAGCTGCTTTCTTTGAACATACTCAAGCTGACAGCTGCTTTCTTTGAACATACTCAAGCTGACCGCTGCTTTCTTTGAACATACTCAAGCTGACCGCTGCTTTCTATGAACATACTCAAGCTGACCGCTGCTTTCTTTGAACATACTCAAGCTGACCGTTGCTTTCTATGAACATACTCAAGCTGACCGCTGCTTTCTATGAACATACTCAAGCTGACCGCTGCTTTCTTTGAACATATTCAAGCTGACCGCTGCTTTCTTTGAACATACTCAAGCTGACCGCTGCTTTCTTTGAACATACTCAAGCTGACCGCTGCTTTCTTTGAACATACTCAAGCTGGCGTCTGAGAGTAAACGAAGAAGCAGAAATGTCAAGTCAGTTTAACTCTATGGTTCTGAAACATGAAGAAAAACAAAAACAATAAGCAAGAGGTTACATGACATTATAAATAGGTGTATCAAAAAACGAGATCATCAATGCGGAACTAATGATGAGAACCAGACAAGTGCCAGTCCAAGATGAGATCTTTCTTCTGCTTCTTCTTCGTACACTCTCAGACGTCCACTTGAATGTTCTCAAAGAAAGCAGTAGTCAGTTTGAAGCTATTTGAATCCCCGTAAAGATTTTCCATGAAAGGAACTGGCGTTGGCCATATTCGCTTTCTCTTTACCGCATATAAAGGGCAACTTTGAAGCAGATGTTCAGCAGTCATTTTATCAGTGCCACAGTTACACTGATCGGTAGTTCCTATCTTTAGCTTGTTGAATAGATGGTATCTCAATCTGTTGTGGCCAGTGCGGAGTCTGAAGATTACCACTTGTTCTCTTCAAGAGGAGATGAGAAATGATGCTGGCGATGGTCATGACACACACTGTAGAAACCTGCTGATAGAATTACAAGGCAGTTCTTATTCTGGAATCACCAGGGTAAGTGGGGTAGAGGAAGACAGAAAAACACATGGATAAGAATACTGGAAACAGAAATGACAGGGATGAGGAAGACACAGAAAGATCTTCAGCTGATGGCACGGGACAAGAAAGCATGGCATACTGTTGCAGGCATATGTTCTATACTGTTGCAGGCATATGTTCTGTGCTAAATAAACATCAGAATTTTGAATTCACATGTCCAGTCAGTCTTACTGTGTGGTTCTGAAACATGGAGAATAAAAAAAAAAAATACAACCAGAAAGCTACAGACTTTCATAATTGGATGCTTGCATAGAACAGAAGGATTCTTCTTCTTCCTCATTCGCCCTGAAAAGGACGGTGGTTGCGTTGTGTCTGTTTACGCCGTAGCTGTGATATCTGCACCTTTCGGTCGACACATCCGACTTCAGCACGGCATTTTTTAGGGACCGGGTTTGCCTTCCCATTTCGATCCGTACTCGCTCAGCCAGACTGCACTGCTGCAGACTGTTTCCAGGACCACCACGTGGAGGTGGAGTACGGTCTTGACCAGCTCTGGTTCGCTGGTCCTGATGCAAGCAGTCAAGCTATGGGTCGCTGACTGCATTCACTATTGCTGCATCTTTGGGTCCCGAACAGAAGGATTGAAGTGTGGTAATGATAAGATCACTAACATGGAACTAATGACAAGAACTAGACAAGCGCCAGTGGAACAAGAGATGTGAAGACGCCGGACATAGACAGGACACACAAAGACAGGACACACACAGACAGGACACACACATAGAGAAAACTTGTTGATAGCATTACCAGATAATCCCTGTTCTGGAAACCCCAGGGTAATACAGGTAGAGGGAAGACCAAAGAACATGTGGAAAAGAGAACTGGAGACAGACATGAAGAAGACATAGTAAGACCATGAGCAGATGGCACAAGACAGTTGACCTTGGCATAATAAGTTTGTTGAAGGCCAAAGCTCTTTGGGAGTTGAAAGGTGAAAGAAAAAGAAAGATATGCTCTGTGGGAAGGTGAAAGGTACTGAATGAACAAAGATAATTAATACCAGCTTCACTAACCTGCAGTATTAAAGGTGGTATCATTGATACTGCTGCTGGTCGGGAGATCCGTGTTTTCGGGTATGGTAGTGCTGTAGTCCTCAAGTATGGGGAAGGTATCCGGTATCTCTGTGTGCCTCGGCACGAGCACTTGAGGCAATGCTGTTGGATATAAGAGCATCATGTTTTTGTATGCAATCACAATAAGAATATAGAACAGTTGTGCATTTTTTTTTTACTTTTGTATTGTGCAAAATCATGAAGAGTAACAGGGAAAAAAGGTATCCTTCTTCTTTTTCTTCTTAGTTCATCCTCACATGTCAACTTGAATATGTTTAAAGAAAGCCATGCTCAGCCTGAGGCCACTGATACGTCCATACAGTTTTTCCAGGAACATTACTGGTGATGGCTAAATGTGCTTTCTCTGTTCCTCAAATGTTGGGCACCTTTGAAGCAGATCAGCATATTTCCTCACAGCTTGCCTCATCTCAGCCAAGGACGCATGATAAAGTGCATTCAGACAGCCTGGCCATGCATCATCCTTGGCAACAGTCATATTAAAATCACCAATGATATAAATACTTTCCATCGCTTCCGGTTATAAACCCATTTTTACCAGACCAGATGCTTTATTATACAGATAACAAAAAACACAATGATAACATGACAACAATATGAGAAGCAAATATAAATAATAAAAAAGCAATTAATACCAGCTAAGTTTAAAATTAAAAGGATATGTTGTTGTTAAACTAGGGCTGCTGAGCTTCTCGCTCTTTTGCAGCCAATACCAAACTGAAGACTTCGCATTATCTAGACCTAGGCTTTTCCTGTGGCTTTTCTGTCAATCAGAAACATGTTGAGTTGAAGTCATGAGCCTTAGTTTCTCCCCCTTGGTTTGCATTTAAAGGATCATCACATCTGGTCCCAAGCTAGGAGTAAGAAGCGTGTAGCATACTGTGCATCCCCCCCCCCCCCCCCCCCCCCCCCCACTCCAAGGAACTCTCCAACTATGCAGAGCTAAATTACTGTGCTCTGGTTCTGGGCTCTCCCAGGGAATTGTCATGCCATGCACAGAGCTAATTCTCAGCTCCCCCTGCCTATCACTGGGTCCATAGTGAGATCCTTCTGCATAGTCAACCAGGTCAAAGCCGAAAAATCACGTCTAGGGCTCAAGTGACTTCTCCAAGCTTAGTGTGCAACGCTGAGTTCTCAACAAGTTTCACCATAGGGGGAATCCCTGGAAGTGTGTGGATGATTTTAAGAGGGTGTAATTAGCCTCGCAGACACAGGTTTACTTCCACATATGTATATTGTAGCATTGTGCATAGCAGGTGGTCATATAAAGATGACTCCAGATATGCCTACATGCATAAAAAAATTAGGATATGAAAACATTACATATTGCCCACAGTCTAAATCCTAAAATCAAGTAATGAATAAATAACACTTCTTCTGTCTCTACACTTTGAACCACCTGTCTTTACCTGGCCCTTGATGACCTTCAATGTTGTGTTTGTTTTTCCCAGATCATCATTATCATTATCATCATCATCCTCACCCTTCAGCGCCCCAAGAAGTATATGCCTTCAACAAACTTATACCTACTCCTCCTTTTCAAGTTATTCCACCTTTCATTTCTGTCTCCAGTTCTCTTCTCCGTGTGTTCTTCAGTCTTTCTCTCTCTCTTACCTTCTGGATTATAGAACAAAGACAAGGCTTTGTTCTGTGTTTCCCAGATAACTTCTGTTTATTAGCTCCATTTTCATTCAAGTGGGTGCTCTGAAGTATATGGTAGCTGTGTCTGTGATAAAGTATCTATCAGAAAGTTTGTCAAGCTTAACTTATCAACATGGGTTGGGATGCTGCGTGTATGGGGCAGACAACCATATTAAGTCACATTATGAAACTAACACTGAATATTCAATGCCCGAGCAAGTAACCCATCAAAAACAGAATGGGAAAGAACTATGATGTTGCATTTTCTGTCTTATGTCCAGCACCATTTCTCCTGTATTCAGTTACTTCCTTTCCACTCCCTTCCATCTTTCACCTTCCACCAAGGCAAGTAAACCCATCAACACACACAGACACTAGGAAACTTTTTGTTAAAACCAAAGACAGATGATTGAAAAAAAAAACAACAACAAAACTGCCGTACCCCTTTCTGGGAATCGGACACAGATTGAATACTTGGAAGGAAACCATGCTCACCATTACTTCTTAGGAAATCATAAGAGTTGATATTCATACTTATCGGTAAAGCATGATGCAAAGAGATCCTCGTAATGATTTTTCATTCCTTATCGTTCCTTGTAAGAGGTTACAAACTGTCATAAACTGGTGCTTACGAAGAATAGAAGGACTGAAATGGTATGATAAAGTCACAAATGTGGAACTGATGACAAGAGCCAGACAAGTGCCAGTGGAACAAGAGTTGAGAAGAAGATGCTGGCAATGGATAGGACACACATTGAGGAATCCTGTTGATAGCATTACAAGGCAGTCCTTGTTCTGGAATCCCCAGGGAAAGAGAGGCAGAGGTAGACCAAAAAACACATGGAGAAGAGAGCTAGATACAGAGGTGAAAATGATGAGGAAAACATGGAAAGAACTTGAGCGGATGGTACGTGACAGGAAGACTTGGCATGTGTTTGTTGTAGGCCTATGCTCCTTGGGGAGCTAAAGGGTATTGATTGATTGATTGACAATGGTAAGATGGCAACCTACTTTCCATTTCTGTTCCAGTTTTAGTCCATAAATATAAGGTAGATTCATTACAAGATTACAGGATGCGAAAGTAAGAAGAGGTGTAGATGTGGGAAGTGATTACCACTTAGTAGTAGTAAGACTGAAGGTGAAACTCATAACTGCCGGACTAGCTGTAACTAAAAGGAAAAAGTATGACAACATCAAACTGAAGGACAGCCTTACCAGAAAAGCTTTTGTGAGTGATATAAAGAGACAATACCAAATTGCCAATATCCAGGACTGATGATGTTGACCAGTAATTCAACACCATTTCAACAATATATAAGGAAACCAGCAAATCATGCTTGGGATTCCAGGAAAGGAAGAGACAAGACTGGATAACACCAGAAACATTAAACACCACAGTGATGAGAAAAGAAATGAAAATAGAAGCAAAGTACCCCGGGTTAAAGGAAATATATAGTGAGCAGTACAGTCAGCTGGACAGGGAAGTAAAACGTCAAACCCAAGCCAACAAAAGGAAATTCTTAGACGATCTTGCAAGACAGGCAGAAGAGGCAGCACTGAGAAATGAACAAAGCACAGTATATAAAATAACTAACACCATCAGCGGAAAACGGGGTGCAAACAATACTACGTTAGTAAGAGACAAGCAAGGAAATCTCATCACCATAGCACAGGGGTAGGAAACAAGATGGGCAGAGCACTTCAGAGAAACCCTATATAAGGAACCACCAGAGACACAATTGAATGTTCCTGAGGCTGAAAATGATCTAGACATAAATAACAGACATTCCTCAAAGGGAAGAAACCATCACAGCTATCAATGGGTTAAAGAATGGAAAAGCTACTGGTCACGACAATTTAAATGTTGAGTTATTTAAGACATACCCTGAACTAGCAGCAGAACTATTAGAACCACTATTTGCACAAATCTGGAAAACAGAGACAACACCAATGGTGTGGAATAAAGGAATAATTATCAAATTGCCCAAGAAGGGCGACCCTGCAGACTGCAACAACTGGAGAGGAATTACTCTCTTCTCAGTTCCCAGTAAAACACAAGGCAGGATAATTATCCAGAGAATTTCCAAAAGCAGTAGACCATAAACTGAGGAAAGAACAAGCTGGATTAAGAAAAAACAAAAGATATGCAGATCATATATTCACCCTCAGGAACATTACAGAGCAGTGCTCGGAATGTCAGAGACAGCTATACATTAACTCTGTTGATTTTGAAAAGAATGAAACCAGGTCAGGAGGAAGACAGCCGATAGGATAGTATGGCGTTCTCTCTTCCAAACCTCTACACCTCACAGCAGAAGAGAAACGATTAAGTAAGTAAGTAAGATTTTGAAAAGGCTTTTGACAGCTTACACAGGAACAGCCGATGGAAAATACTGAGGGCTTATGGAATTCCCAGCTGCATTATTTTCATCATAAAAAGCCTCTAACTTCACATGTAGTGTTGGGCAGAGCAACCTAACTTTTGAGGTGAAGTCAGGAGTACGACAGGGATGCCCCTTATCAACCACGTTATTTTTGACAGTCATAGACTGAGTGATGTGCCAGACAACAGAGGGCAGTCCAAGAGATATAAGATGGACAACGTTTTCTACACTGGTAGATCTGGAATATGCAAGATGACATTGCACTGCTCGCACATTCACATCAACACATCAAAGAAAAAACAGATAGACTGAATAAGTATAGCCAGCAGGTGGGTCTGAACATCAATCTAAAAAAGGCAGGGGTCATGACACTCTATGTGGGCAATCCTGAGCCCATAACAATAAGGAACCAGAAGCTGGAACAGACAGACACATTTACATACCTAGGATGCATAGTAGCACCAGATAGTGGAACAAGCAAAGACATCAACCAACAGAATGAATAAAGCAAGAACAGCCTTTGCTAGTCTAAATAACATCTGGAAGTCCTCTCAGCACAGCACAAACACCAAATTAAGATTATATGAGAGCTGTGTACTTTCTGTGCTTCTCTATGGTGCGGAATGCTGGAGAGTAACAGAAAAGGAAATATCGAAATTGTCCTCTTTCCACACAGTCTTATCAAAATTCTCCTAATCTGTTGGCAGAATACCATCACCAACCAAGAACTGCTTACTTGGAGAAACCAAGAGGACATGCACACCATCATAGCTGGCAGACGCTGGAGCTGGGTTGGCCACGTCCTCAGAAGAGACCTTGATGCTTTCACAAGAACAGCTTCGCAATGGACCCCTGAAGGAAAAGGAAAGAGAAGCCAACCAAAAACAACTTGGCAGAGAACTGTGGAGGCAAGGAGGCTAAGAATGAACCACAGCTGGGGCACTGCACAAAGGATGGCCGCGGACCGAGCAAAGTGGAAGCAGTTGTTGCCCTACAAGACGTCACCAGGCGTGATGGCCACCGACTGCTTTGACAGTCTGCAGCTAAGAATCAAAGAAGAAGATGATGTAACAAGCTATGGGTTGGTTGGATGAGTACTTTCCTGAAAGGTGGTGCTGACGACAAGCGCATTTCAAACATTTCAGGACATACGAACAAAATTTATAATACTGATGAATGACGACTCAAATTTCATAATAATAAGAGAACAAATGCAGTAATGACATAAGATTAGCATGCTGAGAAAACAAGATTAATGGTATAGCACAGTAATCATTGTAATCACTCCCATAGAACACTCTGGGTAAGAGGAAAAGAGAAGACCTAGAAATATGTGGAGAGACTGTTATATGTAGGAAGCATGGCACAGATGGATAACTCAAGACAATGCAACTTGTAATGGCTAACACATCATAAGATTTACAAACATCCAAAGGGGACCACACCGATGTGTTATCAGGGCCCAAAAGGGGGACAAAGACTAGAAATACGGTAGCCTACCAGACTTATCGGGGTTTGGGTAAGGGGCTGGCTACCCCACCCTGTAGAAACTTTAAGCCCCATAAACTTCAACAACACAGGTAGAGAACAATACAACACATGGAGAAGAGAACTGGAGAAATGAAAGAGATAAGGAAGATATTTTTTTCAATAGGAGTTCTGCCTGAGTTTGCTGAAGGCCTATGCTCCTTGGGGAGCTGAAAGATAATAAATATGAAAAGATAATAAATATGAAAAGGCACAAATTGACTAAGGCATGAACAATATTAAAAGAAAAAAAAAAAGATTAACAGATGGTGCTGTTTTTTAAAAGAAAATGAGGTGTCATAAACAAAAACTTTCATGGGGAAACAACTCACCAGTGTCAACTCTGGTATAATGGTATGGGTTTACACAGACTTCGTCTTTCTTCAAGTGAAATGCGTACTCGCACCGATCACCAGGCAGCAATTCTTGGTGATTCTGTAAATCAGGCCAACGCCAGAGTCGACAGTAGATCACATGGGGGAGACCTTTGCGGTGGAAAACCTGCAGACGCCCATCAAGGGATCTGGAATTATATCAACAAAAGCTGATTAACATAGGCTATGATGAAAAGTGTACAAATATAATACAATAATATAGTATGATCGTTAGGTATGTTTGTCAATGTAAAAAAAAAATTGAACAAATGTTGTGGTGTCTTCCAGGAGAAATGCAATAAGAATAACAAGAAGAAAATCGGATGGCTACGATACAAATAATAATAAATAATAAATTCTTTAAGCACCAAACACGGCGCATAAGGCAGAAACCAGTGCTCTCCAGGTTGTTCGTTGTGACGCCACTCCTCTTAGCTCTTGCACATTATTTAGGCCCAACGTTCTTCCTTCTCTTATTATTGTTCTTCTGAGTGTTTCTTTTGGTCTTCCTTTTTTCCTCTTACCCTCAGGAACCCAAGTGTAGTGGTATTCTGTTGTTTTGCATTCGTAGGACATGACCGATATATGACCATCGTCTTTTCCTTATATACAGTTGACATTCAAAAATCCGGCAACCTCCGGACCTGAGGAGTGCCGGATTGTTGAAAATGCCGAATTTTTTATGGTTATATATGCTGTATATATTTAACAGAAAATGACTACCTGTACAGTCCTTTAAAGAAAGAAAATTAAAAACTAAATGAAAAGCAAATGAAATTTTAATGTTCATCAACTAAATAAAACAGTTCTACAGAATTTTAGTTCAACAGCTGCATGAAAACATAAACGGCTCCAGAAAACAGTGGCACGTTAACGCGGTAAATTAAAAAATGCGCTCCGAAATCCATGCCGGAAATCTGAAGGAACCGGATTATCGAGGGCCGGATTTTTTAATGTCAACTGTAGTCGGAGACATATTTCTGCCTAGAGTCTTCTCTTATTTGTCGATTAGTCTTGAATTCTTTCCAACTGGAAAACATATAAAGCCTAAAATCTTCAGAAACTGGTTTGGATCTACTGTCCTGGTCATGCAGAAGTGTGCAGCAATGACAGAGCTGATAGGCTATCTTCAAGAGCATATGGAGAGACACTCGACATGTATAAGGGAGAGATAATATGGATGATACCTGTTACAGACTGACACTGCAATCGATGTTTGAACACAACTCAGACTGCTGGAGTTTGGCATTAAACATAAAACTAGCAGGGATGAATGTATGAGAGGATGGGTCAGGCATGAATACTACTACGCGTGCTACAGGAACAATAGGCATTCATACCCTTCGGCACTTGCTGAAGAAGACGGATCACCTATGGGTTTGCCTGGAGTGAAATGATGTTGATTCTGAACCACAATAACCAATAACTAAACTTTAAAATAACAAAACAATCTGAAACACAACCAAAGAAGCTACAGAAACCACTGTTGCATGAGCACTGGAATGCTTTGATGCAGGCTTCCTGCAAGGGGATCAGCCACAGAGATGGTTCCAGGCTCCATATGAAGCAAAATGGGAAAATATAAGGAAGAATAATAATAAATATCCCATGCTAGGACATGTTGAACAAATACAAGTTAAGCAACACAAGAAAGAAATTCTACTCAGACATAAGTGTATGTACAGCACCAAAAAGACATTCATGAAGAAGGTAACAAGGTAGTCCCATGACCAGTTCCCTTCCTTGTTGCCTTTTCTTTCCCTAACTCAAAGGCAAAGCCAGGTACCCATTTAACCTGGGTTGACTGGAGCAATCTGATACCGTTCATCGAACCCTGCACCTTCGCTGCGACAGACCAGTGCTATAATCACTCTGTCAATCGGACGCTATGAAGATAAATTTACAGAAATAAACAAAGGGTCTTAAAAAAAATAAAACTCCGACCAAGTGTAAAAAGAAAAGAAACATCCCAGGTACTAAGCTGCTCATCAGAATACATTTCTTTTTAATGGTGATGGCTAGTGTTTCCAGCAGGGCTGTGGATCGTAGCCATGGAGTCGGTCATTTTTTAGTGGAGTCGGAGTCTGTAAAAAAATGGCCCAACTCCGAATTTTACGAGACTTAATTAAGTCAAGACAGATCCATGTTTGATCCATGCAAGGGAGGGCACTTACAAAATTTGAAATAACATTTTAAAGTAGTAGAGCACCTAAAACCCCTTTCGTGTTAAAGTACATCCAATTTTACATAACGTAGGAAAATTTCAGTTGCTTCTGATCATAAATAAAGTTTTTATTTCAACTGGAAATTTGTTGGCACATTTAGAAAAAGCACACAAGAAATGAACATAAACTATATTTGTGTTCACTGTCAATCTCCCCGTCATTGTTAAAATGAAACTATTTTGCCTCATTATGTTTGGCAAAGCAGTCATTTGTGTGCAGGTGTGGATGATTTGTTGTTTTTTATTACTGTGTGAATGAATGAATAGTTTAAAATGTGGTCTACGAAAGCCATGAATCCATTTATTCCCACAGATACCATACTTATACATATAACTCCATAATTTTATACCATATTACTAGTTTAAAAAACTGTAGTTGGAGTTGGACTTCTAAAATTTCCAAAGTCGGAAAATATTTTGGCCGACTCCACATCCCTGGTTTCCAGTATTAATTTATTGCTGCAAAGTGATCTATCTTTATGATGGAATAATTAAACAACCTTGGCTTGAGTAATTTTCTTTTTTTTAATAGGAGAGTTCTGCTAGAGTTTACTCAAGGCCTGTGCTCCTTTGGGAGAACTAAAGGATAATGAATATGACAAGGGCAGCAACTGATCAAGACATGAACAAAATTAACAATTCTTTCTTTGTCTCATCACTCACGGGAACTCATCACCAGCACATGCCATCTTCACATCGTAGGTTGGCTGCAATGGATTTCCAATGTCTTTTGTCTTAATGGTGCACTCTTTCCTATCCACCTTTTTATGTTATTTTCCCACTTATAGCGGCGCTGTCTTCCTCTTGCATGTCTGACTTTAACTCTGCCTTCTATTATGGTCTTCAGTAACGTGTTAAGTCTTTTTACATGGCCAAAATATTTTAGCTGTCTAATTTTGATCACCTTCATTAATTCTCTTTTCATTCCTAGGTTTTCTAGGACCTCTTTATTTGTTTTCTTCTCTTTCTATAAGACATGCCCCATTCTTCTATATATCCACATCTCAAGGGCCTCAATTCTTTCTTCTAATTGCTTGTTCATTGGCCCCGCTTCTACACCACACAGTAATGAAGCATCTAATTATTCTCAGTTTGAATTTGTGAGTTAGATGTTAGTATTTGTCTCATGTTGTTGACAGCAGCTTTCCCATTCCTATTCTCTTCTTGATTTCTGTTTCACAGCTGCCTTCTTCTGTTATTATATGACTAAGACATGAGAAACTCTTAACTTGTTCCAGTATTTTCCCATCCATTCTTATCTTTATTGTTTGTTGGCTTTGCTAATTATCATAGTTTTCACGGGAACTACATGTAGCAATAAATATGTATGCCAACGACAAATAAATAAACAATGGCAAAAGAAAAGAAATCAAGAAGCGTTTGCGCTCGTAAAAATTTAACACCCATGTCTAGAATATCACCTGGAGAAAACTAAACAATGTGAGAAAACAGACAGTACTGGGACTAGTTATATCTGTGCCAGAAGAAAATCTGGACTATATTTTATTCTATTAGAACCTTTCTGGAATTTTAAAACAAAACAAACAAAAATCAATTATACTATCTACACATTATTAGCGTCCGAATGGAAAAATGGTTAGAGCACTTTTCTCGGTTACCAGGGATGAAACGTGGTAGTGTCACGCTCCATTCTACACAACTGTAAATGGGTTAACACTCTTGAGTCAGGGAAGGCAAAGGCAGCAAGGTAGGGTACTTGTCACCTCACCTCATAAAAAGCTGGACCTTGTATTGTGAAGCCTCTAACACTTTACTCCCCTATGGCTGTTCTGTTTCTGCTATGAGACTATCTTTATCTTACATGTTGTTAACATAGTGTAATATGATAATACAGGGATTTATAAAAAAATTCTGCTTCCACACAGCAGCAACCTCAATTATCTCTGATGAAATAACAGTCAAGTTTAAAAAGCATAAAATTATGCATAATGATTCTACGCCAGCAAACCAAACAAGAAGTCATTAACAACTAAATCAGTCGGCGAGAGCTCATAATTAAATTGCACTTTGAAAATTTAAAAAGCAAAAGGTCTATTTTTAACCTCCTTGCTGACCACTGAATTTTGAAATAACTATGCTTTTTTCTAACTGGCTTGCACATTAACTTCAGGATTGACATCACTGAAGTTGTTTATCATCAGTACAATCTGACTCAATATTTGTTCTGGTTCTTGACCAACTCTTTCTAGTTAGAATGCTCTAACGCAGGGGTTCTCAATCTTTTTTTTTGCTCATGGCCCCTTTCTGAGCCTCAATTACCTCTGTGGTCCCCCTCATAGTCACTGTTAGCTGGAAAAAAAGGTACTTTACCATCTTACTGTGGCCCCTTAGAAATATGACATCGCCCCCTTGGACAATGAGAATCACTGTTCTAATGTATCTGTGGCCCATTGTACAATGAAGATGCAGCCAGTGCTTCAACAAATTACACTTGGCCCAAGCCTAGGCTTGATTAATTTAAGATCAGATTACTCCTCTTTGGATCAACGTAGGCTTGACTAATTTAAGATAAGTTTAGCTTACTCATCTTTTGAACAATCTTCGCATGACTTAAACAAATTATGTTCAGTACCTATTCATACTTACTTACTTAGTCGTTCCTCTTCTACCGTGAGGTGTAGAGGTTTGTAAGAGAGAGCGCCATACTATTCTATCGGCTGTCTTCCTCCTGGTTTGGTTCCATTCTAGTCCTCAGTCCTTCAAAGATTGTCTAATGTTGTCCTCTCAGCGGACTTTGGGTCATCCTGGAGGTCTGGATCCCTGGCACTTAGTTTCCCATGCTTGCCATGGTAGCTGATCTTCTCCCATTCTGCAGACATGGCCAAACCATCTTAGTTGGGACTGTTCTACTTGGGTCTGCAGCGAGTGGCATTTTAGGCCTTGACGTATCATCTGGTTGCGGACCATGTCTCTTCTTGTTACTTCAACCACCTTCCTCAGATACTTCTATTCATACAATCTCAAACTTTTCGAACATATCAGGAGTGAAAATTACATGCCATCTAATCTAATTATGTTCCCAAATCATTATATACAAGTGAATGTAGGTTTTGATGAAGATTTTTGCCCTTTTCAATATATACTACTCGTCAAAAGTCAAGGGCCACCCTATTATTTTCATTATACTTTTATATAAGCGCATAGAATGATTAAATGAAGGAAGTTTTTAGTAAAAATGGGTGCAATATCTTCCTCTGACAGTCCTCTATGCACTTTAAGCATAAGAACAACTCACCGACAACCACGGTGATCACGTGCAATTTGGATTTCTGACCATAAATTCTTATTTTTAATCTGTTTTTTCAAACTTCCGTAGAACCAAACATGTGAAGTAATCGTGCTGATTGACATTCCACGTGCAATGGTGACTTTTCGTGAACAGAGTTCACTCTTAATTTGTTTTACAATCAGCAGACTTAGGGTAATTTCATCACTTGCAAAAACATGCCACCGAGAAGAAATCTTGACACCTTACAAAGAATGAGGGCTATAGCGTGGGTTGAAAGTGGTTTATCTGTCCGTGAGGTTGCTAGACGGCTTGCAGTGTCACACTCTACTATCCAAAGAATTTTGGAAAGATTTCAGGCCACAGGAAGTGGGAAGGATTGCCACCGGCCAGGTCGTCCTAGATG
The DNA here is from genome assembly GCA_024509875.1 of Oreohelix idahoensis. Classification (NCBI taxonomy): domain Eukaryota; kingdom Metazoa; phylum Mollusca; class Gastropoda; order Stylommatophora; family Oreohelicidae; genus Oreohelix; species Oreohelix idahoensis. The sequence goes on from JAMPIV010012004.1 coordinate 68,537, forward strand.
CACCAATAGACATGATGACCGGTACCTCTTGTTGTCAGCCCTGCGCCACTGAACAGTGACTTGTTCCACTCTAGGATGTCAGCTGAGACAAAATGTAAACGTTAATGTCAGTCAAAGCACCATTCGCAGACGTTTACATGAATTTGGACTGGCTGCTCGACATCCTGCAGTCAAAATCCCTCTTACTCCTGCTCATCGCAGAGCCCGTGTTGCTTGGTGTCGCGAGCACATCCGATGGACAAGGCAACAATGGAGTCAAGTTCTCTTCACTGATGAATCTTGCTTCACTGAGTCATTCAATGATGGCAGGATTCGAGTTTGGAGACGACCAGGAGAGCGATTTAATGATGACACAATTCGAGATGTGGATCGTTATGGTAGGGGTTCTGTCATGGGCTGGGGAGGCTTCTACAGACACGGCAGGACCCCACTCTACATCATCCAAGGCAACTTGACCGGCCCAAGATACCAGAACGAAATCTTGAGACCAATTGTTCAGCCTGCTCTGGAGGCCACAGGTGGTAATGCCATCCTCCAAGATGATATCGCTCGACCCCATCGAGCTCGTGTGGTGAATGAGTTTATTCAGCAACATGGGATCATCAGGATGGCGTGGCCAGCTAATTCACCTGACCTTTCTCCGATTGAGCACCTCTGGGATGTCCTTGGTCGAAGATTGTCAACAAATCACCCCCTGCCAATGGATGTTGCACAGCTGACTGCATTTCTGCTCCAGGAATGGCAAGCTGTTCCTCAGGATACTCTTCGGACCCTTGTGGACTCGATGCGTCTACGCTGTCTTGAATGCCTTGCTGCAAACGGTGGTCATACCCGATTTTGAAATGTTTATTTGTCCAATATCTATTGTGTGACTTTTGAAAAGGTGGGTGACACACTTCACAGCTTCATTGCGTTTGAATGTGTGTTTTCCATTTCTTTACGTGACATGTCAATTTGGTACTCAATAAATGCTGTTTTGACTGATGCCAATTACCTTTATATTAGATTTGTTTTATGGTTTCAACCAAGGTTTTTCTAAGTGGCCCTTGACTTTTGACGAGTAGTATATTTCATTTCTTGATTATAGTTAGATACTGTAAATGTAAATGTGCTTATGTTGTTACTGTACCATTACAGTGTTTTTATTTAACAATATTTAAAATGTATGTGAGAATAAATGGATACAGTATAAAAGATGAGAGAAAGGAAGGGCAGAATCAGATCTAAAGGTCTTTTATATTTGGACATGCGCCCTAATATAACCGACTAGGTTGAACTGAACGCGCCTCGCCAAAACAAGGAAAAATTAATTTTTAAAAAAAGGGCAGAATGTTAGACGGGCCTGAGTGCCCAACAGTCAACACTTTGCACATAAAACGTGTTCGTTCTCTCATCCCAAATTCTGCAGGCCCATTCTCTTGCTTTCTGTCTTCATTATAACCTTCTATCGATCCTGGAAAGAACCTGAGCTTATGGCACGTGACAGGATATCTTGGCATGTGTTTGTTGAAGGCCTATGCTCCTTGGGGAACTAAAGGTTACTGATTGACTAAATTGATCTGGAATGTACAATCTATTGTGTATATTTTCTTTTACTATACTCCTCTTTTCCCACTTTATATGCCCATGCCATATCTAGCTATACCGTACAAGGTGACTAATATGAAGCTATGCATGGGGCTGGCAAACTCATCATGTAAAAGCAAACTGTTACAGAAACCGTCGCTGCAAAAGTATGTGACTGATTAGAGCAGACTTCCTGCTTTTTTTTCATATTGATGGTTAGAAACTGCCTTTTTTTTCATACTGATGGTTAGAAACTGCCTTTTTTTCATACTGATGGTTAGTAACTGCCTTTTTTCCATACTGATGGTTAGAAACTGCCTTTTTTTCATACTGATGGTTAGAAACTGCCTTTTTTTCATACTGATGGTTAGAAACTGCCTTTTTCATATTGATGTTTAGCAACTGCCTTTTTTCTTATACTGATGGTTAGCAACTGTCTTTTTTTCTCATACTGATGGTTAGCAACTGTCTTTTTTCTCATACTGATGGTTAGCAACTGCCTTTTTTTCATAACGATGGTTAGAAACTGCCTTTTTTTCATATTGATGGTTAGAAACTGCCTTATTTTCATACTGATGGTTAGAAACTGCCTTTTTTTCATACTGATGGTTAGAAACTGCCTTTTTTCATATTGATGGTTAGCAACTGCCTTTTTTTTCATATTGATGTTTAGCAACTGCCTTTTTTCTCATACTGATGGTTAGCAACTGTCTTTTTTTCTCATACTGACGGTTAGCAACTGCCTTTTTTTCATACTGATGGTTAGAAACTGCCTTTTTTTCATTTTGATGGTTAGAAACTGCCTTTTTTCATATTGATGGTTAGCAACTGCCTGTTTTCTCATATTGCTTACTGACTTCCCAGCACCTATAAAGCAAACAAACATCAGTCACAAATACAGGATGATTAAAAGGTCACTCCATATATGTACATTTGTATGTCCTCACTTGTATCTATTAGACATACATGATACAAATGTCAAAACAAGAAGCAATAGCTGACATTTATTTTTCTTCTTTGTACACTCTCTTGCGTCTACTTGAATATTTACAAAGAAAGCAGTGGTCAACTTCAGGCTATTTGCATCTCCATTGAGTTTTTCCAGGAATGGTACTGGTTAGGGTCATATGTGCTTTCTCTGTTGCTCACAAGTTAGGCGTCTTTGAAGCACATGTTCAGCAGTCATTTTATCAGTGCTACATTTACACTGATCGGTAGTTCCTATCTTTAGCTTCTTGAAGAGATGGTATCCCAGTCTGTTGTGGCCAGTGTGGAGTCTGAAAATTACCACTTGTTCTCTTCTGATAGCTGGAAATATGCATCATTTTGTGTGTGACCTGGATGCTCTGCATCCCGTTTGTTCCTGTTGTCACATAATTGGGTTTGCTCTCTTTTCCTCTCTGGCAGTATTAATATTTTCAAGTCATTGTTTACTCTTCTTCCTGTAATAATTCAACTTGTCTGTTTACCTGTTAAGCCCTGCTGAAACAGTAGACAGATGATGCAATCTTGACTGACAGTCATGTTGGTAAAATTCTCGTGTACCAAATGTTTGGGTGCCAGATTCACATCTAAATGGCCAAGCGAGCTCGCTTATCGCTGATATGGCTATTGTGATTCCCTAATTTCTCTCATGGAGAGAACACAACCCAGCTGGTCACATGATAAATGTTTGTTTGCAGTAAATTATCCAGGTGGTACTGTAGGCACGCACCTGAAGACGACAGAAATGTTGTAATCGCTTCTGGACAGGATTGTTATGAAGACATTATTTGTGATAATGTAAGAAATTGTAGTGGTAATCCATTACCACGAATTGACGGATATAACAATTCCATATTTGGAAAGTGACCTTTTAAATAACATGCAGAATTTTCCTATGAGGAAATTTTTTTAATAGATCCCATCAATCCACGCATGAGTGAAACTACTGGGCGGCATTCGAGATGTAAACATAACAACATTTCTGATTAGAGCCTGGTCTAATAGTAAACAACAACATGCGTGGGACGAAAGTTAGAATATAACCTGACACTTTCGCTGGGGTAAAGCACTGTGAAATTCAACTCATCAAGAGATCAGCCAGAGTAAAGAATAGGATCAGATTCCATTTATCGGATTGGACCTTGAGCATCTTGAGGACTTATATCCCAGGAAAATTCTACCTTTATTAACACGGAAAACCGGAATCCTAGGAATCTGAACACAAAGTCAGAGTGGGAACCTATTGTAAAGTAACACCCCAGAACACGTGGAAGAGGCATCTTAAACAAGTTGCCTTAACTATTTCTCTGAGCCAGAAGCCAGTCTGTATTCCCAAAAGAGATACTATCTCTGGAACAAGTGAGGGTATAAGTGGCCTGAAGTCGACGCTAGACACCAAGATGTGTAGATCATATATTTACCCTCAGGAACATTATAGAGCAGTGCTCAGAATGGCAAAGACAGTTGTACATTAATTTCGTTGATTTTGAAAAGACAGTATACATAGGGACAGTTTATGGAAAATACTGAGGGCTTATGGAATTCCATGCTGCATAGTGTCAATCATAAAAAGCCTTTATGCCAACTTTACGTGCAGCATTGGGCAGAGCAACCTAACCTTTGAAGTGAAGACAGGAGTACGACAGGGATGCCCCTTATCAACCACTCTATTTTTAACAGTCATAGACTGGGTGATGCGCCAGACAACAGAGGGCAATCCAAGAGGAATAAGATGGACTACATTTTCTACATTGGAAGATCTGGAATATGCAGACGACATTGCACTGCTAGCACATTCACATCAACACATCCAGGAAAAAACGGATAGACTTAATAAGTATAGCCAGCAGGTGGGCTTGAACATCAACCTAAAGAAGACAGAGGTCATGACGCTCAATGTGAGCAACCCTGAGCCCATATCAGTAAGGAATCAGCAACTGGAACAGACAGATGCCTTCACATACCTAGGATGCATAGTAACACCAGACGGCGGAGCAAGCAAAGACATCCACAACAGAATTAACAAAGCAAGAACAGCCTTTTTTAGTCTAAACAACATCTGGAAGTCCTCTCAGTACAGCACAAGCACAAAATTAGGATTATATCAGAGCTGTGTGCTTTCTGTGCTTCTCTATGGTGCGGAGAGCTGGAGAGTTACAGAAAAGGAAATGTCAAAATTGTCCTCTTTTCACACAACATGCCTAAGAAAAATTCTCCGAATCTTTTGGCCGAATATCATCACCAACCAAGATCTACTTACTCGGAGCAAGCAAGAGGACATGCACACCATTATAGCTGGCAGACGCTGGAGCTGGGTTGGCCATGTCCTCAGAAGAGACCCCGATGCCATCACAAGAACAGCTATGCTATGGACCCCTGAAGGAAAACGAAAGAGAGGCCGACCAAAAACAACTTGGCGGAGGACTGTAGAGGCTGAGATGCAAAGAATGAACCAGAGTTGGGGCACTGTACGAAGGATGGCCGCCGACCGAGCAAAGTGGAATCAATTTGTTGTTGCCCTACAAGACGCCACCAGGCGTAATGGTCACTGACTGCTTTGATGGTCGGCAGCTAAGGATCAAAGAAAGAAGAAGAAGAACCCCAGAACACGTGGAAGAGGCATCTTAAACAAGTTGCCTTAACTATTTCTCTGAGCCAGAAGCCAGTCTGTATTCCCAAAAGAGATACTATCTCTGGAACAAGTGAGGGTATAAGTGGCCTGAAGTCGACGCTAGACACCATCATCAGACAGGTCTTAGAGACATTGGACCAGCTTTGTGATTACTCCCTGATGCTTCTTGGAAAGTGTCACAACTTTCAGACTTCACCAGTGATGAGAGTGAACCAGTCTTTTATCTGCAAAGAACCAAACATCAGCGGGAGCAGAAGCCATAAAACTATTGGCAGCTAAGTACAAACTTAAAAGCTGCCAAGTGAACTGTCCATTTTTCGAAAACCATAACATCACCCTGTGATGATTACTTTTTTCTTTTTTTAAAGAATTATTCATTTTTAAACTGTTAACCATAATTGATTATTAACTTTGTTATTTGTGTATATACAAATTTAACGTTGATTTAATCATTTTGAATGTACTGTACCTGTATGTCTCAATCAATTTCTTAAATACACTAAAACAGAGCTACTAAATTAAGATTTCGCTGAATTAAATCAGCTGGGGGCTTGAACGAGCTAATTATAAGATAACCCATCTTCACAAAAGGTGGTGAATCAGAAACAAAGTTAACGTGTCAAATTCATTCAGCATTGTTCTTGACTTCTGAAATATCTTGTGAATACTCCTTCGAGGTAGAAGCATCATTATCCTTCTATCTACGGCTCTGCCAAGAGTAATCTTGTGCGAAGGTAGACACCTCTGAAGACCCACATTAGATACTCTAAGTTTTGGCCACTGTTGGACCACTACTGCAGAGCAAAGGGGAGGCAACCCATGACACCTGTATCTGATTCTGATAAAACTCTTTGCCTCTTTGAAAGTTATGCTTGTATCCGGTTGAGGTAACTTTCCACCTTCCTTTGCGCCACTTTATTAAAAGGTGTAACTATTTATTATTTTGTTCTGGAAAAAAAAATAAAATCTAAATTGATAAATCAATGGATGTTACAACAGACAGCAAATGTTGCTGCCTACCACATTGGCGGATTCAAGGAGAGAGAAGAGACCTTATCATTCTGATGTATCGCCCCTCCCTTGGACCATTCCTAGATCTGCCAGTGGCCCACCATGATGTCATGTGCTGGACAGGCCGGATCTCATATTGATTTGTAATGTTCATGTGACATAGTATTTTATGTAATAAAATGGCATTCAATTCTCTTGACCTTGACATTTATTTCATTTAAATTAGTTGGATAGGTGTGAAGAAGTTTAAAAATAAGATTCATTCACCCTACAGGAGCTACTGTTGGCCAATACAGACCTACTTATAAAAGCAGAAATAAAGTAGTACAGCTCTAACAACAGAAACGCTCAAGAGTCTGATGGCATTCCTTCCATCATTTGGTGGCAAAGTAGTTAAGTTTGCTTCTCGAGGCAAATGGACAAGGTTCGAAACCAGGTAACATCAAGCTCAAGTCTACCCAGCTGTAAAAATTGAGTTAGGGATGGCATAGGCAGCAAGGAAGGGAACTAGTCGCCCTACCTCATAAATTGGATACTTAGTATTAAGTGAAGTCTCTAGCAATCCCTTAGGGCTGTATCCAGGAGAGTAATTATAGTATTTGTCACTGTGTGGATCCTCCCTTTCGCACCCTCCATAAGACATACAGAAAAATACATTACTCTTGTAAGTACATTTTATATAGTACAGTACTGACATAATGGTGTCATATGTCACCCTCCCCCTGTTGTTACCCGGGACGGACCCCCCTCTGAGTATGCCATTGGCAGCATCTATATATGTGATTACATTTACCTTTTTCATGATCACGCTGCTATCAGAACCTAGCCCGTTCTTCCATGAGAATCGTTCTGGATACGCTAAAGACAGCTGCTGAACTACAGGCAAGTTTTAAGCAGGACATATCCTGCACACACGCCAAATAGTTAGCCCCAGGATACCCACCAAAGCATTCACCTGAAAAGCGGTCAAGCCTTACGCCTTCACGGCTTCTCGAAGTCCCAGCTTTAGGGTGTTGAGCATAGCAGTAACATTTTCAGGAATATAAAGCGCCTGACGATGTTCTGGGGCTTCTCGAAGTACCAGCAGTGTTGGTGTTGCTAGCAGTCATTTTCAGGACACGTCCTTCTCAGGTCTTCTTCGCTTCATGCTAGCGGTTTGAGAGCGTTTCTTTCGCGGCGAGGTTACCAGGTTCCAACCTGGTAACGTCACGCTCCAGTCTACCCAGCTGTAAATAAGTATCTGACTCTACTCTTGAGTTAGCGAAGGCAAATGCAACGAGGAAGGGAAATGGTCACCCCCCACCTCATTAAAAAAAAAAAAGATAAAGCTGAACCTACATACTGTATGCTAAAGTCTTAAACTTCATTCCAAAACTGCACTTTTTGCTACGGGACAACCTTCACTTTGTTATGTTAGCATGTAGACACTGTTAGTCCTTTTCAGGACTTAATATTTTTTCAACGCTGCACAAGCTGTCATTTTGCAGAAAGACTCGCCCTTTTCCGGGACTCTTCGTGCTAGCTGATATACGGTAGCAGCCCTTTTCAGGGCTTAGTTTTTAATCAACACTATACTTCAGTTGACGGTTCACTTATTTTTTAATGGTTACTGCGTTCTGATATAACCGGCAGGCTTAAGTCTGGGCTGAAAAGTACGTGCCTCGTCACAAGAAGGCAATAACCTCAAGGAAACGCTGAAGAATTAATCTGTGAGGTGTGCCTCACCAGGCAAGGTGTTGCGGTGATACAGAGGACGAGGTGTGAGGTGCCTCCCAGAAAATGTATCGCATAGGTTTTCTTACTGGATAAAATTTGCTATAATGGGTCTCTGCGAATCTTGATTTTCAAAATTGGTCAGTGTGAAGACAACCAGCGTTGTCACTCTTAGGTGGATTCACCTAGATCTGGGGGGGGGGGGGTGGGGAGTGGGGGGGGGGGTCCCGTCTATGTGTCATTTTCCTTCCTTTGTTGAAGAACGTCATCTAGATCAACTTTCGGTTTTTCGTCCAAAGTAGCCACACACAAAAAATAGCCTAAAGTAGCCCACAAATCAAAATCTAGGTTTTCTGTTCTTCAAAATTCAGGGTGGCAACACTGAAGACAACGGCTAGAAATCGGCTGGATACAGGGCATGACATGCGCCTAAGAGTAGTCAAATAACTTGTTATTGTTAATCAGAATCTACCTCACTGCACTCCGAGAAAACCCATAGGTACTCAGTCTCCCTCAGCAAATGTCAAAGAGTATGAATGCTAATTGTACCTGTAACAAGCTGGTTGTACATACGACGGATGCATCCTCTCTCACGTCCATTTCTGCTAGTCCCACGTTTGATACCAAACTCCAACAGTCTCAGCCTTGTTGATTCATCCATTGCAGTGTCATTATCCAGCAGGCGATAATTAACTGCCCTTAGTATCTCTCCCTTATCCATGTCCAGTGTCCCCACTATGGGTGCTCTCGAGGACAGTCTGTCAGCTCTCTCTCACTGCCACGTACCCCTGCATGACCAGGACAGTAGATCCACACCAGTTCTTGAAGGCTTGAGGATTATATTGATGTTTTCCATTCCTGCCGCAGCCATCCGTTCTGAACTTTCCGAAAGTCAAATAACTGCCCCTCGAACTGTAGCGACCATCCGTTTTCCTCATGTACAAGTAAAACAGCACAGATAAGAAGTCGTAAACTAGTCTAAAAGCATCTTTTTTTTTAATGGGCCACGGTAATAAATCGCTGGAATAAATCCCGGTCTATGTCAGAAAATGATGCGGCAGGCATGGAAAGACTTTGAGCTGACAGTATGCGACAAGGAGACTTGGCAGACGTTTGTTGTAAGCCTATGCTCCCTGGGCAACTGAAGGGTTAGGAATGAATCAAAAGTCAGAAACCATGTGTTTAAAAGCGTTTTTATAAAACAATAACGTGTGACTTTTCTTCACGTCAGCGATTTACTTCAGCATGTGTTGTTTTATACGTCTTGTCCCTGAAGAAGACCTTGTGGTCGTAAATGTTTTTGCTCCACTCCCCCTCTCCCCCCCCCCCCCTTTATTTTTTTTTTTTTCCCCCCCCCCCGCCCCTAGAAGATTGTAAAGGACTTGCTAATACCTACTTTTGATTCCCGAAAGCAGAGTTGAAAATATCAAATCTCACGCGAAGATTAAATTGTCAACGAAAGCTAAAAGGAAGACTGGGCTAACCACCCGTCCCAGCAGAACTAAACCATCAAGGGTCCAAGAGCTAACGTCCTATTGATCCCCTAGAGCGAAATGCTAAGACTGCTAAATGTTTGCAAAAAGATACCGAAAATCTATATTCACGCAAATAAATGAGTGTACACGCAGAAGTCCTAAATATTGAAAAAACAAAACATCAAATCAAAAGACGGAACGATTATAATCCTTTCAAGAAAGCGTACGTAAGACAGACGGACAGAATGTATCATAAAGGAGCCCTATAATCAAGTGCCCCCTTACTTCCCCAGAGCTAAATTTGACGAGCACAGCTAAAAAGAACCACGACCCTTACTCGGGGGACAGAAGCTTGGGGAACGTCATGGGTCACGTGCGGAATAATATTAACATATGAGGCCCAATGGAGGTCATTTCTGTGAGAGAATGGAGTGGACGTTATTACCATAACCTGCTGAATGCAGATAATCACCCACTAATGGGGACGTAAAGCAATTAAAAAGTTATTTACCACAGCAGTAATTTTTTTGTTTGTTTATTCAATTGGTGGTAGTTCACATTGGTGAAGTGAAACTATTTGAATGAGTTGCTCCGGTTAGGTCATTGTTGGGGGTTTTTTATTGTTTTGGCAAGTGGGTGAGGATGACTTGCACGGTTTGGTGAAGTGTCCCTTGCTCCTAAACCACGGAGTGTGCTAAAGGTTTTGATTTTGTACTAGCGTTGATACGTTAAATGCCTGAGTTTTTATCTTTCAGGTCAAACCGAGCGAGTTTTTGTTTAGTTTTCGGAAGAATAAATCCTGGTAATAGTCCAGTTATATCGGTAGTTTTTGAATACGCATCAATGGTCAGTGAAAAACAGTTTATGTGTAGCGGCGCCGGCCAAGTAGGCAGTTTGCGCTGGTGTTTTAAATGGGGTTAATCGCTTCAGCCTATTGTGGTGGATGCGGGACAGTCTTAACAGCCGCTTCCGTTGAATCCCAATAAAATTTATGAAATTGGTTTTACTCGTTGTGCGAAGTCTTAATCTAAATTTAAACATGAGATTTTGATGTGTTAAGAGTAAAATATAACGGCGCGTTGTGTTGGAAAACCAGGCTCAATTGGGGATTTGATGAGGGGGGTTGTGGTGTGGACTTGTGGTAAAAGGCAATGATGACACAAAGAACGTTTGCTACAAGCGAGCCTAATGATATTTACCGATACAATGTATTGGGCATCGGGTCAGGTAGGAGCCATTCCTTTTGGTGGATACTTAGATAATATATATATTATATATATAATATATATATATATAACTATGGCTATAATATTATATAATTTTATATATAATATTATTATAATTATCATTATATATTTATATATATATATATATATAAATTATTATTTATGAGGGACGGTCAAAAAGTAATGCCTCATAATTTTTTATTTCATTCAATAGGCAAGAAAACATAAAATTCACATTGAAATGTAGCCCCAAGTCTGAACTGCAAAAATTTATTTTTCAATGTAGTCTCCGTTATTTGTTACAGTTTTTGTCCATCTTCTCCCAAGGGCATGTATCCCCGCACGGTAAAAATTTGTGTCCTTTTTCCTAAACCACTGGCGTATGGCGTGTTTAAGGGTCTCGGTGTCCTCAAAGTGATGTCCGCGAAGATCTTCTTTCAGTGGTCCAAACAGATGGAAGTCAGAAGGTGCAAGATCGGGACTGTAAGGGGGAATGTGGTAATAATGTCCAGCCAAATTCTGCAATCGCATCAATGGTGCGTTTAGCGGTGTGTGGCGTGGCCTTATCGTGCAACAGTAGTGCAGTTCTCTGATCTTTTAATGGGTAAAGTCGCCATCAACCTACTTCAGCTTCGTCACAACGATGTACCCAACGTCGGACAGTGCTAACATCCACTGTTGAATCTCCATAAACATTCTTCAAACGTTCGTGGATGCGAATTGGGGTCTCGCCTTCAGCATTGACGAATTCTATGACATAACGTTGTTTTAACCGAACGTCTTTGGCAGCCATTTTTAAACTGTTACAGTGGTGCCACCTGTTACTGAAACAGGTTGATAATGCTATACAGTGCAGAAGAGTGTTTGAGGAATCCTGCTAAATTTACAAATTGCACACCGATGCAGTATTTACATACATAAAAAAATAGGAGGCATTACTTTTTGACCTTCCCTCGTATATATATATATATATATATATATATATATATATATATATATATATATATATATATATATATATATATATATTATAATATATATATATATAAATATATATATATATATATATATATATATATATATATATGTATGTCACAAGTATAATATCTACACCTTCATGACATTGTCCTCTAAGCTCGTATCAAACTGCGAGAGGTCACACAATCAACATACTTGTAAACGCCATTCACAAAGTGTACACGAAGGCGTGCTGACAATCTCCCTTTTTAATAATACCAATGCAACATGTACGAATGCAATAACAACAGCACTAAATTGTCAGCAATAACCATATGGCTGGATCACCAATCCCTACTACCATTGGAATATAAAACACGGCTGTACAAAAGCCAGCAACCATAAAGAGAGCACGATTAATATGCAATGCGGCTTCTAAAGCCGGCCAACTGATATCTCTCTCTGTCAGGCTTCCTGTTCACTCCATTCCATTGCACCCTTTTGCACCATTTTCTTTTAAAGCTGATGTGCGCACCAAAATATATGTTTATTCCACCAAAGTCCATGTGCGCAACAAAAGATATTATGTGACATCTACCCCCTTCCCCAGAAAAGAAAACGGAGTTTTCTTCTCCCTGAGAGCAGTAGATTTCACAGCATACAACAAAATATTAGACAAGTTCAACCCCCAAAAAAAAAAATTTACACTGGTGTACGTAGACGTCGTGCCTACGAACACATATATCTCATGTCCCAAAAATTACAATCTAGACAGAGCATCTGCCACGGCATTAAGTCTACCCTCTAATGGGATAATTGTGAACTGGAACTGTTGTAGCAACAAGGCCCAACGAGTCAACCGCAAAGTGCAATACAAATGCGGTGTCAAACTACGAAATAAGTAAAATTATGAAGGTTACCAATTCCTCAAATTGTACCCATACCCCTACAAAATATTAATAAATATATTGTTGCACACGCCCAATGTATATTTGCAGACGAAGGGTACGATGTCCCTGCAGTTCTGAATACACCTGATTAAAAAAACAAGCAGGTGAAAATACGGTATGACAAGTCAATTCCAAATAAGGGATCCGGTGAAACGAATCCTTGCTTGTCTATACCCAATCAATGTCACGATACAATGACATAAATCTCAAGCTCACACAGTGGTAGCTTTAGACAAGGACATCCGCATAATGGCTAAAAAAAATGATGTCCGTACCCCGTCTCTTATTTCACTAATGCGCGATTTTACAAATACATATCATGTAACAAAGGAAATCAAAAATCCATATACTATGAACAGTACATATAATGATGAGACACGAACTCACTTGACAAACAAACACCAACAGTACGATAAGAAAGTGATGACAGATATATGAGATAGAAACACATAAGTATATACAAACCGTACTGTTAACAAACGAGAACAAGGAGATTGTCAATATAACTTATGTACAAGATAGCAAGAAGAAAACAGGAGAATACGACAGCAAAACATGACGAAAAAGAATACTTGCAAAAATAAGACACTATGCATACAAACTAGACAATCACCGCTAAGACACTGAAAATGTGCACGGTCAGTTATGCTGGACAGTCAACAGGGTCAACTCTCTGTGCCTGTACCCCACTGCAACACTGACAGTGTTATTGCCTAAAGAAATCAGTTCAACAAAATCCCTTTCCCATAATAATTATAAAAAAACGTTAAACACGCCACCAATTCCACCCTCAAAGCAATGTATTACAATAATAAGACAATACAGACGGCACGAAAACCAGTAGTGGACGGTGAAGCGACGAGGTCTGTAGCAAGGCAATATCAAAAGGCAGAAAGAAGTCACACAAATAATTGAAATATGTAAAACAAATGAAATTGCAAATGAAAGTATCAGAGACAATGAAAAGAACAGATAATAAAATAGTAACAGAAAAGCATCATTGCAACTACCAGCATATGGAGAAACGAGCTAAACGAAAAAAAATCAAATGGATGAGCAGAGTAGACCAGTAATTAAAAACATGACGATAAGGGAAACACATAAAATAAAATGACGTCAAAAAAGAAAGTAGAACAGCAAGAGAAAAGAAAACAAGAAATATAACTAAATTTATGACTGTCTTTCTGTAGACTGAATCCTCAAAGTTCCAATACCAGCTCCTCAATCGAATGATGATAATGAATCACGAGACAAAAGCACGAATAGTACCAACAAATGTTAGTGCCACAATCAGTTACGCTTAGTGCACTCTGCACTGTGCGGTTGCGGCAAAATGTTCTGAACAAATTCAAAGACAAGATCCACAATCGGCGTCAGTTATTCTCGTAGCTGAAGCCTTGAAGCCACCAATGGATGTAGTAATAAGAAAATACATCAATGTTCAGTATCCTCCCATTCCGTTCCGTTCTAAAAAATCCACACCAATGTAACTGGCCTTCTTATGTCTGTGTCCAAGAAAGGCTATACCAGCATAATAAATGATAACTGGTAAACTCAGCGACGTCCAGAAATTATCATTCGTTATCGAACTATGGCTGCAGTAAGAAACGACATAAAGTCCATCAGCAAGACATCACGTCTTTTATCAGCTGCGTAACATAGACCACTGCATCAGAAAATGTGTCATGGTCGTATCCGCCATTCACGTACAATCAATAAGCACGACTACAATGTTCTGTCTCATCCAACGCTATATATCAGCATCAGCATTCACGGATAATGCTGCTCAGCAAATCACGTATAGTTCCTCATCACGAACAGTTTCTCAGCACGACAATGATAGTCGGTAGTATTCACAAACGAGTTAAATTTTCATGCGGACAAAAAGTCACTGCAGCAGAGTCGCGCAATAAGCATGCACAGGCAAGGCAACGTATTCACGGTAGAGGCGAGCTGTAAGATGTGTCTGGTGTCTTGGCAAGCGATCTTCACAGTAGTTTTGGCTGACTGAAGCGTTAGGTTATATTCACTGCCTTCTCAAGCATTCATTGTTATGAAGCTCAGATGATCCAGCCAATCTGATTTGAATATTTTGCATGACTCATCTAGCGCAAAATTTCAAACATTACTTTTCTGATAATGGGCTGTAAACATCCGATTTCCCTGTGTACCGACTCAAGAACACGTCGCTAACCTCATACGACAACGTGTGTAAGATGTAACACTTATTACTTTCGCTAAAGTAATGTCTTATATGTTGCTTGAGCACACACAAAATCCGTTTCTTTACAACCTGGGCGGAGTCGCACCCGTGCCTTATCAGTGATTAAGCAGATTGAGCTGTACGTGTTAATCTGTGTACTGATATCGGCCGCGCATGCGATTAACCAACTTGGTTGTCGATAATGTTATCTCAGCCGCTCCTGCAAATGTTTAATATTATCACCCACAAGGAGTGTCAAATAAACAGACAAGACACAATATACTGAAAGTAGCTAAAGAATGTAGATACCAAATATCTGCTCCAGTGGACAGCGAAAGAAAAGGGTGCGACTCGGAAAAATCGCAAAAAAAATCAATACAAAATGTACCGATTACTGCCGTAGTGGAACAGAGATTAGGAAGGAGAAGGCGTCGCCCCAATCCATTCTGTGATATATATATATATATATATATATATATATATATATATATATATATATATATATATATATATATATATATATATATATATATATATATATATATATATATATATATATATATATGGCTGGCATGGTGAAATGGTTTTATGGCGGCAAAAGTAGAGTACACTCGAGGGCAAGTTCGGGGCACAGTGGACTGATCATCCGCTTGCTTGTCACTGATCAAAGAAACAACAATTAATAATCTGTTGTACCAATAAACGCCGTTAGGTGTAACGGAACAACGGATAATTTCTTGTTGCCCTATGACGCCGCAAGGTGTGATGGCCGGAGACTGCTTAGTCATGTCAGTCAATGGCCAAGGGAGAATGATGAATGATGATGATATATATATATATATATATATATATATATATATATATATATATATATATATATATATATATATATATATATATATATATATATATATATATATATATATATACCCACTAACAAAAGAAACCTGTCAGGTATAGAATTGAAAATTTTTCTAGGTCATGGCATAAAAGAAGGTAAAATAAGCATGGGCAGATTGCCAGGAAGTACGAGCAATTAGTGCACCGTAATAACAACCGGTGCGTGCAGCGCGGGCGACACATGCAATATGCGTTTTTCGAGTACCACGTGCCCCACATATGTGATGTGTGAGTTTTAACGACTTATTCCTCTGCTTTGGAGAAAGGACTTGCCAGAAAACAACATTTAGTGTTGACTGTACCTAAATTTCACCATGCCACGATTGTCTGAAGGATAGCGCAGCCAAGCCATCTGACAATCAGTTGCAGGATCATCCGTTAGTGACGTTGCACGCTACTTTGGTGTATGCCGAGACACAACTAGGAACTTGCACACACGATGGCACACCACAGGGACAACTCAAGACAGGCACAGAAGTGGTAGACCAAGGGTAACAACAGTGGCTGGGGACAGTTACATACGGACGGTACATCTGCGCAACCACTTCCAACATGGTCAGGCAACAGCATGTACGTTCCCAGGCTTCAGGACTATCAGTAACTTGACGATCCTCAGACGCCTTCGAGCAACAAACATAAGTGTTTACGGAACAGCACAATGGTCGAGCCTGCTTCCGTTGCACATCGCAGCAAGATACCAATGGGCCAGACAGCACCTCAGATGACTAACAACCAGTGACGTGCTGTCGTATGATCTGATGAATCCAGGTTTCTTCTTAAACGGCAGGATAGCAGGATCCGGGTACATCACAGGTGGGGTGAAAAGTATTCTTCGAACTGCATTCAGGAGGCAGCCAGTTTCGGCAGAGGAAGCGTTATGGGGAAAGGGGGGGCGGGGGGGGGGGGGGGGCCGCGCTATTACCGCTGAGCACAGAACCAATCTTGTCAGAATTGAAGGAACCCTGACCGCCGGTCGCTACATCCGTGACGTACTTCAGCTGCGCGCTCTGCCGTTCCTTCACTAACATGAACAGGGCCTAATTTACATGCAAGACAACGCCTCGGCTCACAGAGCAGTAACAGCCCTAGACTACATCAATGCAGTTAATGTGAACATACTCGACCCTTGGCCAGCTCTGTTCCCTGATTTGAACCCCACTGCTCAGTCTCCCTCAGTATATGTTGAAGAGTGTGAATGCTAACTGTTCCTGTAGCTCGCTGGTTGTATACACGACAGATGCATCCTCTCATACGTCCATCTCTGCTAGCCTTACGTTTGATGCCATATTCCAACAGTCTTTACCTTGAAGATTCATCTATTGCAGTGTCATTTTCTAACAGGCGATCATTAATTGTTCTCAGTATCTCTCCCTTATCCATATCCAGTGTCCCCACTGTGGGTGCTCTTGCTGCGAGTCTGTCAGCTCTCTCATTACCACATACCCCTGCATGACCAGGACAGTAGATCCACACAAGCTCTTGTAGACTCGAAGCTTCTATGAATGTTTTCCATTCATGCCGCAACCAACCATTTTGACAGTCTGACACAATGACTGCCTTTGTAAATGAAGTTTCAGATATCCACCTTAAGGCTGCAGTGACTGCCTCTACCTCCATTCTCATGCTGGAAGTTATCTTGTAAGCCCCGTTATGTTCCGCGACGAACTTGCCCTTTACCCTAGCAGAGAAGCCCCAGCCTGATTTCTCACCACGTATTACAGACCCATCTATACACAATGACATCATTATCTCCGGCATGGTCATGTATCAGTTGATTAATTTCCAGTTCTGCTTTTCCATAGTCCCAAGTTCTACACTCTGCCAAGGCTGATGATGGCTTGCTGGTAATTAATCCAGTTCTCATCTGACATACTCCACTCTTCCCCTTTGAATATGTTTTCAACTGTGGCCACCTGCTTGATCGTTGTCTCTCCCTGTGCCATCCATGACAGCTAAGAAGAACTATTAATGTTCTTTTATATATATATATATATATATATATATATATATATATATATATATATATATATATATATATATATATATATATATATATATATATATATATATATATATATATATATATAAAATACACAGACACATAAATAACATCAGAAACAGATACAGTAGAACTCCATTTATCCGAACCCCAATTATCCGAACATCCAATTATCCGAACACTTTTTCCAGAAAAAAAAAAAATCAGATGCCACAGTCACGTTAGACTAAAATTCTGAATCTTTTGATGCGGCAAACTTCAAATGTGTGCGAACAATTTGTAGAGAATGGGGTGGCTAATGGTCGGTCGCTTACGTACAGGAAGTCAGTTAGATCATAAAGTCAGTTAATATCTGGTTTACCAATCCAGTGTACGAGTGCGTTCTAGGTAGAACACTGGCTAAACAGACAGTTCAACTTAAAATAACTGTGTCTGCTACTACAGCAGAATAATTTTGGTGTACAAGTATTTCTCTGTGCGATATGGCATCTTCCAGTAGGCCTAAAGCACATAAAAGGAACCGCAATGTTTTGTCAATTGAAACGAAAACAGAAATTATCAAGAGACTAGGACAAGGTGAAACTGTGTCTTCACTTGCGAGGATTTTCAATGTTGGGAAAGCTACCGTCTCTGACATCAAAAGTAACAAGGATAAAATTATGAGTTTTGCATCGAAATTTGATAGTGAAAATGGGTCGAAGAAACGTAAAACCATGAGAAATGCGAAAGATGTGAAATTGGAAGAGGCTTTGTATATATGGTTTGTGCAAAGAAGAAGCAAAAGGGAACCTATCTCTGGTTCTCTGTTGTGTGAAAAGGCACTTCAGTTCAACAATCAACTTGACGGTCCTCCTGACTTTAAGGCTAGCCAGGGATGGTTAAGAAACTTTAAATCTCGTCATGGCATACGAGAATTGGAGATTCAAGGGGAATCTTTATCTAGCGATGCAACTGCCGCTAAAAATTTTAAAGAAACATTCTTGGCTTTTTTGGAAGAAGAAGGTTATTCACTCGATGATGTGTATAATGCCGATGAGACTGGCTTATACTGGAAATCATTGCCTCAAAAATCACTTGCATCTCAGCACGAAGCAGCTGTCCCTGGGTTTAAAAAGTGCAAAGAGAGAGTAACAATTTTGGTAGCCGCGAATGCCAGTGGAAGTCATCGTTTACCGGTGCTAATGATCGGCAAAGCCAAAAAAACCACGTTGTTTAAAGAATGTGACATGTCTCCCATTGTGTTACAAAGCACAGAAGAGTGCTTGGATGAATAGTGAAATATTTCTTGATTGGTATACAAATCAGTTCATCCCAAATGTGAAGAGGTTGAGAGAACAAGAAAAGAAAACTGGAAAAGTAATTCTTCTACTGGACAATGCACCATCTCATCCAGAGACGGATACATTGAATGCAGTTGATGCAAATTTTAAAGTAATTTTTTCTGCCTCCCAATGTAACAGCACTGATTCAACCAATGGATCAGGGTGTTATAGCAAAGCTTAAAAAGATGTACAAGAAGGAAGTCCTGCGTCGTTTATTGTTGGCTGAAGATGAAGAAAGTGTGGTGGCGTTTTCAAAAAGCTTAATCTCAAAGACTGCTGCTATATGTTAGATGATGCTTGGACCACCCTGTCACAAGATAATCTCAACAAGGCTTGGAATAGATTGCTTGGGAAAAAAGGAGGAAATGAAACTACTGCAGTGGACACAAATGATGATTGTATAAATGAAGTTGTGGAACTGTTTCAAGCAATGCCCGGATTTTCGGACTGTGACAAAGATGATGCACACATGTGGCTAGAAGATGATAATGATTCTGGTTTTCAGTTTTTGAATGACGAAGAAATTTTGTCTTTTGTGCAAGAAGAAAAACCAAATACATGTAGTGACCGATGATGAAGACTCCTCAGAAGTACATGATGTACTTGTAGATTATGAAGAAAAACCAAAACGTCGACCAAGTCCCGAAGAGGCCTTTATAGCACTAGAAACAGCGATGGCTTGGTACGAGCAAGAAGATGACAGCTGTCCTACACAGCTTCTGCTGTTGAAGAGAATGCGGGACTTAGCAGCCAAAACGAGACTATCCAGTTTGGTGCAAAAGAGGATTCCTCATTATTTTAAATAGTGGGCTACATCTGTGCAAGTACATATATACGTAAGTTGCGCCTGGTTTTGAATCGTTTGTAATGTTATTTTGAAAACATTTCTCTTTCTTAACAAAAATAATTAATACAAGTAGTACATGCACTGCAGTGTAATAAAAGATTTTGGTGATACAGTGATCTAATACAGTGTGGGTATTATTATTATAGTACAAGTAAATATGTTTTATAGTGTATTTTCCTTGTGATGGTTAATTATTTTTAGAAATATGTGTACATGTACTCGATACATTATGTATTCCAATTATCCGAACATTTGATTATCCGAACGATGCTCGGTCCCATGGGGTTCGGATAAATGGAGTTCTACTGTACATATCAGATGTGAAGAGCAGAATATCCCAGGCAACCGATGCATTCCATAATATGAACGTTTTTTTTTTTAATTCAAATGTTAAGTAAGACCGTTCTTCCGTACCATAAAGAGTCAATCCAGTCATAGAATAAATGAGTCACGCATAGTTTGCAAATAAACAAGAAAATTCCACAAAGATGTAATTCTACACAAGAATGTCAAGAATTACCATGGGCAGCTTCAATGAGTGAGGGTGCCATGAAGGAGGCCCTTGTGCAAAGAAAGCTTATTACGCATATTAGACGGAAACAATCTACTTTCCTGTGGGCATGTTATGATAAGAGAAATGCTGGAATATTTTGAGTCAACAAGAAAGATTGAAGAACAAATATACAGAAGCCGACAAAGATAGAAGATACTGAACACGTTAATACCGGAGGAGGGAAAGATTACAAATACAGGACTGACAAGCGACAAACTATACTGGTGGCAGGAAGATGTGTAGAGAAGAGACATGATCACCTACGTCAGCAGACATCAATCGCAAAAAAGGCCAAACTTCCTCGTTTGTATTACGTGCACATACATCTCTCCCTCTAAAATTTTAACATCCACAGTATGGGGAATGTTTGTACAGCGAGCGACTACAAAACAGGTAAAAGGTAAAGGCAGTTCCCATAGCTGATACTGTTGTGGGGGAGTGAAGTGTTAGAGACTTCACAATACTAGGTCCAGCTTTTTATGAGGTGGGGTGACAAATTCCCTTCCTTACTACCTTTGCCGTCTCTAACTCACGAGCAAAGTCAGGTACCAATTTACAGCTTTGCAGACTGGAGCGTGACGCGACCAGGTTCCGATCCCGGAACCCAGTAACCATGCTGCGAGAGGAAAGTCACTATAGCCACTTAGCCAGTCGGTGTATTTTGCGTTGCTGGACGGACATCATTTTTCAAGCTTCCTGCTCCTTTTGCCGTAACTAAACGACGACTTTAACTGATCTGACAAAATGGTTGTTAACACTTGTAACCCCTTGGTTCTATCCGCCTAATCTTTGCTGAAGCGGAAACAGATACAGGCGATCGTCGCAAAACGCCTCATTCCCAGCGCACTATCACAGTAGGGCGCCTGACCTTACTTTTCTCCGTACTTAACCAAGCTTGTGTGCCTTCACTCGGCGAAGCTGTTAATGAAAACAAATACTCTTCTCGTATATTAAATACACACATTTATTTTCTTCCTCTTTCATGTAAACTGACGAATCACTGACTGACGACTGCTGGCGGATCAATACACATCTGATTAAACCGCGCCACATCACTCCATTCTCGTACCGCACTCATGTTTTATGGTCGGGCGCGAAGACAATGAAAATGCTTCCAAATGGTTATTAACTACAGGGTGAGCCAAAAGTCCCTTACCTTTTTTTTTTTCCTTAAAACTTACTTAGTCGTTCCCCTTCTACCGTGAGGTGTAGAGGTATTTCTTAAAACATGTGGCCTTAATATTTAATGGTATGTGTAATTGAAATACACCAAAGCAATGACGGAACACTAACATTATTTACGGATAATTATAAAGCTATTTATCATTCTAAATGGCATCGATGAACGTTAACACAAAACGTCAGCCTTTTTTCGAAAAATTGCCACTAACTCTTTGACAGAAATTTAGGTCAGTTTCTCAAAACTCCTGTTATTGTCGTTCTGAGATCCTCAAGGGCAGCGGTAGGCAACCCAGCAGTCGATGGGATCTACTTTATAAACACTACCTTGATCACGAATAAAATGAATTTATGTAAGCTAACTTGCGGGTTATCATGTAACCGTTAGGGTGGTTAAGAGGGAAAATTCGGTTAGATTTATTTTTTAGGAGATTGATTTTTATGATTGATATTAGTTAGTTGCTTATCCTTTACAGGACGTGGCAATCAACCCCAGCTTTTATTGGCTGTTTGTGATTTTTCTAGGCAATTTTTACGTTCAGTAGTTTGCCATTGCTTTCTGAACGGTACGGCGCTTATACCATTGTTAAAAATCCACACAAAGCGATCTGCCACCAAACCGCCTGCAGCAGGTTTCGAACCTGGTATATCTGGATTATGAAACTGCGTTCATATCCATTAGGCCACAGACGCCGACATGATTGATATTAGGTGATCTAATTTATAGTCAAAGGGAAGGAATACATAGAATGTAAATTGGGGACAAAATACGTCTTACACCCCTTCCTTAGTTACAGGGCATTTATGCCTGTTTCTGTCGTGAGATGGGCTAGGTGATCGTTATTCACGTGTTTTGAATGGAATAGTGAGTTGTTTGTCAGACAAAGTGTTTTGGAGTGGTCGTTGCAAATCGACGTTTTAGATTAAATCAGTTTGCTCCGAGATGTGATAGTTAGCTTTTAGATGTGGTAGCGAGTAGAAGTTCCATCGGGTGATAAGCCAAATGATTTGGTTGCTTCTGCGGTGGTAGAAGAGCTGAACTATCACCCAGACGTCTATCTCGAATATTTGCAACGTTTGTATATGACAGTGTCTATTTATTCTGAGGACGAGATGTCAGTGTTTCCAGTTGAGAGAAATGTGTTGTGTTCAAAAGACCAGGTACGCTGAACATTATGAGTTTTATAACTAGAGTGAAGTACAGTAGACACGCTGACAGTCTAACGAGCAGTATAGCTTGGTAAATGCACACCCCGGGTGGTTAGGCCAGTTTCCTTAACCAGATACGCCAAGAATAGCTGCAGATAAATATATGAGAACAAAATTGAGATAGACAGTTAGAATAATGAACACAGCGGAAAATAAAGAAATAGCAACAGTAGTTCTCAACTTATAGAACCAGTAGCCATTAGAACAGTTAACCAAATGGATGAACTGAGAGGTAATGACTGAACGTCGCACCATTGTGTTTGCCAGCCAGCATATATTTTTGAAGGCTGAAGAAGTTTTGATGTAAAATTGATATGTTAAAAATACAAGCTGCACTCAGATCAATTGTGTAAATAAAGTCACCTCGTTCATCATTACAAAAGTCTACTGTTGACGTCTTACAAAATGTCTTGGAGTGTGTGTGAGCAAGTATGTTATGAACGTAAAATACAAGCCGTCTACTGATAGGGCAGTGATGCGAACCCTATACGATCAACAAAGAAACAAAACAGAAGTAGAGAATAGTAGACAAGTCCATACACGGTCACAATCACTGGGGATGGAGTGAAAGTACCTTTAAACCTGGGTACGTCGAGCTTTTAAGTGCCGGTCGGAGAGTGCTAGTTCGAAATTTACCGCGGTTAAAAATTCTTTTTTCCGCCGTTCCGTCACCTAGGGTTCTATGAAATATTGCCCTGGGATTACCGGTAGATCAAGATCGACCGGCTTCTGACCCATGCTCTAAGGTGTTAGGATTCCGATAGGAAACCCTGTACACAGCGATACAACAGGAGGCAATCCTGATCATCAGAAGTTGTCCCCCATTGGACAAGTGTTTCGGCCCTTTCCCTTCTTTACACTCTGAGGGTGGAGGGCCCACTTGGGTCATTACTCCCAAGTGTCCGCCTCCTGGTGTCTGTCCCGCATGTGCTGCGAAGTGAACCCACTCCACCTTGGTTGCAACTATCAACTTCAGTCCTGGTTTTATCCATGCTACCAGTCTGGGGCAACTGTGATTACCGACCATTTACCTTGTCATTGAAATATAGTGTATACGTATTAAAAAAAAAAAAATCTGCGAGTTAAAATCTGGCCCACTTCAAATCCAAATGTTATGGAGTTTTTCATCCGGGAAATTAAAAATAAAAAGTATTAGGAGAGTTAGACATAGTGTACTTGAAATGTTAGGGTATCCTGCAAATAAATAAATAAATAATGAACAAAACAATGTATTACGACAATCCTCCACGCATGACTTCATACATGGTATTTTGAAAGGGCAAGCGACTTACGGGCCACCCTGTATTGATAAAATATGATGCTTAAATCTGATCCCAAAAAAATCGCAAATGAACCCGAGATAGCCTGTTTATTTTTTTTTTCCTCACATACTTTCCTGACAGCGTTAGCAACCTTGTCTCCCTACAACTTTCTGTCCCTAGTACAGTGTCGTTAGCCCATTATCTTCTTTGTCATAATGTATATATACTTTTTTCTTTTTTTTCAACAAAATTGGCTTGATCGAAAAATGCTGCCAGAAAAATTATTCAATAGCGATTCTCGCCTTGCAAGAATTAATATCTCTATTAGGAGTCAAAGTAAAATTATTCCTGATATCCTACATATGGAAACAGAACACCCCTTTCCGGCCCCCTAAAAAAACTACAAACAACAAAACCAACAGTTACCGTTATTGTTACATAACAATAACTGTTGATTTTGTTTGTTAGTAGTTTTTTTTTTTTTAGGGGCTGGAAAGGGGGGCTATTTCTATATGTAGGATATCAGAAATAATTTTACTTTGACTCCTGATAGATCTAATGTTAGTAGTTTTTTTTAGGGGCTGGAAGTGGGGCTATTTCTACATGTAGGATATCAGGAATAATTTTACTTTGACTCCTGATAGATCTAATGTTAGTAGTTTTTTTTAGGGGCTGGAAAGTGGGGCTATTTCTATATGTAGGATATCAGGAATAATTTTACTTTGACTCCTGATAGATCTAATGTTAGTAGTTTTTTTTAGGGGCTGGAAAGTGGGGCTATTTCTATATGTAGGATATCAGAAATAATTTTACTTTGACTCCTGACACATATAATGTTAGTAGTTTTTTTTTTTAGGGGCTGGAAAGTGGGGGTATTTCTATTTGTAGGATATCAGGAATAATTTTA
Source organism: Oreohelix idahoensis (assembly GCA_024509875.1). Lineage (NCBI taxonomy): Eukaryota > Metazoa > Mollusca > Gastropoda > Stylommatophora > Oreohelicidae > Oreohelix > Oreohelix idahoensis. Next base: position 93,432 of record JAMPIV010012004.1, read on the forward strand.
CTTTGACTCCTGATAGATCTAATGTTAGTAGTTTTTTTTAGGGGCTGGAAAGTGGGGCTATTTCTATATGTAGGATATTAGGAATAATTTTACTTTGACTCCTGATAGATCTAATGTTAGTAGTTTTTTTAGGGGCTGGAAAGTGGGGCTATTTCTATATGTAGGATATCAGGAATAATTTTACTTTGACTCCTGATAGATCTAATGTTAGTAGTTTTTTTTAGGGGCTGGAAAGTGGGGCTATTTCTATATGTAGGATATCAGGAATAATTTTACTTTGACTCCTGATAGATCTAATGTTAGTAGTTTTTTTTAGGGGCTGGAAAGTGGGGCTATTTTTACATGTAGGATATCAGGAATAATTTTACTTTGACTCCTGATAGATCTAATGTTAGTAGTTTTTTTTTTAGGGGCTGGAAAGTGGGGCTATTTCTACATGTAGGATATCAGGAATAATTTTACTTTAACTCCTGATAGATCTAATGTTAGTAGTTTTTTTAGGGGCTGGAAAGTGGGGCTATTTCTATATGTAGGATATCAGGAATCATTTTACTTTGACTCCTGATAGATCTAATGTTAGTAGTTTTTTTTAGGGGCTGGAAAGTGGGGCTATTTCTATATGTAGGAAATCAGGAATAATTTTACTTTGACTCCTGATAGATCTAATGTTAGTAGTTTTTTTAGGGGCTGGAAAGTGGGGCTATTTCTATATGTAGGATATCAGGAATAATTTTACTTTGACTCCTGACACATATAATGTTAGTAGTTTTTTTTTAGGGGCTGGAAAGTGGGGGTATTTCTATTTGTAGGATATCAGGAATAATTTTACTTTGACTCCTGATAGATCTAATGTTAGTAGTTTTTTTTTAGGGGCTGGAAAGTGGGGCTATTTCTATATGTAGGATATCAGGAATAATTTTACTTTGACTCCTGATAGATCTAATGTTAGTAGTTTTTTTTTAGGGGCTGGAAAGTGGGGCTATTTCTATATGTAGGATATCAGGAATAATTTTACTTTGACTCCTGATAGATCTAATGTTAGTAGTTTTTTTTAGGGGCTGGAAAGTGGGGCTATTTTTACATGTAGGATATCAGGAATAATTTTACTTTGACTCCTGATAGATCTAATGTTAGTAGTTTTTTTTTAGGGGCTGGAAAGTGGGGCTATTTCTACATGTAGGATATCAGGAATAATTTTACTTTGACTCCTGATAGATCTAATGTTAGTAGTTTTTTTTAGGGGCTGGAAAGTGGGGCTATTTCTACATGTAGGATATCAGGAATAATTTTACTTTGACTCCTGATAGATCTAATGTTAGTAGTTTTTTTTAGGGGCTGGAAAGTGGGGCTATTTCTATATGTAGGATATCAGGAATAATTTTACTTTGACTCCTGATAGATCTAATGTTAGTAGTTTTTTTTAGGGGCTGGAAAGTGGGGCTATTTCTATATGTAGGAAATCAGGAATAATTTTACTTTGACTCCTGATAGATCTAATGTTAGTAGTTTTTTTAGGGGCTGGAAAGTGGGGCTATTTCTATATGTAGGATATCAGGAATAATTTTACTTTGACTCCTGATAGATCTAATGTTAGTAGTTTTTTTAGGGGCTGGAAAGTGGAGCTATTTCTACATGTAGGATATCAGGAATAATTTTACTTTGACTCCTGATAGATCTAATGTTAGTAGTTTTTTTTAGGGGCTGGAAAGTGGGGCTATTTCTACATGTAGGATATCAGGAATAATTTTACTTTGACTCCTGATAGATCTAATGTTAGTAGTTTTTTTTTAGGGGCTGGAAAGTGGGGCTACTTCTACATGTAGGATATCAGGAATAATTTTACTTTGACTCCTGATAGATCTAATGTTAGTAGTTTTTTTTAGGGGCTGGAAAGTGGGGCTATTTCTATATGTAGGATACTCTCTTCAGGAATAATATTTTTTATTTTGACGACTGATAGATCTAATGTTAGTAGTTTTTTTTTAGGGGCTGGAAAGTGGGGCTATTTCTATATGTAGGATATCAGGAGTAATTTTACTTTGACTCCTGATAGATCTAATGTTAGTAGTTTTTTTTAAGGGGCTGGAAAGTGGGGCTATTTCTACATGTAGGATATCAGGAATAATTTTACTTTGACTCCTGATAGATCTAATGTTAGTAGTTTTTTTTTAGGGGCTGGAAAGTGGGGCTATTTCTATATGTAGGATATCAGGAATAATTTTACTTTGACTCCTGATAGATCTAATGTTAGTAGTTTTTTTTAGGGGCTGGAAAGTGGGGCTATTTCTATATGTAGGATATCAGGAATAATTTTACTTTGACTCCTGATAGATCTAATGTTAGTAGTTTTTTTTTTAGGGGCTGGAAAGTGGGGCTATTTCTACATGTAGGATATCAGGAATAATTTTACTTTGACTCCTGATAGATCTAATGTTAGTAGTTTTTTTTAGGGGCTGGAAAGTGGGGCTATTTCTATATGTAGGATATCAGGAATAATTTTACTTTGACTCCTGATAGATCTAATGTTAGTAGTTTTTTTTTAGGGGCTGGAAAGTGGGGCTATTTCTACATGTAGGATATCAGGAATAATTTTACTTTGACTCCTGATAGATCTAATGTTAGTAGTTTTTTTAGGGGCTGGAAAGTGGGGCTATTTCTACATGTAGGATATCAGGAATAATTTTACTTTGACTCCTGATAGATCTAATGTTAGTAGTTTTTTTTAGGGGCTGGAAAGTGGGGCTATTTCTACATGTAGGATATCAGGAATAATTTTACTTTGACTCCTGATAGATCTAATGTTAGTAGTTTTTTTTAGGGGCTGGAAAGTGGGGCTATTTCTATATGTAGGATATCAGGAATAATTTTACTTTGACTCCTGATAGATCTAATGTTAGTAGTTTTTTTTAGGGGCTGGAAAGTGGGGCTATTTCTATATGTAGGATATCAGGAATAATTTTACTTTGACTCCTGATAGATCTAATGTTAATAGTTTTTTTTAGGGGCTGGAAAGTGGGGATATTTCTACATGTAGGATATCAGGAATAATTTTACTTTGACTCCTGATAGATCTAATGTTATCAGTTTTTTTTAGGGGCTGGAAAGTGGGGCTATTTCTATATGTAGGATATCAGGAATAATTTTACTTTGACTCCTGACAGATCTAATGTTAGTAGTTTTTTTAGGGGCTGGAAAGTGGGGCTATTTCTATATGTAGGATATCAGGAATAATTTTACTTTGACTCCTGATAGATCTAATGTTAGTAGTTTTTTTTAGGGGCTGGAAAGTGGGGCTATTTCAACATGTAGGATATCAGGAATAATTTTACTTTGACTCCTGATAGATCTAATGTTAGTAGTTTTTTTTAGGGGCTGGAAAGTGGGGCTATTTCTACATGTAGGATATCAGGAATAATTTTACTTTGACTCCTGATAGATCTAATCAGAATCGACATCACTGCACTTCGGGCAATCCCGCGGGAGATCAGTCTCCCTGAGCAGACGTCAAAGAGTATGAATGCTAATTATTCATGTAGCGCGCTGGTTGTATGCAGGACGGATGTATCTTCTCATACGTCCATCTCTGCTAGTCTTACGTCTGATGCCAAATTCCAAAAGTCTTAACGAGTTGATTTATCAACTGCAGTGTCCTTCTCTAAATTACGATAATTAGTCCTCAGTTTCTCTCCCTTATCCATATGCAGTGTCCTCCCTATGGGTGCTCTTGATGCTAGTCTGTCGGCTCTCTCACTGCCGCGTACCAGGACAGTAGCTCCACACCAATTTGTGAGCCAAAGGTAGACAATATAAAAGCCCCGTTATATATCTGTTGGAACAACGGTATGAAAAATGGGTCATACCCTTAAATGCGGGAGCCTAGTCACCATAGTTTAGCGATCACTACTAGAAATTTAAAAAATCTCTGACAGTCTAGGTCTATTCGCGTTCGGAAGAAATTTTTCTGAATGAAAATTGTGATGGCATCACATACACCAAACATTAATAATGCAACTAATGATAACCAGGCTGCTCTATAGGCCTATCTGTTATATGTGTACATGAGTTTTAATATAAATGAGAGACCTTGTGTCGAGGCTGCTGGAGCGCGCCTAGCCAGAACAAGGCGCATGTATTTTGTTTATCTTCTTCTTCGTACACTCTCAGACGTCTGCTTCAATAATTTCAAAGAAAGCAGAATTAAGCTTGAGGTTATTCTTTATTCGATACATGCCTACAAGAAGTTGAATCATATACAGGGTGTCCATAAAAGATTGTACCCTTTTCAAAAAATGTATTCTCAACCCCATGATTTGGTACGAGGAAGCTTTCTATCACAAAAGTAAGATAATCTCTGCAAGTTTTTAAGCATACCTTACAAAGACTCAATATGTGCACCCTTCGTGACGCGACAGATATCTAGTCGACAGTCCATTTCTTCCCACACTCGAATCAGCATGTCTCCTGTAACAGCAGCAAAGGCTCCAATGATCCGCTTTCTCTGTTGTTTGGTCAGCGCCATTTTGCAAAAGCAGTGCGCATGCGCACGGAGGGTATTTCAAGTGAAACTTTCGCAGTTGAGTTGCGACAGGTAATTGTTACATGTCTCTCCACACACTGGTCAAGTAGGTGGGAAAAAAAAAGAAATTGGTACATTTTTTTATGGACACCCTGTATATAATCTTGGCTGCAATATAGAAAAAGCTGGAGAAACAGACGATTATATCAAAATAAGTACACAAAAGGCAAAATCGGCTTTTACTTCACTGGGAAACAGCCATATGCGGGGTTTGGGGCCCCGCTGGTCAAATACAGAAATAAGAATCACCAGCTCAAATGTCCATTCAGTCATAATATATGGCTGTATTGTACGGAGAACAACAAAACTGACCGCCAGAGATATACAGACTTTCATAAATAAGTACTTGCACAGAACTGACGCACGGAAATGACAACAGATCATTCATGCGAAACTGGTGGCAAGAACCAGAACAAAACAAAACACCTGAGGCGGGTGGCGTTTGACAGGAGGACGTGGCGTGTTTTTGTTGAAGACATATGCTGCCAGGTACTAATGAAAATCACATAAAATGTTTTTTCGTTTCTGTTTTCACTGAATTTTCCTCTACTCACTTCACCCCACACTTCCACTATTTGATGTGTTTCTGCGTGTATGTTTGTACTGCAAGTTAAAATTAAAGTTCAGTATAGATTAATGTTCGCATGCGTCTAAATAGGTTTTGTTTTTGTTTAAAATTGGTTAGGTTCACTTGTGTTACCACATAGAATTAAATAATGGACAAGACATACATATCTCAATGGTCATTGGAAAATTCTCATATACAACTTCAAAGCTGAGGAAGAAGCAATAAAAATTCTGCCTAAAAACAGGTGTAATTACCATCATGGAAAATAAAGATTTTGCTACAGTCAAGATAGTGCTCCTCACACACTCACTATCAGTCATCACAGTCCTCAGGAACAACTAATTAGACAGCCTGGCAGAAGCACTAATGAAAACCAGCTATGAATTCAAACAAGTACAGCGGATCCCTGGCCACTGCAATATACGGTATATATTCGAGTATAGATAGGTCGATCCGACTTTAAGTCAACCTCTAGACTTTTGGACATAAAAAGCGTCCAAAATGATTGGCCCGATTAAAAGTCGAAAACACTGTGCTTCAATGATGAATTTATAACAAGCTATAATGTTTTTCCTCCAAAGCTGCTGGTAATTTCTGTCAAGTTTTTGTGCGTTGGCAAAGAGACAGTGAAAAGCGATTACTAAAACGGCTACACAAGCCTGCAGATGCAAGACATTTCCATATTTCTGGCATGTTACGATATATTTCACTCCTATTCAATTTAAGGGCGCGAATTCGTATTGATCCTCGAGTAATGATGCAATCATTTTGCCGCTGCATTGGAATTGCCATGGCTTTCGCAAATGCTATCACTTTCAACGTAAAGCCAGCCTCGTAAGAAGTACGCTACTTTTAAAACTCATTGTGATAGCACTTTCGGGACAATTCCCCCCCCCCCCCACCCCCCGCCCCCACGTTTTAAAACTAAATGCGGGTGTGTTTGCAACAGATGTGCATGCCGGTGCATGCATGACAGGAAGTACCGAAAGCATGACGGAAATTTTTTTATTTATTGATCGTTTGTATCCCTATCGAATGTATGTTTTTATTTTAATAATAACCACGATTAACAGCCTAATAAACTCGATTTAAACATTTTTGGTTGCAATGAAGAACAGTAGGCCGTGTGTTCGATACGACCGTATAGATGATTTCAGAGCTGCAGTAAAAAAGGGCTAAGAGTTATGGTTAGGAATCATAAACCTAACCCATAACCATAATCCTACCCCTAACGACGTTGGCGACTTACAAGGGTGAGATCGAAGAACATGTCCCAATGTTCTTCATTTCAATCCATTTTAAATGTATTACTTAAGATATTTTGTTAAAGATATTTAATGATGCAGCAAGTTTATATCTGAAGGATACCAATATGTGGCGGGAAGGTCGGGGTCAACACTCACCGGTTTCATGAATCTCTATTTATTTATTTATTTTTTTACTCGACTAATCGGGGTTTCGATTTTTAAGGTAAACAATGGGAGTAATTTCTCTACTTATACTCCAGTATAAACAGTACATGGAAATTAGAAGGAAGATGAATTTGACAAAGAAGGAGGAAGGAAAATCCAAACAGAAGACATGGCTACGTATGAAGAGATAAAAAGCAATAATCAGAAATAACTATAGAGAAAAATGGCATTCGGAACACACAGAGTCCGATACTGCAGAGCTTACATTATTAAGAAGAGACGAACAGATTATTTCCAGACAAAGAACTGGCTATTGCAAACTCAAATGCCATCTGTTCAACGAACTGAAAATCGGACAGACAGATATGTTGCCCATTGTAAAAGCAATCATATATTTGCTATATACACTGTCCAAAGCCAATTTCGGTGGTTTTGCAGCTAACTTGATGCCTTTTTTTTTGCAGTTTGGCAAAGCCTTTTAAGTTTGTTCAATACGATCAACAAAAAATCTGCCTTTCTCTATGGCTTAGGAACTTGATACGTCATAACGACTTCCGAAATTCAACTACTGCATCCTCCGCATCGCATCATCATCAATTGCCTTTGTGCTGCTTATAGAGCATGTAGCCCCCGCTGAAGTTGGTTCCCTCGCAAGAAGCCCGCACCAAGCAGTCGCATGTTATTGTAGCGGAAGTTGCTGGATCAATTTGTTTTACATGATACGGCCATATGCACCATCTCAATTAAGGCGTCTTGACACAAGCCAACACAGGTGGAAGCTAAGCAGAGTAAGTGGAGATGGACAAGACACCCTCTCAAGAAACAATCAGACGAACAGACTACGACCAGACATGCACCTGAATGGAACCCGCATGGAAAATAGAGAAGTGATGAGGTCAACGAGAATATGACAAAAGGAACAGTGGAAGAAAAAGCCAACAGAACATAAACCTCACTGTGGAAGAAAACGGCCTAAAATAGAAATCGATGACAAGCAACAATTGAAGTCCTATGCTCTATGTGGAGTGAAAGATGAGTGAATGAATTGTTTGGACTAGAAAATGGGCTGGTTACCGGTCGATCGTGTTCTACTCGTAGACCACAGGGGATGATTTGGTTGATCTCTTGAAGGAGAAAAAAGAACTATAAAGCTATGGAAATTTCCGACTAGATCCTGCATTTAAAAGCGCAGCAGCAATAAGATTAATGGTATTTTTATCGCATTCCCAGTTAAAACCCATGACCTAGTTTGCTAAATTCACGTCATTCGTAAATTTGTATAAGATACAAACGCAATCTTTTAATTTATGTGAAGTACTCATTCGGTACAATATCATTTAGTTTGAACTGCCAACCGCTCCGTCCAGGGTTGTGGAGTCGGTCAAAAAATATTCAGACTCCGACAATTTTATAAGTCCGACTCCAATTTTTTAAACTAGTGATATGGCACAAAATAATGCACTTAAATGGAGTTATACGTACATCTATGGCATGTGTGTGAGTAGATGAATGCGTGGCTTTCGTAGACTACATTTTAAACTATTCATTCATTCATACAGTAATACAAAATAACAAATCATCCATCCACACCTGCACACAAATGACTGCTTTGCCAAACACCATGAGGCAAAATAGTTTCATTTTAACAATGACGGGGAAATTGACAGTGTATATAGTTTATTTTCATTTCTTCTGTGCTTTTTCTAAATGTGCCAACAAATTTCCAAATGTGATAAAAACGTTATTTATGTCCAGAAGCAACTGAAATTTTCATACAGTATGTAAGAATTCCCTAAGAAAAATTCACCGAATCTTTTGGCCGAATGTCATCGCCGGCCAGGATCTGCTTACTCGTAGCAAGCAAGAGGACATGCACGCCATCATGGCTGGCGGACGCTGGGGCTGGGTTGGTCATGTCCTCAGAAGAGACCCCGATGCCATCACAGGAGCAGCTGTGCTTTGGATCCCTGAAGGAAAACGAAAGAGAGGCCGACCAGGAACAGCCTGGCGGAGGACTGTGGAGGCTGAGATGCAGGGAGTGAACCAGAGTTGGGGCACTGTACGAAGGATGGCCACCGACCGAGCAGAGTGGAATCAATTTGTTGTTGCCCTACAAGACGCCACTAGGCGTGATGGCCACTGACTGCTTTGACGGTCGGTGGCTAAGGAACAAAGAAGAAGAAGAATGTAAGAATTCGTACACTTTAACAAGAAAGTGGTTTTAGGAGTTCTACTACTTTAAAATATTATTTCAAATTTTTTAAGCAAATCGCTCCCCCCTCGAGTCGGGACATTTTTTACCGACTCCGACTACACCAACAAATGACCGACTCCACGACTCCGACGATGAAAGTAAGCAGTTCGTGTAGCGGTGATAAAAATTACATATAGGATGCACATACTTCGAACAGGCTACTCTGAAACTTTAAAAAAAAAAAAAAGACATGATTTTACGAAGGCAGACCTGTAACGAGGTCAGTGACTGGGTTGCCTACCGCTGGTCTAGAAAAACCATGCACTGATCTGTTATCCACACAAAACTTTCACAGGCCTACATATACGGGGGCTATTGTCCTGATCTGTCCGAGTGGAAGATTGTATAGAACGTTAGCTTCCCGGGGCGAAAGGACTACAACCAGGTCGCGTCACGTTGAAGTCTATCCAGCTGTAAAATTGTGTAGGCCTACCTGACTCTTCTCGTGAATTAGGGAAGGCAAAGGCAGGCAGGACGGGCACTGGTCATCCCACTTCATAAAGTGGAGACCTAGTATTGACGAAGTCTTTAACACATCGCTCCCCATCGGCAATTTCTGAGATGGGACTATCGTCACATTTTTACATTTTGTTTGAAAATTCCTTCGGAAACGTGGGCCAAGCCTACCATAAAGAAGATAATTTGAGTTTCTGATTCATTGTCAATCTTCATCGATCCATGAGAAACGTCAAGCATAAACATACAATTTCTATGGGATCCAATACTATCTAGTGCACTATATTCAAACTCGTCGTAAGCATTACTTTGCCGTTTGGGGAGTTATGCTGTGTACTTTCGTACCCAGCCCTTCCGTCTGTGTCCGTGTATGAGCACAACCAACTTTTGATCGCCTGCAGCTTCATGCGTAAAATGTGACAGGTCCATTTCCCATCGGTGTGTTATCCATTGGCTGATATCCGTTATTCGTGTTCATTACTTTTCTAAGCGAATTTTGGATAAAGCTCTATGAGATCAGAATGCCTTTAAGACAACGAGCGAATCAAAAGTGACACAACTGAATATTTTAAAGCAAAACTAGAACGCACGGTACATAGAAATTCCTCCACCTGCGGAGGAAAAAAAAACAGGTGTCCGCCCTGCCACTAAAAGGGCAACAGCTAACCCCTGTCTCAGTGGCGTGTATTATTCACATTTCACGGTTATAAAGTCCAGGAAACTCACCCTTTAGCTAATATGTGTGTCCAAGTCTGCGAAAAACAATCCTTCACGGCGAATATAGGGTTCACAACACTTTAAGCCTACCCACGACACGTCTGGAAAACTTTTGCTGTGTACTATCGTTATTGTTGCTACTAAGAAATCAGGGATATGCTTAATTCAACGATATGGAAGCGACGTGTTTGGCTGAGCTCCTGAAGTTAAGACACGAGCTTGTGGCAACGAGAAGAGACAAGAGTCCTTGCACTGAACAGGAACACAATGCTACGAGCCAAACACATCGAACGAATGACAACTGCCAAACTCCCCACCGCTAGCAACGTGAGAAATCAACACTGCTACATGGCAGCGACTTTCTGTGAGACTTATGTAAGTACCATAACTGCTAGCGTAGGTTGTCAATTCTCTCCAGAACACCCGACTCCGGCACTGTTAATCAATTATGTCGCTGGCTTATTTTCATGCCACGATGTTAAACTGTCCAATATTTTCTATCTTTGTCGTTCTCTACCTAATTTTCCTTCAATCTTTCTGTGACATCAATCTTAGTTCATTCGTTCCTTTTTCTGTGACCACCTTTGCTTCATTCCACTATGTCAGTAAATTCCAATACCAATCCTTTAGATACACTCTTCTGTGACATTATTCAATGGACATATCTTGCTTTTACACCCCAATCTACCGATAATTATCTTATCCTCGCGTTAACACCATGTATTTTACAAGCTTGTCACCCTCCTGACCTGTTTATCATTTCTTTGTGGACAGTCGGCGTTTGAAAGCAGTAGACAATACCACCTTGACATGTTTACTCAAGACGCGTGCAGTTGACGTATTTTGACAGATATGAATTAAGCTTTCTGTAGCGAAAGGTTTTTATGAGTACTTACAGTGTCAGTAGTAGTTACTGATAGGACAGAGAAGAATTATGCCTGAAAAGAATGAAGCCCCAGTGTCAGAGAAGAGCACTGGTATCACAGGATAGTCACGGCAGTGAAGGTCTCTACTTCAGATAGTAAATCAGATTAAAGTTAAAGCCTAAGATGCCACCTTCGCTAGTAACTACCCTATGATAATCAACAACTCAGTTAAACTCAAAATGTAACAATATAAATTTGACAAGTCAGAAAAATACAATTACTGAATCATTTATTACGTATATCTATCTTTTGTTTTCTTCTTGTGCAAATTATGAATGATGAAAATGATGAAAATTGAATGAATACAAGTTTAATTACACAATTACTCAATAGTTGAGTTTCAATCACTAACTAAACAATAAAGTTCTTTCTTGAATCTTGCAATTTGAACAGAATGTTCATCCAACTTTATCTTTACAACTAAATCTCTCTTGTCTTGCTTATTATCCTAGAACAATTTGTTCATCATAACACAAATAGTTAATTCGTTGTGACCACTCACAATGGCTGCTTGAATTTTTCACATTGAATACTGTCGTAATTTTATCTGAGAGAGTTCTGATGGATATTGGTCCCTTTAGAGTGTAGAATGATAGTGAAGGCTCTGTGAGAATAAGGATTTAGGAAAGTGAGGTAGTAGATTCACAAGTGCTGGGAAGAGTAAGGACAGTCTCATGTACGACAATATTTGTCTCTCAAAACTACTCCTACCACCCTTCTGTACAAACAATTGTTTGTCAGTTCCAGTCACTCAGGCGCACACACCGATTTGGTGATTCTGACGCACAACGTACATGAATACAGACTACGATAACGAATATGGGACTTGTTGGGTTTGGCCAGCCGACACCAATGCTAATAAAGTTTTTAATACCTTTATTATCATAAAATCAGATCACAAATAATTATCAATTTACAGTCAGAAATCATGGGTTACAAAATACCAAATGACAAGGGGGGGAGGGGGTTTTGCGGAGAAGTATCCACTACACCTTTCCCGCTTGTATTTACTAACAGAAAAGACCCGGTCCCAAAGACGGGGGGGGGGGGGGGGGGGATGATGATGATGATGATGATAAGAGATAGGCAATTTAACCCAACGGTAAATTTATTACTCTGAGACAAGGGGTTACAGTAATAAGGGGTAGAGGAAAAGCTAGGGTTCTCAAATGTTTCCCTTTATTCAACAAATTTTACGGGAGGGGGAATGCACACAGTTAAACAATCCCGCTAGGAGAAATCCCGTACAATGAATACAGTACGCCTTAATACTAGGTCGAACTAATTATAAGGGTAAAAAAGATTAAATCTCCTTTCATTAAAAAAAACACGCTTGGGCTGGCCAGCACACAGTCACACACACAGACTTACCAAATGGTGAATTCTGGCACTTCATAGGAAATACACCAAAAACAGCACTAAACCTTGGCTTAGGTAAATGTATTTTCTTCCGTGTACAGCCCCAGATTAGCGGGTTGTTGAAGTTAACAAAGTGTCCCGAAATCGCTGGACGTTGAAGTTTAACGGTACTGTTTGTTTATTAGATAAAGTTCCTAAAGAATGGCACAGGCACTTGGCTAGGTGTGAGGTACGGTGTGGTTCCTAAGATTGGCACAGCTGGTGGAGATAACTTTCTTTTGCCGTAATGTCACAAACTACAAAACACTGAGGTAAGTTCTTCTTCGGGGGGTGGGGGGGGGGGTTGGGGGGTTAAAATCCACTGAATATACTTGACAGACAGTGTTCAGGTAAATCTATGTTCTTCTTCACAAATAGAGCAGCGAGTAAAATATTGCTACTGGCAACTGTTCTTCTTCCAGTTTGTTAACTTTAAAACGACTTTATGAATTGGGATCTTAAAACAGTCTTTGGGTTTGCTTTATTTCTGTAAACTTCAGATAGCTGAATCCCAACAGGATCGCCACAAAGATTAAATTTTAAATATGTTCATAAGTCACTGGAGTAATCGAACTGAGTCGGCAGGACTCTGTATATATTTTATTGCTGCGTAATGGCTGCTTAATTGCTGGGATGCTAGGTTCGAAAGATCATTCTGGATGCAAATAGAAAAACATGAAATGCAATGAAATCATTTTAAAATCTACCGCGCGATACATTTACAGTTAGACTATTTTCTGCACTCGCGTCTTCAATTAATAAAATTCAAGAAAAGCTCCCCGTGAAGTTAATAGTTAAAAGCACATCTATCTATACAGAACTAAACTGTATTAAAGTTATAATTCCCTTTACGACTGCAAAATTAATTTATGCGGCTATTGTATTAGGAAATTAACGTATAGATGTAACATTTAGTTTGCACTAAAACTTTGAAAATGGGTTTATTTAATAAGGTTAAATTTAGACCACAATCCAGTGAAATAAAAATGAAATAACTAGACCACTGATCACTCGAAGCTAATGTATAAATTACTGTCTGCACAGAAAAGAATTCACTCCAATAGCCAACAATTTAGATGAAATCTAGCAGGAATCCAACTATATGCTAGTGAATCTTAGAATTCTGTCAGAACGAATGATAAAATGCAGTTTCTCAGGTTCTCTATATATTTAATTGGAATGCAAGATGAGTGGGACATGTTAGATTCTAACACCTTTCTTCATCTTGAGAAAAATCGAGGTTCTACGCCGTTGTGTTAACCGCGATGCCCCCCTGGCTTCCGATCTCCGTTCGTCTCAGGCTGCTCGCATGAGGGTGCGAAATCTCTGCGAGAAACTAACTTTGTTAGCTGGGAGTTCCCTGATTCCTCAGATCGTATACCGCTTCTATGTTGATTCTGAAGACCAGCCTGGCTTTGATGGGACCGCTTTCCCCGAGAAGCTTTGGCAACTTCCACTAGGCGGGGTGACAGCAAGGTAAGGAAAATGAACTGCTGTTATTGCTCTAGAAACCGGGGTGAGTCTCTGGCCACGTCCTCTTTGGGCCGGCGTTTAAGGAAAAGATTGCTATAAATCGTTCTCAGAGATGGTCGTGGGCGTGATTTAACCTCCCATCAAAGGCCATGCGATCTCAAAATGCACAGAAGGTAGCAGTTCACATATTAATGATCCAACGTGTAGAATCCTCGTGAAAATGCGGCATGCTTAATTAGCCCAGGTGCAACGTTCCAGGCTGATGAAAAGTTACAACTGTTCAGGGGTTCTAATGATAGAGTGGGCAATACCCTGTCATCTTAATAATTCAGGTCAGCTACAGCCGTCCGTCACAAATACTAATCACTTAAGTTCCGTGAATGTCCTCTAGTAATACTACACAGCAATATCAGTTGCCGGTCTTGTACCAGGCCACCAAGCACAGAGGGGCCAGAGTACTCGAATATAGATGGCAATATATGATGCTCCTGAGTTGGTCCAGGTAGGCACTATTGATCTACAATTCTAGATCTCGTGCTGGAGTATGACACGAATGAACCTGGAGACAATATGTGACAAGTGGCTAGCTTTGGTCATAGGTTCCACAAGCCTACGTGTCGATGAGTGAAAGTGTTCAGATGTGTGCACGTATATGAATGATACATGGATCTGTTCTGATCAGGGTAACGAGACAAGACAGGTGTCTATCTGCATAAACATTCTAAAATAATACTTGAATAAAATCTAATACATTTTATACAATCATTGATGCTACCTTCGCCTTTCACATTCTCGAGAGCCAAGTCCATTATTCCAGTATAATAACTTTTAATTGGGTACTCCTAATGACATTGATGATAAACGTTGGTATGCATCGAATTCCTTTATACTTCCACAACTTAATTTCAGTTTAATCCTCTGGTCTGATCCTGATACATTTTTCTATTATATTAATCTGCAATAAAACAAATTATTTATTCATAAATTTACATACCCACTAGAATAGATGCAAAGCACAGAACAGACTCAGTTTTATGAGGTAGAGCTGCACGGCATACAGATGGTAAAAGGTTTTAGCCTTGGCAAGCGTCTCCTTCCTTCAGTCTATCTGTCTTCTGCATGTGTGTGTGTGTACAGTTTGAATAGTCCGCTGCTGGCCTTTTTAAAGTGAGAGCGCGGGCGTATCGGAGGGCAATGCAACGTTACAGTTTCTCAAACTGTTTATTTCTGCAATTGGTGTGCAGACTCGAGCGAGGTATGTAAGTTTGGTCCAGAAAACATAGTCGTTCTTCTCAACCCTGGCATCTACTACCTTCCTCTATACATCATTGTATTGGGACGATCGTTATCTTTCTTTGCATCTCTGGTTTTCCTTAATTAGTTTTGTCTACGATTTGTTGCAATTTTTGGATGACCATTTTCACAATAACTTTTAACATGCTAGCCTACTTTACCTCGAATATCTCCGAAATTAACCTCGAATATCTCCGAAATTAAGATACATAGCAACTATTCCTTTTGAATATAACTGCCTGGTCTTCTCCTTCATAAAATGCAATATATTCCATCTCTTTCACTCCATTCATTTGCATTTCATGTAAATCCATGGTACATTTAACACAAAATTTCCTTCTGCCATTACGCCATTTGCAAATCGTTCACGACACACACAAGAGTGTGCGATGATTTGATTGGACGATATTTTCCTTATACAGTGAAGGGTTAGGCATTGTTTTCATCATGCTACACTTTCTATCACCCTATTTAGATTGCGTAATTATTTCGGTCAGTTAGGTTAAAGATGGTAGTTGTAAGATAAAATGTGTCTAATTCGGCAGGCATGACTAGCGCAAATACGGACTATCCTTACAACAATCTTGAAGTATTATGACAAGAGGAGATATGATATAATCAGTTCCGGCAAGATGTCGTCGTAAAAAACAGTGATGCGAAAAAGAGAGTGCAACCTTGAAGAAGATCATCAAATTTAATAATTAGGATAGGTGATATGACATAATGGGTTCTGGTGATGTTAATACCACTTAGTTGTGATACCATATATGGTCGTGCCAATTATTATGATGATGGGTAGTAGAACATTTTACTAACACAAGACGCCTTACAGTGTGGTTGGCGTAAAATTAGAAAATGAACTCAACTAAATTGTGACTGGGTTCCACCCAAGTGAACCTCACGAGGTTAAGTTTTGTATGGGCAAAAATTCAACTTTAAAACCTACAGCGTCCTGAAGATTTCTAACTGCATTTCCCATCTTCGTCAATGAGATCATGGACAGTTAGAGCAGGAGTTAGCTATGAGGATACCATTATAGGACATGTCAAAGTTATTAGGAGTAACTTTTAAAATAAAAAATAAAACTTCTGTTAAAAATCTTAGAGCCACAAGTCCGAGGAAACCTCCTCAGGTGTTAGAAGTTGAGAGTGTACAATTACAAATAACCTTAACTAGCTAGGGGGACAACTGCATCTTAGACACTGTTGCGAGAGGTTCAGATGTTATTAAGATGTAAGATATCCTGGACAAAAAGATTTATCAGGTGATACCAGGATAGTGCCAGATAAGAGACTGGTCTTACAAGAAATACCCCTTCTATGAAAAGAGCAAGGGTGTATCGACAATCAAAGGTAGGATCAAGCTGTATAAACCTTCAGGTATGATGATAATGTTTGTTCCTGAATGTCTATGGGCTACCTGTCCAGATCCTCCCTTGAATAATGGTTATTATATTTGTATTGACTCTGCTAGGGGATTAATTAATTAATTAAATATGTAACTATATATCAACCAGAACTTTAACTCAATTTAAATAATTAAGCAAGACTGATTGTACATATTTACAATTTATTGATCCTATACCGTTTATCTTTTCGGTTAGGTAACTGTCGCATAGAGATTTACGATCAATAAATTTTCTATATTCTTTCTTTTCTACCCGTGTCCTCTACTTTATTATCGCTCTTTTATCCTTTTCCTGTTTTTTTCGCATTCGTTCGTTTGCGACAAAATATTACTTTCCCATTCAAACTTTCGCCTTTTTCTATTCTCATTTAGAAACGCATTTATTGTATAATATGTCAGTCCCTGCACGAGACGAATAACTGTGAATATACGTTCTGGTCAGACATAGGAGCCGACATTTGTCTACATTTTCATCTGGCACGAGTTTTCTTCGGCTAAGCGTAAGGTGTGGAAACTGTCATCTGCATCGCTCAGAAATAAGACATGTCGGCGTGAGGTGTTAAGACGCGTATTGACAGGTTATGGCAGGCGTCTGAGTTTATGTGAAGTGTTAGACGAGAAGGGGAGTGTAACTGTCTTTTTCTCTTGTTGAGGTGATCACTGGCCCAAGACAGTATACATGTTGTTAGGTGTGTAGTGCTGGCGTATGATGAACTGAGTGTGGGTGCGAATGAAGGCGCGAATGTGTTTAGGCTCGTATCTGTGGTGTAATGCAACCCATACACTCACATGCAGTAGTCAAGGATGCTTGAACACTGTTGGCACGTTTCAAAACATTTATTGACGATAACACACATAGCATCAACAGGAACAGTCAGTGTAAACAAGGTCATGCTGACCGGAAATCGTTAGGTATACATCAGGCATTCAAAAAGGCTGGTAAACATCTCAATATTCGTACATGGTCAATAGTAAGGTTCTTCGATGACAGTTCATAATGCCGCTTTGGTATCTCTGACTAAACGCGTCAGATACCTTAATCACTTTGACATACAGGTACAACTTGGCATTCCCCGCCAATTGCACATTATCAGGCTGTAATATACTAGCCTTAACACAGGCCTCGTTATGACGTCATCTGTGTACTTCTTCTAAGCAGGTTAACATCAACCCTGCAGTAATGCTTATGTAGATATAAATACCGCCAATCTGCGGTTCCCACAATATAACTTCGTCACTGGACTTCTGGATAATATAAAGACTAATAGTCTTGGATGGCTACCTTGAGCGCAAAAATATAAGTTCTGAAATGTAGGACCGGTGAGCTGTAGTTCACAGACTAGGTAATCTTCTAACATGTTCTGCCACCGAAAGCGTAATAATGGAAAAAGTCGGTATTACCTGGAACCGAATCCTCAGAACACAATAAGGAACTCTGTCGTCATTCCGATGCACAGAGATTCACTGGGGAGACCTGCCAACGCAGTCACTTCGAAGATTTTCCCCGAAAACAGAATGGACCTCATGTCCCACAGAAGCCAGCTTACATCCCGGCCTGACGGAAGTATCAACTTGGCGCTTAAAAAACCTGCGCATGGGCACACGCCCAAACTGTTTACCTTTGACCCTCTCTTCATACAGGTCAAACCCTAAAAGATGAACCAACAGGGAAGACAACCCCTAATCAACCTGACACCGCAAGGTAAAGACACAATTATTCACCTTTGACTAGGGTGAAAAATCATACGACAAATAACTTGACATATGACTCCGTCGAAAATGACAGCAACAGGGAGGCTATTTTGGATTTGCAAAATAACGTGGGATCCTTTGTCTGTTTCATATATCTACCCAGTAGCTGAAACTTGACTTCATTCAGTCCTCCTAAATCTGCAGTAGACAGATCACTCGTGCTAGAAAATATCTTTTATATTGCAAAGTTCTGAGTTTCTTGGCAACATTTTGCTGAGTTCTAGACTACCATTATATTGAAGGATTCTAGTTTGTGGTATTAATCTGTAGTTCTGTGTGGAGGTAAATATATATATATCTAGTAGAATTGAGTGATTCAGTGATAACCGCTTATTTCATTTTACTAGTTAGATTTCTGTGCAGAAGAAATTAATTTATAAGTCTGTTATATTCTCTAGTCGACGTGTTTCAGTGGATAGCAAAATAAATTATAATTTCTAGCTTAAACTCATGCAGCTATAAATAAATTTTATTAAATTGCTAGTAATTAGAGGGATGGTCATAAGCAGCTCTAAAACAAAATCCATGGTGATATCACGAGAAGAAAGAAGACATCAGATTAAGCTGGGAGAACAGGTCCTGGAGCAGGTAGACCACTTTAAATACCTAGGAGCTATTATTGACCGAAAGGGAGGCATCAAAGAAGAGTTGGCCACTCGAAAAGCAGCAGCTGGGAGACTTTTTCAGGCCATAAATCGAGGATTCCTCAGCAAGAGAGAGGTTGGTAAGAAAACGAAGATGGCTGTATACCGCTCCACCTATGTCCCAGTCTTGACATATGGATGCGAGTCATGGGCAATGACTACAACCCACAAAAGCCAGATCCAAACCTCAGAAATGAGATATCTGAGGAAGGTGGTTGAAGTAACAAGAAGAGACATGGTACGCAACCAGACAATACGTCAAGGCCTTAAATCCCACCCCCTGCAGACCCAAGTAGAACAGTACCAACTAAGATGGTTTGGCCATGTCTGCAGAATGGGAGAAGACCGACTACCACGACAAGCATGGGAAACTAAGAGCCAAGGATCCAGACCCCCAGGACGACCCAGAGTCCGCTGGGAGGACAACATTAGACTTCTTCTTCTTCTTCTTGCGATCGCATCTTTGATGATTACACCGTCAGACGAGTTCTCATGATGAATTCGACTGTTGTTTGAAGTTCCTCTTTAACTCCATATAGCTTTGAGTTTAGTGTTGAGTCATTGGGCCAGTATATCTTTCTTAACTGGTCATACAGAGGACAGTCCTGTAGAACATGCTCAGCAGTTTGTTCGTTTAATCCACATGTGCACAGTGGTGAAGCAGACAATCGTAGCTTGTGCATGTGTTTATTCAGTTTGTTATGCCCTGTCCTGAGTCGAAAAATAGTTATCTGTCCCTGCCGGTCGAGAGTGTGATAGTCGTCTTTGGGTTGGTTCTGTTCTCTTCTGATAGTCTGTATAGCTCTCTTTTTCTCAAAGTATGTGACTTCATTATCTTCTTGTTCACATTCTCCTCCCTTTTTGCAAGTTTATCTGCCTTTTCATTTCCGGGTACACCACAATGAGATGGTACCCACTGAAGTATGGTTCTCTTTTTGGCAGCTACCTTGTTTAGTTCATTTCTCAGATGCGGGAGTTTACCACCCTTGAGAGCTAGCAGGACAGACAGTGCATCTGTGAGGATGACTACCTGGTGGCAGTCAGAGTTGGTGTTATAAATCATATTTGCAGCTTGCTCTAGAGCTTGAACCTCAGCTGTATAGTTGGAACAGAATTTACCAGTGGGAATGTGCCTAGTCTCATAGTGGTTGTCAGGATATGAGATAAAGATACCGGCACCTCCATTCCTAACAGCATTAGTTGCTGATCCATCTGTATAGGCATGTATCCATGATTGATCGGGATAGCTTTCTTGGATCATACTCAATGTAGCAGTTCGTTTTTGCAGATCATTATACTCACATCCACTTGTGAGACCACTGACTGATGTATTAATATGGAGGGCACTGCTGGCCTGCTCCCATGGTACAGGGTATAGGGTGGGCTTCAGTGGTGTTGTCTTCATGGATAGGTCTTCTTGATGCTGTCTTATAAGTCTTTTCCCCCGATGCACAAAGCTGCTACGCTTTAGACGTCCCAATGCCAGATCATCTAGTCTTGCCTTCATTGGGTGCATTGGCATACTGTTGTACTTTTCCATCTGGATCATGGTTTTTGTGTCTCTTCTATGGGACAATGTCTGTAATCCAGCATCCTTCTGCATCTCTGTTATTGGTGTAGTTTTCATGGCTCCTTTAATGAGCCTGAGAGCTTGATTTTGCACCTTGTCCAAAGACTGCAGATGTGAGTTAGCAGCTGACTTGAAACATTAGACAATCTTTGAAGGACCGAGGACTAGAATGGAACCAGGCCAGGAGGATGACAGCCGATAGGATAGTCTGGCGCTCTCTCTTCCAAACCTCTACACCTCATGGTAGAAGGGGAATGACTAAGTAAGTAAGTAAGCTAGTAATTAGTCGAGTGTATTTTAAACTAACTTATAACTGCACTGATTCATCATTGAGTATTGACGAGATACGTACATATTTCTAATTCATGATGATTGATTTTATGAATATAACTTATATCACGGGAGATTTAAATGATAAAAACAAGCTCTACGCTTGCAGTTTATAATGTAAGTTATAACCGAGGAATAGTATGTATAAGTATTTTATATGTTTGTTTTTCTTTATTCAGTGAAAACTGGGGTAGCTCAACTCTACCAGCGTTTAAGTACTGATGAGAAATGTCTGTGAAGAACTAAACATTCTTTTAATTAAAGACGTGTGGGTGTACAGAGTAAAACCTGTCTGGCATTGTGGTTGCATCCAGAACAACAGAGTACCCATTTTCACAAACTTTAAGACAAATTGAACAACTGCACCTACCGAGCCAGATTAAATTCTTCCTGATAAAACAGCAAGTACATGCAGCCTCTGTGGCGAAAAATATTACCAGCATTAACTTTCCGACGATTTTTGACAAATGGTGTGTACAATAATTATTTTTTTAAGAGAAGTTACCAACCGGTCATTTTCCAAAATACGGGAAACCTCGTGATTCTGACATTGTCGGCCCACTAAACCTAATTCTTACCTGAACTGAGTAAAGTGACAATAACTAAATCTGAACAAAATATCGCATGAAGAGGACGCTCCCCGGACCCATTGGATGAAACCCTAGTCGATACATACACAAGATCTGCAGAGCTGGGTATCCGTTTCATCAAACGAAAGGCAGATTTACGTTGGGTGTGTCATAAAGTGCGCCAGACGGCGAACACCATCCAGACATTAGGTAAGAAAGTGAGACAGGGATCCCCGCTGAAAGAACAGAGTGAGAGTGGACTGAGTGATGGTTTTTGATATATGCACCCACTTTGTAATTTCTTTATGCAAGTTTTGTTGCTAACAATATTTTCCTTAGGATAGATTAGAGTATCACAGTCTGTTCATACCTTTAAAGGGAAATCATTAGACTACAGCAGATGTATCCGTGACTCTTTGGGGCTATCACTTTTCTTCTAACAGGACTGTGGGCTATACATCGAGGGAAAGGATCATACTAATGGGTCTATCATTCTTGTAGCAATTCATTGACTTTATGACTATTTGTATATGTTTGATGTACGTTTATGTGTGGTGATGGAATTTTATTATGATAATTAAAATTCTCATAAACTTATTCCAGTGTGTCGGTCAGTTCGTTCCCAAATATCTATATTTTTCATTGTCATAGTTTCACGTTTGTGCGTCTATTGTCGTCACTTATGTGTGTGGGTATGTGAGGAACATATATATTAATATATATTATATTAGATTTGTCTGACTAATCTAACTCTGTTGTAGATGATAGGCTGACTGAGAGAAGCTTCTCGAGTGTCAGAGACAGAATCTACTATATTTCCTCCATATTCAGAAGGGACCAAACTAAGTCTTAATCACCTATCACAAATCTACGACAAATGAGGTCTCGTCTATAGGGATTTTTGAACTTAGAAGAGGCAGACGATACGACAAATAGTGTTTGTTTGTCTAGGAATTGAACTCTAGTCCTGAGCAAGCACGACAAATATCAGCTCGTCTGTAGGATTTCTTTCTTTATTCTGTAATAGAGTAAGAGTTTGATTGTCTTGTGGTATTGTGTATCTTTAAAAATAACTATTTCCCTAGACTAACGATCTGTTTATGGGCGTGCTGACCACACAATTAATAATTGGTTTTTTCCACAGCATTTTTGAGTAATATACATTTGAGTTACAGGTTGATTTTGTTGGAATATATGTTAATTAATGATTTTGCAATACTAAACGCTGGTAAAGTTTGTGATTGTCTAGCAATCACAGGGTTCTGAAGAAGTAGGTGTTTGAGCTAAGCTAAGGAGTGCGTTCAGACAATTACGTCTTGTTAATTGCCTCCCTTACCCTAACTGTCTTCAGGGGTGAACTTGCAGTGGACTTAAAAATTAAGGGATTTTTTTTCTCTTTAAAATTTTTGCAATAATTATTTTGTTTCCACTTCCACTGTAGCAACTTATTTTTTAGTGAGTAAATATTACTACCATTTAATTGGCATAGTCGCTTGCAATTAGAGCTTTTAGAGCCAGGAATAGCAGCGTTAGTTAGATAAAATATCACAGGAGGAGGTATCCCAGGTTAAAGTATATCATCTTTTGTTTTGGTATTTTCTTGCAAGTGGTAGGAACCAGTGTATCCTTTTTCTTCTTTTCTTCCTTGAGTAGTCTCAGTCACTGATTTATTATGGCCGAGAGGGCGAAACTGAGGCAGATGTTAAGACAGGAAGCAACGGAAGAGGGACTGGACGGCGACGAAGCGAAAGCTTTCGTCAGGGACGAACTTGAGAGATATGACGCGGAGAAGAAAGAAGAAGAACTAAGGAGGAAAGAAGAAGCAGCGGAGAGGAAAGCAGCGGAAGACCGTAAATTAGAGCAGAAGAAGATGGATGAGGAAATGGAAATTCGCAGGGCGAACGAAAGAGAGAAAGCATGAGAAGGAGAGGGAGGAGAGACAGCACGAGTTGGCGCTTAAGACTCTAGAGTTCCAAAGTCGTGGTGCTGCCTCTACCTCCAGCAATGGAGAATCTTCTCCTCATTCTTCCTTAACTGATCAATCAAACACTCAATCTCCTCATCTCACCGCTATGTCTTTCGCTCTAGAATCTTTCCCTTGTCCTAATGAGAAGATTGACACGTATCTAGAAAAATTTGAGAAAATTGCAACTCTGTATGGTTTAGAGAGGTCGCGTTGGAATATGAAGCTTTCCCAGGCTTTGAAAAGCAGTGTGTATGATGTTTACGCCAAACTGGAGAGCAGCCAACAAGACAATTACGATGTCTTGAAGAAAGCGTTACTGGAGCGTTTTGAAATGAATGTGCGCAGATTTTTGCAACTGTTTCGCAACAGCAGAAAGGAGAATTCTGAAACTTTTCAGCAGTTCTCCTCTAGTCTAAAGGGATATCTGACAAAGTGCCTAGAGCTCTCGCAGCTCCCCTCTACCTATGAAGGTCTGGAGGAATTTGTTATAACAGAACAAATAAAGAACACTTTGTCTGCTGACACCCAAAGATTTTTAGCTGAGCAAGGTGCAGAAAAGCTTGAAGACATCTTGGAAAAGTCTGAGCGTTATCAAAATGCGCTGGCCGAACTGCCGGCCACAAAACGTAAACCGACAGAAGAGCACTTTCGAAAGAATAATCTAGACCAATCTTCTCACGCTTCTAATCAGAATAACCACAGAGAAACTGGACCCCAAAACCCCCCTCCTGAAAAATCCAAGTTCTACAAAAACAAGTACCCCAACCACAGTAAACAGTCTGATCAACCCGACCGCCCTTCATGGCACCGCGGTCAGAAAGGACAAGGTGACAAAGGGGAAACCCCTGCGCACGGGACTAAGGATCAGAGCAAGCACATCGAGCCGAAGCGCATCAGATGCTTACAAACAGACTCGCAGGAAAGAATTATTGTCAGTAATTCTCAACCTGAGGGAGAGAGGCCCTCTACGCGAGGTACTGTTGTTTTAAACAGCACTTCAACTTATTGTTTGTTTGACACGGGGCTTTCTTTTGATTGCATTGTTGCCATGCACCTGGTCAAACCTGGTCAAGAGACAGAAGAAACCGTTAAACTTTGTGGAGTTCTTAAGAGTGATGCACCAACAACACTTCCCATCGCATTGGTGGAGATCCAATCTGATTTTGTCAGAGGTGTGATCAAAGCGGCTGTTATTGATGACCCCATCTACCCAGTCATACTTGGCTGTAGATATGTGTTTATTGGGAAACCGAAAGAGCCAATAGTGGCAACAGTAACCACAAGAGGGCAAACCAAGAAGGAACGGGAGCCTGCACCAAATTTGTTACCCATGGAACTTAAAGAGGCGCAACAAAAGGACCCCACTTTGGAACCCTGCTTTAGGAAACTGCCCATGGCCAAGGACCCTAGACAATACGGGGATATTTTTTTCTAAGGATGGCATGCTTTATCGGAGAATGGGCAAGCCTGAACAAGGTTTTAATCAACTCCTAGTACCGAAAAAGTACAGAAGTCAAATCCTAGAAATGGGGCACTCTCTTCCCTTTAGCGGACATATGGGACAGAACGCCACAAACCAGCGAATACACACTCACTATTGGTGGCCAGGAATGAATACTGATATTATCAGATATGTCAAATCCTGCGCCCAGTGCCAACGGGTGGCACCCAAGCATTGGACCCCCCCCCCCCAGTTCCCATGGGGGAAATGCCAATAGTGGGAACACCATTTGAACAGGTTGCTGCCGACATTGTTGGACCCCTAGAAAGGACCAAACGAAGGAACAGGTTTATTCTGACTCTAGTCGACACATGCACTATGTGGGCCGAAGCTATACCGCTAACATGCACAGATTCGAAGCATGTCGCAGAAGCTCTAGTGCAGATTTTTACACGGTTGGGATTCCCTCAACAAGTTTTGACGGACAATGGATCCCAATTCCGTAGCCTGTTAATGGAGGAGATCTTTAAGATCTTGAGGGCCAAACACATCCACACCAGCCCGTACCATCCGGCCGGAAATGGGCTCGTGGAACGTTTCAATGGCAGTCTCACCACGTTGTTACATAAGCTGGGACAAGAAAAACCAGAAGATTGGGATCTTTTCATTCCTGCAGCCCTATTTGCGTACAGGGAAGTTCCCCAGGCCTCTACGGGTTTTCCTCCAGCTACAATGTTATTAGGCAGATCTATCAAGGGCCCGCTTGAAGCCTTACTCAGGTCGCTGACAGACCAGAAGGCGGATGAGACAGTTGTCTCAGCCAGTAGATATGTATCAGAATTGAAGGAAAGGCTACAACTAGGATGGGATCTAGCAACGACCAACCTTAAGAAAGCTCACGCAAAGCACGCTAAACGATACAATCAAGCAGCAAAGGAGAGAGAATTACAACCAGGAGATAAAGTTTTGTTGTTACTGCCAACCGAAAGCAACAAGCTATGCATCGGGTGGCAAGAGCCATTTACTGTCCTGAAAAAGATCTCGAGAACGAATTATCAGATCTCTATTAAAGGAAAGGAGAAGGTTTACCACATAAATCTGTTGAAGAAATACTTGGAAAGATCGGTGCCGTCCCCCAAACATCTCCTGGCGATCACCATAGCTACAGAGGATGTTGAAGATGACGATAGTTGCATGGAATATCCATTGCAACAAAATGAATCTTTCGAAGATGTAAAATTTGGTGACATTCTCTCTGAAGCACAACAGACAAACGAGGGCTTTACTGAACCAGTACACAGCAGTGCTAACGGATGTACCTGGGCGAACTCATCTCGTAGAGTTTGAAATGAAACTTAACAACGAGACACCCGTTCGAACCAGAGTATACCCTATTCCGTATGCGAAAGCTGATACGCTACGCGCAGAGGTAGACAAGCTACGTAAAACAGGAATTATTAGTGAGTCTACATCTCCGTATAGTGCGAGAGTAGTGCTGTTGCAGAAGCCCAATAAGAAAGTTCGGCTGTGTATCGATTACCGTCTACTTAACACAGTAACGGAATTTCAGCCGGAACCCCTCCAAAGCGCTTCTGAGCTGTTTAGCAAGCTAAGCAAGGCACAGATTTTCTCAAAGATTGACCTGAGTAAGGGTTACTATCAGATACCAGTCAAAGAGGAAACTAAGCCTTTGCTGGCTTTCAGCACTAGTGAAGGACACCATACGTTTAACGTGATGCCATTCGGGTTACACAACGCACCAGGAGTGTTCACAAGGATGATGAGAAAGCTGTTAGATCCATTGCAGTCCACATATCCACAATTTTATGGACGATATACTAATTGCAACAGACACATACGAAGAACACATGGCTACGGTTGAGATGCTCCTCAGGAGACTATAGGAAACTGGTCTCACAGCTAGACCTAGCAAATGTTTAATCGGCTTCGAAAAACTTGACTTCCTGGGGCATACCATTGCTCACGGTGCCATGTGGCCAGTTGCTAAGAACGTAGAGAAGATACGTGCAGCAAAGAGGCCAAGGACGAAGAAAGAAACACGATCGTTCTTATCACTATGTGCTTATTACCAGAAATTCATCAGAAACTTCAATGGGTTGACAGCACCCCTTACTGACCTTACGACAAAGGGGCGACCGGAGAGAATTATCTGGGATCAAAAGTGCGAAGACGCTTACGTCATGTTCAAGAAACAGTTGTCCGAATATCCAATTCTGCAACTGCCGGATATTACCAAACCCTTTGTATTGCGAGTTGACGCATCGGGACAAGGCATCGGGTCCACTTTGCTTCAGGCAGGCGATGATGATCCCAACCAGCTATTCCCAGTGGCATACGGCAGTCGTAAATTGAATAAGGCAGAACAAAATTACTCCACAGTGGAAAGAGAATGTCTGGTATTAGTGCATGGTATAACGAGGCACCATGAATATCTTTATGGAGTAACATTCACAGTGCAGACCGACCATGCTTCACTGGCATGTCTTGGGGCTAATAAGGAATTTAACGTGAAAATAATGCGCTGGGCACTGCTGCTAAGTGTAAATTCCTTTAAAGGCGAATACATTCCAGGAAGAGAAAACGTGGGAGCAGACTTCATGAGTAGGAATTGGACAGAGACGGAGGGGGGAGATGAGAGGGAAGAGAACAGACACCCTGAAGCTACGGATATAGAAAATATATTTCCATAACGTAGACATGGAGTGCTTCCATATCTTAAAGGGGGGACGTTCTGTCGCATAAAGATTTATGATCAATAAATTTTCTATATTCTTTCTTTTCTACCCGTCCTCTACTTTATTATCGCTCTTTTATCCTTTTCCTGTTTTTTTCGCATTCGTTCGTTGGCGACAAAATATTACTTTCCCATTCAAACTTTCGCCTATTTCTATTCTCATTTAGAAATGCATTTATTGCATAATATGTCAGTCCCTGCACGAGACAAATAACTGAATATACGTTCTGGTTAGACATAGGAGCAGACATTTGTCTACATTTTCATCTGGCACGAGTTTTCTTCGGCTAAGTTTCTCGGCATAAGGTGTGGAAACTGTCATCTGCATCGCTCAGAAATAAGACATGTCGGCGTGAGGTGTTAAGACGCATATTGACAGGTTATGGCAGGCGTCTGAGTTTATGTGAAGTGTTAGACGAGAAGGGGAGGCTATTTTGGATTTGCGAAATAATGTGGGATTCTTTGTCTGTTTCATATATCTACCCAGTAGCTGAAACTTGACTTCATTCAGTCCTCCTAAATCTGCAGTAGACAGATCACTCGTACTAGAAAATATCTTGTATATTGCAAAGTTCTGAGTTTCTTGGCAACATTTAGCAGAGTTCTAGACTACAATTACATTGAAGGATTCTAGTTCGTGGTATTAATCTGTAGTTCTGTGTGGAGGTAAATATATATATCTAGTAGAATTGAGTGATTCAGTGATAACCGCTTATTTCATTTTACTAGTTAGATTTCTGTGCAGAAGAAATTAATTTATAAGTCTGTTATATTCTCTAGTCGACGTGTTTCAGTGGATAGCAAAATAAATTATAATTTCTAGCTTAAACTCATGCAGCTATAAATAAATTTTATTAAATTGCTAGTAATTAGTTGAGTGTATTTTAAACTAACTTATAACTGCACTGATTCATCATTGAGTATTGACGAGATACGTACGTATTTCCAATTCATGATGATTGATTTTATGAATATAACTTATATCACGGGAGATTTAAACGATAAAAACAAGCTCTAAGCTTGCAGTTTATAATGTAAGTTGTAACCAAGGAATAGTACTTACTTACTTACTTACTTACTTAGTCGTTCCCCTTCTACCGTGAGGTGTAGAGGTTTGGAAGAGAGAGCGCCAGACTATCCTATCGGCTGTCTTCCTCCTGGCCTGGTTCCATTCCAGTCCTCGATCCTTCAAAGATTGTCTAATGTTGTCCTCCCAGCGGACTCTGGGTCGTCCTCGGGGTCTGGATCCTTGGCTCTTTGTTTCCCATGCTTGTCGTGGTATCCGATCTTCTCCCATTCTGCAGACATGGCCAAACCATCTTAATTGGGACTGTTCTACTTGGGTCTGCAGGGGGTAGGATTTAAGGCCTTGACGTATCGTCTGGTTGCGTACCATGTCTCTTCTTGTTACTTCAACCACCTTCCTCAGATACCTCATTTCTGAGGTTTGGATCTGGCTTTTATGGGTTGTAGTCATTGCCCATGACTCGCATCCATATGTCAAGACTGGGACATAGGTGGAGCGGTATACAGCCATCTTCGTTTTCTTACCAACCTCTCTCTTGCTGAGGAATCCTCGATTTATAGTATGTATAAGTATTTTATATGTTTGTTTTTCTTTATTCAGTGAAAACTGGGGTAGCCCAACTCTACCAGCGTTTAAGTACTGATGAGAAATATCTGTGAAGAACTAAACATTCTTTTAATTAAAGACGTATGGGTGTACAAAGTAAAACCTGTCTGGCATTGTGGTTGCATCCAGAACAAGAGAGTACCCATTTTCACAAACTTTAAGACAAATTAAATAACTGTGCATACCGAGCCAGATTAAATTCTTCCTGATAAAACAGCAAGTACATGCAGCCTCTGTGGCGAAAAATATTACCAGCATTAACTTTCCGACGATTTTTGACAAATGGTGGTGTGTACAATAATTATTTTTTTGAGAGAAGTTACCAACCGGTCATTTTCCAAAATACGGGAAACCTCGTGATTCTGACATTGTAGGCCCGCTAAACCTAATTCTTACCTGAACTGAGTAAAGTGACAATAACTAAATCTGAACAAAATATCGCATGAAGAGGATGCTCCCCGGACCCATTGGATGAAACCAAGATCTGCAGAGCTGGGTATCCACTTCATCAAACGAAAGGCAGATTTGGGTGTGTCATAAAGTGCACCAGACGGCGAACACCATCCAGACATTAGGTAAGAAAGTGAGACAGGGAAACCTGCTGAAAGAACAGAGTGAGAGTAGACTGAGTGATGATTTTTGATATATGCACCCACTTTGTAATTTCTTTATGAAAGTTTTGTTGCTAACAATATTTTCCTTAGGATAGATTAGAGTATCACAGTCTGTTCATACCTTTAAAGGGAAATCATTAGACTACAGCAGATGTATCCGTGACTCTTTGGGGCTATCACTTTTCTTCTAACAGGACTGTGGGCTATACATCGAGGGAAAGGATCATACTAATGGGTCTATCATTCTTGTAGCAATTCATTGACTTTATGACTATTTGTATATGTTTGATGTACTTTTATGTGTGGTGATGGAATTTTATTATGATTAAAATTCTCATAAACTTATTCCAGTGTGTCGGTCAGTTTGTTCCCAAATATCTATAATTTTCATTGTCATAGTTTCACGTTTGTGCGTCTATTGTCGTCACTTATGTGTGTGGATATGTGAGGAACATATATATTAATATATATTATATTAGATTTGTCTGACTAATCTAACTCTGTTGTAGATGATAGGCTGAATGAGAGAAGCTTCTCGAGTGTCAGAGACAGAATCTACTATATTTCCTCCACCTCACCCGTGAAATCTATTTCTATTTTATCACCTCCCACTGAGCTCTCACTTATTTCTATGTCTATTCAGAAGGGACCAAACTAAGTCTTAATCACCTATCACAAATCTACGACAGTAACTTATACAGAATTCAAATGTTTTTACAAAATAAAATAAATAAACATGGAATGTCAATTTCCAAAATAGTTTAATATGATAAATTTATCTTTCAAATATCAATTATATATTTCACATATGCTTATCACTTTCACTGGACTGTGTAGTTAGTAATCATTTTAATAATGTCCGTCATGAGTCATCACTCACTAGGTTTGTGTTATTTGTATTTTATTTATTATATATAGTCTCTGGATAGGCTGACCAGTGGATTTGCCTATCCACTTATCTGCTATGTTGAGATGAATCCTCTCTAGCACTGAACACTCCAGATATGAAGCTCCAGGCTGGGAAATCTTGGTAACTAGCTCTATGATCATTGTCGTGGTTGAGTAAAGTGGAGAGTATTTGTCGAGTTGGACAATAGTAGTGAAATCGACAAGGGATAGTGGACTGACAGAGTTATAGATTACACACACAGAAAGGTGTAAATAGGAGATGGACTTGAGACAACCTGGAAGAAGATTTATCAAAGTGATCTCTCTCTCCAAGCCTCAACTCACTTTTACTGTCTAAGCACCTCCTGCTCTCACTCTTTTCTTTTATCAAACATAGAGATTATAGTAAAGAGCTAAAACAAGTTTAATTATGGATGGAAAGGGTCGGGAACAGCGCATTAATAAATGTGTAAACTTTATTAAAGAAGAAAAGCATGGAATTAATGCATATCATCATACACAGCATAAATTACATCAATAATCAAATAATCATCAATAGTCATCAATAACGTAAATACACACCCACAAACGCACACACCACCAACATTCATAAAACTTGTAGAACACGGAGAGATAAATAAATCGAGTGTCAGTCCGTCCGCTTTCAGGACCAGATGAAATAGCTCCAGTAAGTGGTTTTTTCGTACATATCCTCCATGGGTGATGGAATTAACCTGAATAAAATCACTGTATAGGCGCTATCATTGGTGACTCCTCCCTACTGGGGCAAGGTGGGCTGGAAGACTCTCTTTACCTCCGTTTTTTTCCCATGAATTAACTGCGTGTCAGCCTGTCCGCTTTCGTGGGACCAGAAGCTAGCTCCAGAAAGTGTCTTACAGATAAATATCCTTCAAGATGAATGAAGTGAAATACCAAACTTTCCTTGTTGGCGCTACACTTTGGTGACCTTAAATGCGTGAGGGAAAACTGGAAGACGCTGTTTATCTCCTGCTGACCAATTAAACGAACTGAGCGACAGCCTGTCCACTTTCATGGGACCAAATGTGCTAGCTCCAGAAAGTGTATTACAGATAAATATCCTCCAAGATGAATGAAGTGAAATACCAAACTTTCCTTGTAGGTGCAATACGTTGGTAACCGCTACTTGCGTGAGGGGGGCTGAAACTCTGTCCATAGATGGCTGCTCATACGTGCGAGGTTTTAAGTATCCAGAAAATACACCCAAGACGAGGTTACTTGAGGACAAACGGTCCCCTGCGCTCTCATCCGGCGCTTGACTCTGCTTGGCATTAAATCCGGTTTGGGCTGGTTTGACTGTGGTTTGACTGACTGCCCCGTTTAGGCACACAAAGGCGGGTGATATGGAATTCTGCTATAGGCATGCTGGGCGGTTTTGATATTCTGGAAGCGGCAATGCTCTGACTGGTAATCCAATAGGCGAGTAGAGAACTACTACTGCATTTGATGATTTCCAGATTTAGCTTTGGCTCGTTGCACTGCGTGAGCGTAACTTGGCGTTGACAAAAGGGTTTAGGTTCAGGAACGGGGTTTGACTACTCGTGACGCTAGCGGTATTCAGAAACCCTCTAGGTCGAAGAGGACATGTCGTTCTTCGCCTGACTGGAGTCGGCTCTAGCGATTCGGTCTCCCTGAAACTGAGACCCAAAAAAGACACATTTTACCTCAAGCAACGACAAAATCAATCTAATGCTTTATATCCTAGTTTTGCTCCTCTCCTTCCATTCTATCAATTATAGCATGTGCCCGCATAGGCTTAATATCTTTTGTACACCCATGTACCTGTCATTAAATGTTCTGACAGCAAAATCTACTCCTCTTCTCCCAATCTCAACACACAGGAAACCTAACCTTGTAGTTACAGTTAAATGAATATGCTTATTCATCTTACAACATTAAATGAATTTACATAAACAGATTATAGCATTTGACATTACACCAATAAATCGTATGTCCCCTTGGGGAAATATATTAGCATTCCACAAAATGAGTACATAGAAAATGCAATGTTCTTGCTATAATAATACAGTTGTGGCTGAATCATAAGATAGAATTATATCTATGCCTGGTGACTGCTTTCTGTGAAAGTTATAGACTAGTGCCTAGCCACACAAGTAAGCATAAAATGATTCTCCCTTTGCCACTAGAAATATCTATCAAAAAGGAATAAGTGACTATCTCCTATAATCCAGAGTTATTGCCTGCATCTCACTATTCAGTTTTTAAGTGAACAATCCACACCTGACATTATCTTACAGAAATGACAGTTAATTTAGCCTATTCTTAACCCATGATAAGCATCTGTGGACTGATTCTACACCTAGTATCTGTTATTGTAAGTTTAACATTTAACCCATGATAAACTGTAACAGTTTAAGCATCCTTACTAAGGCCGTAGACAGCGCTACCTTATCACTGAATAAAGTTACTAGATTACTAGGAGAAGTCCTCAAAAATGAAGTAAGTCACTTTCCTAACAGATATATGTAAAAGCTAACATGAATATATCATATATTAATAAGATCTGTCAACTCACCCCGAAAAATGACTAGAACATAGGCAAACACATTCTTGTACTGCCGTGCTATCTCTGCCTAAGTCTCATATGGTCATCTACGGGCCAGGACTATTCACGAGTGTCTTGGCTTATTAAACCCGTCTACTCTTATAGATTACAAAGGATGCTCCCCCCGGACACCTGGCCTGCATATTTCTACAGATGTTCGGCGAAAGACGTAATCCAGAGAGTAAGACAAAAGTTTCTCTAGAGACTGCATCAAAGACAACAACCGCGAGAAGAATCCCCCCCCCCCGATAGATATAATATTATGATCACTAATGCGTTCTAAGGGGTGTTACGGTGTTATTTTTAAATGATGGCGTCTGCTGGGGTTTACCCATGCGCAACATTTAGGGGTCATTAATATTTATAGAATATGTCGATATTTTACGGTATAGTGAACGCGAAATATATGCGGAGATTATGACGCATTCGCGTTGGGAAGGTCACGCCGGGTAACTTGGTTACAGGGCCTTTGTTACGCTATCCGTCAAGCAAGAAGGTCGTGTCTTGTATTTCTTCCAAGGAAATAAGGCTGAGTATATAGCCTATATTACATAGATGAATCGATGTAGACTTCAGGGTCAGTTCAGAAATTAATCTAAGCATGAGATTAATTAAATTAAACTAATAATGGAAGAAGAATCGTATTATGATTCAATTTGTAGATGTCAAGAACTCATGTGCTCATTTCTGGCTGTTGACTATAACAGCGCACGTATATAGCCACGATGTTCTTCTGACACATTGTTTTGACACGGACGGATACTTACTGATATTATTTGGAATTCAATTGTTACGCTGAATTGTACATGAAACCTTTGTGAATGTCGATTATCGTTTTGTATGAATCTTAATACATGTGGACTCTAAGCAGAAGGCTTGATCCTTTATTTACGTTTCGGGTTCGGTTCTACAACTGTTGGTGTTTACCTTTGTCAGCACGATAACTCTCCCACAAGGGAAATCAAATACTATAGACTATGCAAATCAGAACGTCGAAGGGATGTTCTGATGCCCAGAGCTAACCATTTATAACCAACATTGCTATGTCTAAAGAGTGACTTTATTATTCAATAATAATACCTTAACCAAGGAATCGCAACACCAACCACACCACCACCACCGACCCGTCACAAGGGGCAAAAACCCACAAAGGACTAACAGCGGGTTTTATCTCCCCCGGAAACAGATCAAACTCGTTACCCAGGCCTCAAAGGGTACCAGCCGCTCGTGATCAAAGACTTTGAGCGACCAGAGAAATGTTTCTCTGGTCAAACGAGCCACCGGTGTGTTGATGTAACATTACGCTACGCTGACCGTTGAAGAATTTAGTACTGAAAGCCAGCCAAACGTAAACAAACGCGGGTGGGGTTTGACCAGGTGAAAAAATGAAAGAAAAGAAATACAAAATGTCCAGGAAAACAGAACATTAAAAGAGTTAATAACATATGGAACGAAATGGTAAAATAAATTATCGGTCACGTGACAATCATCAAGAACTTTCGCACCACAGAGTCCCACAGAGGTGGATG
Organism: Oreohelix idahoensis; assembly: GCA_024509875.1. NCBI lineage: Eukaryota > Metazoa > Mollusca > Gastropoda > Stylommatophora > Oreohelicidae > Oreohelix > Oreohelix idahoensis. The sequence goes on from JAMPIV010012004.1 coordinate 128,208, forward strand.
TCTCGTACAATTTTGGTAGTTGCAGGATAAAACCTAAAACAAAATTAAACACAACCTCTATATGTTCCATCACCACCCTATCATTACATACAAGGAACATGACGAACAGTGTCAGACATTGTGCTAACATATGCACAGGACAATTTACCTCGACACCACTCACAGCCAGTTCAATGTGACTACACTTTCCTTATAAATCCTAAGTTAAATCCATTTGTCCATGATCCGCCTCCACACAATGATTTGGTATATTATAACATACTAAGTAATACCTTGATCCTTACATTTTAACAAATCCTGTCATTCTTTCGTATGTTCCTGATCAGTGTGTCGTTCCTTTAGGAAATACTCCTTTAAATACGTTATCAAACTTACAGGCTTTCTTTGGCCATCATTCTCAATTATTCTACACATTTACAAGGCTGGCTTTCCTATTAACTGTACACATATGCTGGCGGTTTCTGCCGGCAACACACTAGTCCTGTAATTTTTCTTAACACATTCTACCCCTTTCTAACACACAAGTGGATTAATCACAAGAAAATTACCTAATTATATTTACACACACACACACACACACACACACATATATATATATATATATATATATATATACATATATATATATATATATATATATATATATATATATATATATATATATATATATATATATATATATATATATACATATACACACATATATACATATACACACATATATACACATACACACATATACACACATATACACATATATATATATATATATATATATATATATCTCTCGATATATATATATATATACATATATATACATATACATACATATACACATATATACATATATATACATATATATATATATATATATATATATATATATATATATATATATATATATATATATATATATATATATATATATATATATATATATATATATATATATATATATATATATATATATATCTTACCCTCAGGCAATACACACAAGCTGTAACAGGCTGTTAATGGGCATCTAGGTCTACTAGACAGATGCAGTGGCAAAGTATATGACAGTAACACTTTTACCGCTCTCTTCTGTTCAGCTTGCTTTTTGAAAAAGTTGTGGCCTCAATTTAGCCAAGTTCAAGGACTTATATACCACCGCATCCTCCGTCTCGGATGGCATGGGGTAAAAGCGGTGTTAAAAATCTAAAACTGAGGCGTATTTTTGCCTTCAGTTCAATTAGCAAATTTTTTGTATTCATTATCTTTCTTAATTCTGGGCCGATTTTGATCATTTAAAGCTAGAATTATACTGTGAATTTATCTCTACCGTTCTATATAATAATTGTTTAGGTAGCAAAATGCATTTAAAACTATACTTACTTACTTAGTCATTCCCCTTCTACCGTGAGGTGTAGAGGTTTGGAAGAGAGAGCACCAGACCATTCTATCAGCTGTCTTCTTCCTGGCCTGGTTCCATTCTAGTCCTCGGTCCTTCAAAGATTGTCTAATGTTGTCCTCCCAGAGGACTCTGGGTCGTCCTGGAGGTCTGGATCCCTGGCTCTTTGTTTCCCATGCTTGTCGTGGTAGCCGATCTTCTCCCATTCTGCAGACATGGACAACCCATCTTAGTTGGGACTGTTCTATTTGGGTCTGCAGCGGATGGGATTTTAGGCCTTGACGGATCGTCTGGTTGCGGACCATGTCTCTTCTTGTTACTTCAACCACTTTCCTCAGATACCTCATTTCTGAGGTTTGGATCTGGCTTTTGTGGGTTGTAGTCATTGCCCACGACTCGCATCCATATGTCAAGACTGGGACATAGGTGGAGCGGTATACAGCCATCTTCGTTTTCATACCAACCTCTTTCTTGCTGAGGAATCCACGATTTATGGCCTGAAAAAGTTTCCCAGCTGCTGCTTTTCGAGTGGCCAACTCTTCTTTGATGCCTCCCTTTCGGTCTATAATAGCTCCGAGATATTTAAAGTGGTCGACCTGCTCCAGGACCTGTTCTCCCAACTTAATCTGATGTTTTCTTTCTTCTCGTGATATCACCATGGATTTTGTTTTAGATTTAAAACTATGCAGACTTTAACTAACTAAATTGGGGACTATCCTGATGTATAGATGTCATTTTACATGATCTTTCTCTCTAAATAAGCTACTATTCGAGGAAGTCTTTGCACCTACCTCTAAAGTAACATTCCCGTTGTTGAAATATCTATACCTTTCCGTTTAAACATTTTTAGTCCTTAAGAAATTAAACAACTTCGTACTATCATTTGCACAAAATGGGCCTCCATGTTACGCATAAAATGTTCCAGTATGCACACCACGAAAGGAGCGTTTTCATTGGCTATTGTATCAGACAGTTTCCCACAGTAAGGCTTACGGTATGACGTGTTGTAAGACAGCCCAAATCACGACAGACAGTTGCAAGACATAGTACAGCCATTCTGTGCATCAAAGTCTGGATATACAACCCACTTGGGGTAAGCTGTAACACGTACATTTTATTATTTATATGTGCCTTTACATGTATGAAATGCTCATTTCTGTAAAGTTGTGTATGGGGTGGCAACCTCATCATATAAAATTACATGCCACATAAACCACCACTGCAAGATCTGGTGAGGCCTCGTGTGGGTTTCTTCACAAGGAACCAATAACAGAGGTAGTCTTAGACTCAATATGGAGCAGAAAGAGAATGATGATGACATCATGGTATATATACACTTACATGTCAACAACTTTGTTTCAGATCTGTTATGTATATATCTGCAAAAGATGCACTGGTCTTCTTTCGCTCTCCTGGACACTCTTTCATCTGTTTTGATGGCCTGAGAATTCATTCTCAGGTACATTTTAAACATTCAGAGGAAGATGAAATGGTGGAGGAAAGCAGAGGTCGCCTGATGCATACATCAGGAGACATAATACTTAAGAGAGGTAATATTTTCTCAGTTTCTGGTACTAGTTACCTGTAATCAACGCTGGACACCGTCCATACCAGACGGGTCTAGTGCAAACTCAAAGATGCGACCATTTTGGAAGTTAGTCCTGCATAGCATCGAACGTGCGGCCACAGCATTCGACTCCTGACTTGAGAAGAAACAGTCAAGACTTCACTGAGAACCAGCACCCAAAGGCAACTCACTGCAGCCATCTGCAAAACTAAGTCCGAATTTGAATGGACTACTTTTTAAAAAACTCCACCATACAGTAATATCTTCCGAGAATTACACAAAATCCATGAACTTTTTCTGACAAATCAATTGTATTCATTTTAACCCTGATGATCAAACGTTTCATAAATAAATCTCTTGTTATCTATGTAAATATAAATTGCAGGTAATAACTTGGTTGTCTGAATTTGATGTATGTACTCGTTACTCATTTTAAAAAAAAAAAACATGATATATAGAGCTATTAAATTAATACTGTGCAGAAATACCTTCAGCTGGGGGCTCAATAAATACGAGCCAAAAATATTTTTCTCACAAAAGAGGGCGGAGAATATAAAGTTTACAATCAACGTAGACGACGCAGTTGTTGTACTTTCAATTCTAAAATCCCCGTGAGACTCCCTAAAATAGGGAAAGAAAACGTACATTTACATATCTGCTAAAAGTAATCTTCAGCGAAGGGTTATTTTCGTAAAACTCATCATTTTACTGGAATGTTTGGCCATTCGTGGACCACCGCAGAGCAATAAATAGCCAACCCGCGACACTCTCCCACTGTGACGATACATTCCAGCTTTTTTCTCATTATAAGTAATGAATTTCTCCGTTCTAACATGAGTCCTTTGCGCACTGGCTTCTTCCGGGAAATTATCAATTCTCGTTTTAGCTGTCCATGGTATTATTAACGCGCATCTGTAAAGCCACATGCGTGTGGCCTCCAGTGATTTTCATGTTTATTTATTAATTGTCCATGACTCCCAAGTTGGTAATTTCATGACTGGTTCTACATAACATTAACACAAAAAGAACTATCTTTCTTCAGTATAACATTTTCTAATGACGTATTATTGCCCGATGACGAGGCTATTAAACGGATATGAACATAGTTCGCCATGTAAATTTCATTTGATTCTGGTGAATAATGAAGAGATAGTTTACAGTAACTATCCATAATGTTCAGGGACTGATCGTTTTTAAAATAATTTAAAACAGCACCATTTCCCCCCTTTTTTTCCCCTCCTTATTGAGCACGGAGACACCACAGCAGATGGTCACATTGCATGAAACATGCCCCAAAGTATTCAACTGCTCTTAATGCTACGGTGTCTGTGGCAATTTCTTTTAAATGATGAGGTTAGCAGCCCCAACTACAACCTCATGTTAGCCGCCGCTTACGACACACCCGCGGGTACAACAGTCCCATTCCTTCTTTGCCTGCTAAGACACCCCCAGGAGTAAATAATTTCATCACCACCACCATTACTCTTCACTTTCATAAGCAACATAGGCCTTCAACATACGTATGCCAAGTCTCACATGTCACGTGCCATTAGCTCAAGGTTCGCCCATGTTTTCTTCATCCCATTCATGTCTGTCTCCAGTTCTCTTTTCTATGTGTTCCTTGGTCTCCCTCTACCTCTCTTACCCTGGGGGTTCCAGAACAAGGACTGCCTTGCAATGCTATCAACAGATTTCCTCAATGTGTGTCCTGTCCACCTCCAGCGTCTTCTTTACATCTCTTGTTCCACTGACACTTCCCTGGTTCTTGTCATCACTTCCACATTAGTGATTTTGTCATACAACTTCAAGCCTTCTATTCTCTATCCAAGCGCCCATTAATAACAGTATGTAGCTTTTTTCATGTCATGTTTTAGAACCATACAATAGGACTGACTCGACATTTGAATTGAAGATTCTTGCTTTTATGTTGGAATTGGATTTTGTAATACAAATATCCATATATTTCTCAAAGCGATAAAAGCTCCTAGAAAAGTCCACAGGGGCTGTCGTTCCTATATTCTTTATGTGTTACCCAAAACAGATCACGACGTCCCAGAACTCAAAAATCGTCACCGCCATGAACACACGCCACAACGACTACCTCTACGGCTCTAGCGAGCGGCGAGTTTCCGCTTCAGTGTTGCCAGCATATTTTTCCCCCCTTTACGTATTGCCGTGACCCAGACGTGTTGACCTAAATTTCAGCATCACAGTACAGTACGCGCATGGCCTAGTTTCTAATTTTAGCAACCGTTGCAAAATATGCAAACCTCTCTTTCTCCACAAAATTCGCCACCCAAACCAAATATTTTATATCCCCAAATGTGTGGTCGTGGCGGGAGGAAAAAGGTCTGTGGTCCACACTTCATTCTCGAATGTCTGCAGTAAAGAAATTCTACTTGCCAGGATAACGAGAGAAGAAAGTAGATTGACCACTAATGGAGAGGACACATTTCGCTGTTTTAATTGTGTGGAGGGGAGATTTGCAGGAACGATAGGCTTGAATCAGAACTGAAAAAGCATTCAAAGAACAACGAAACTTCCCCGATAAACAGGCGTATGAATGAGAAGGTGTGAGGGAGAGGAATGAGTAGAAGAGGCTCTAACCAGAAATGTATCGTTTCAATGCCGCGAGAGCAATGGTTGGCAAGTAGGAGTAAATTACCCCAGAGGGGGTAATTTCCAGTCCTCTGGGACAGTAATCAATAGCAACAAGCGTCAATTTACGCATTTGACTAAGATCAGAATTAGATTCTGTGGTTTTACTCAGTTTGTCTTGTATCTAGAGCTACAACAACCCGATTTTTTCATTCGTCTCCCCCCCCCCAATCCATCAACATAACAAGTAGTTTATATAGGCCGGGGAAGCAGCGATGTATCAAGCTTTTAAGCTAGGAGTATTAGTAAAACCTAGATGCCTACCACTGTGCTAGGGGGTAGGTGCAAACCAGAACACACTAGAGTTCTGCCCTATGGGAAAAAACGTATATTTATTTAGTTCTTGCGCCAAAACAGCCACTTATGTACAGTGACTCTCTCTTAACAAATGACAACAAAATTCCTGTACGTCTACACGTGACATCCGCACGTGCACACTGTTAAAGAGCTTCCATTTATGTTATCTGTTGTCTATCATTAATAATGAGAAAATTCAATTTTGATACCAACATCATAGATATCATTGAAGCACTATACAAAGACGCAAACAGTGCTGTTTTTGCAAGCAACGACATTGGAGAATTTTTCAAAACAACTGTAGGAGTTCGCCAGGGATGTATCCTGTCACCAGTGCTCTTTAATATATATATAGAACATATTATGCAGGAGGCTCTCTACGATTATAAATCAACCATATCGATTGGAGGCCGACCTCTGTGTAATCTACGTTTTGCTGATGATATTGATCTGATAGCTGGAACAGAATCAGAACTTCAAGACCTTACCTCTAGACTGGAGAAAGTAACAAGAACATATGGGATGGAAATTAATATAGAAAAAAGCAAGATATTGGTGAATAGCCATAAGAAACATGTTCCGACCAACATTACGTTAAATGGGCAAACGTTAGAAGAAGTTAACACCTTTAAATATCTCGGGTCCACTATATGTAGTGATGGAAGATCAAATAAAGAAATCAAGACAAGACTTGAGATGGCCTCAGCGCCATGACAAGGTTGAATGTGATCTGGAAAAGTAACATCAGTTTTCCTGTGAAGATCAAATTATACAAATCACTTGTATTATCTATTCTCTTGTATGGGTGTGAGGGCTGGACACTCACTGCAGAAACGGAGCGAGCACAAATGTTATAGAAGAATTTTGCGCATTTGCTATAAAGAGCACAAAACAAATGTCTATGTTAGAGAGAAGATAAACACCTATGCAGGCCACCAAGAACCACTTTTGTCAATAGTGAAACGTCGAAAGCTTGCCTGGTTTGGGCATGTAACTCGTCATGACTCTCTTTCGAAAACGATCCTCCAGGGAACAGTCGAAGGTAAACGGAGAAGAGGAAGGCAAAGAAAATCCTGGGCTGATAACATCAAAGAATGGGCAGGACACGGTTTCTCCACACTTGTACGCATTGCTGAGAATAGAGAGCAGTGGAGGACCCTGTCTGCTGATGCTTCCACCATGGCACCCCTACGACCCATGACGGGTTATGGGTTGAGATGATGATGATCATTAATAATCTAGTCTATCGAATCATTAATAAAGTAGGCCTATATATTTCTCCAAACTGTGCTTTGTCTTTATTTCAACTGAATAATAATGTCTTAAATTGTGCCCTACTGTTCACATAACACAACCACGAGTAAATTCATCAAAGACATTCCTGGACAATTTGAGTAATTTATTACCATACAAGCAACACCATATCAATTAATGGCAGATTATACTGCCCTTATCGTCCAGTTAACGCCATGCCTACCAACATCCATACATTTTCATTCTCACCAAATACGTACAGTATATATGCATTTATTTAGAGGAAGTGCAATGCGGTGCTAAAACCATAATAAGAATTAATCGAAGTTGAACACACTGTTGCACTTCACATTCTCCGGTGGGGTTGGTGTACACGAGACGGCAACAGGAGTCAGGACACCAGACAAGAGTAATAATCGTTTCTGTCGTGAAATAAAACAGAGGCATCAATTATTTATAAATGTACGTTTCTAAAAACGGCATTTCAGAAGTCCAGAGGGATGGATACCTTGTTAAAAATAAGATTTCCGTTTCCATTTTTAGTAGCACCCTTACTCACGCATTTCTAGCAAAACATGTCATAAAGTCTTGTTGCCCTACTACAACGCAGTGATTCCCAAAGTGGACAGTATCGTCCTCCGTCACGAGGGCGTTGGGAGGATCCAAGAAGGCGACAGGGGGCGTTTAGTCGTAAGAGTGTGGTTGAGGACTTGCCAGGCTAAATTCAGCAATATTACTTAATATAATGCTTACATGTAAAAGCGTTTTGATTATGCATGACCCTGACGTGAATGCTTAAATGGAGCACGTAGCTTGAATAAACCCTAACCCACCGCTCCTTCCTAACGTCGCTCGTTCCAGTTTTTCATACGCACTATAACAAAGGTTCCCAACCTGGGAGGGGTACTGGGAATATGTTGTAATAAACTGCATTATCCTACTCAAATACTGCGGAGCACTGTTAATTGATGCTACGCTTCCCAGCTATTGCATCGTGGCGCTAACATTAAAAAAACATTCTCGGCTCTCCTTTAGAAGAGGGATGTCAAACAAGCGTTTCCTGCTTACTCAAAAGTATCAAATTATTTCATCCTGATTAGGCCAGTTTTCATAATTTTACTTTGCGCAGATCTTGCATCAGTTTTGGTAATAGTAAACAGATCTGGTGTGACAGACGAACTCAGCTGACCCTGATTGACCCTGAAGCGTTGGATGATATAGTACGACCCTTTGTAACGACCCCTTCGTATAGCATCAGTGCCCCGAATATATTGTAACTTTTCGTCAAACGGGATTTTTTGTCACCTGGATTTATTAGCTATGCAACCTTTCCACGCAGATGGTCAACACGTTTGCTGATTAATATGTGGACAGTTTATCTACCGTTCATTCTGGTCATCGCATTGATTTAAGGAGAGATTAAATCACGCCCATGGATATCTCTTGAGCAATCATATGCAGGTATTTTCATTAACTTGGCCAGCGGAGGTCGTTGCCAGCATCAAACGATAGTAGTGACCACGATCAAAGACACTGGGGGAGATCTCAGGAAGGACTGGCGGCATGCTATCAAAGGCAGTATTGGTCCCTGAAACGAGCGACGCAAGTTTCCTGCCGGTATATCGCATCTCGGTGTTAAACACGAAACCGATCGTAGTGGGAGCGAACGGGAAAGCCGGCGCAAGCAGCGAGCAAAGATACGAGAGACCAGGGGCGGCTTCTCTCTTTAGTCTGGCGGTCAGATCCCCAAAAGTCTTCTGAGATCAAAAAGGTGTCAAAATTTCATATGTCCCCCCAATCTTGCATTCCAGTTGTAGATATATAGACCATGAAGAAATGCATGTTATCACTCGTTGGCCAGAACTCGACAGAAGCACTAGCGATATTGAAATCTTGTTATAGATTTTCCCCTGGATTTTCATATATATTTGCAGTGAATTCTATTCTGTGCAAAACGGTAAAATATAACTGTGTCTAGTGATCAGTGGTCTAGTTCATTCATTCTATTTCACTGGATATTGTGTTAATTTAAATTTATTAAATTAAACCATCTCAATAGTTCCCAGTTGTAAATGTAATGTTATACCTGTTATATTATTTCCAAAAATAATAGAGGCTTAAATGTTAAAGTAACTTTTAAAGTCGCAAAGGAATTTATAATTAATAAATTTAGTTAAGTCCTATATATATAGATGTGTGTTTTAACCATTAGAACTCGCGCAGTGTTTTACCAAATACAGAACTAAATACGCGAGGGTATATATAGATAATCTTAACGGGAAATTCATCGCGGTTTAGAATGTTATTTGATTTTTCGGTATATTACATGTCTTTTTCTTTCATACAGAGTGATCGTAACCTTTGCGATCTGAGCATAAAGAAAGCAATAAAGAAATCATACATCTTAAAACTTCCAGAGATATTGATGAAACTTTTTTAAATTGTATTCTTGTGGCGGTACGATGCGACCTAGCTATCATATTTACATGAAAGAAAGCCTACCCAAGAACAGTTCAATAAATCATCATATTAACTTACAATCGGTAAGATAAACTGGAAGTTGAACAGTGCCAGTAGCGATACTTTATTTACTGCCCTACTGTGAGAGAGTACATATTTTCCTGAACTGTGACGGCTTAGTTTTTTTCCTCACTGGATTAATAAAACTTACCGGTCAGTGGCTATCATCACGCCTTGAAGGAATTTTACCTCCAGCAGCGAAATTAAAGAGACCTCATTTTCACCCCCTGTATTTAATTGTGTCAGTGCCATCCCATAGACTCCTTTTTATGTAATAAAACACAAGAACTCTGAGTCTTCAAGTCCGGCGATTAGTGGGAATATTCGCTATCAGCAAACCTCGCTACATCTGGGGCGGGACATCGAAGTACTAGACATATTCACGTGTCAAGAGTAATTGTTGTTTATATAATTCTATGGATTGTCTGATGCTGCAATCGGTAAGTGTGTGTGTGTGTGTGTATATGAGTGTGGGTCCTCACGCGCGTGCATGAATGACAGGAAATCTAATTGTTTTTGCAAACCATTTGTTAACTTGCCTACCGGGCAATACATTTTCTGTATACCCCAAATTGTTCCTTTAAGTGGGATATTTTGTTAACTCTGTTTAACCCCCTCCCTTTCAATTGCTTAGTAAAGGGAAGAACAATTTGGGATAACAGGTTTTTTTCTACCACCCATACCTAGTATTGTAACCCCTCTTTCAGAGTAATTAACTTCACTGTTAGGTTACATTACCTATGTTCCTGATAACTATCTTTGGACTGGGTTCATCTTTGTCTAATAAGCGGGAAGGGCTTAGTCGATACCAATCTTCTTCACCCCCTCCCCACCTTGTTATTTGCATTTTCTGTACTTATGATAATTTTATGTAACACTTGATATTTGTTTGTGATTTGATTTTTTTAGGTTAATAAACATCATAAACTAGTTAGCCCTGTGTTGGAAATACCCAAAGCCCAACATTTCCCCTATTTGTTTAATATAGTTGTATCCACGTGCGTCTGTGTGTTTGAAGCACCAAATCGGTGTGAGCGCAGGTGTGTGTCTGGAAACTGGCAAACAATTGTTTGACCAGGAGAGTCTGAAGAGAAGATTGAGAGGAACGATTTGTCATAAATAAGTCTGTCTTTTCTCTCCCCAGCACACTGTGAAGCAACTATTTACTCTCTACAATTTCTATCACTGAGCTTTCATCATCATTCTCCACTCTAAACAGGACCACTATTTCTAAGACTCTTTCTCTCAAAATAAATTTACGACATCTGGCATATACTGAATAAGGTTGTTCAGTCCATTATATTACCTCCTTTTAATTTGTGCCCGGGGACTCCTCAGATTGAAGTTACGCCACGGGCTCTCAATGTATAAGGCTAAAGCCGATCTATAAAAGTGTACTATTTTACATTAATTCATATTAAAAACCTATTAACATACATTATGATAACATGATTATGTTAACTCAATGATGTTGTTGATGGTACTGAATTAGCAGTTGCTCTATCTTCCACGCTTTATAGTTCTTTAAGTAATGCAAGGAAATGGAGAGGGGGCTGGTGAAGTGCTCTGTGAGCCAAGAGGGAGGTGACCCGAAAAAATGAGTGGGAAACACTGCAGTGTTACCTTTTTTTTTAAACTATCCCCAAAAAGTAACCCGCGGAACTCCCCCAACTACGAAAATACTGCTACTTACTTACTTTATCTTTTAGATCTACTCTAGCAGTGGCGCGTACTGGGGAGTTAAAGTTTCCGTTCTTGGCCCAAGCGAGCCGCACTTTCTGGTGTAAGTCCGTGCGGTTGTAGGATTTATGTAACACTGTCTATCCATCATCAGTCTCGTGCCATAAAAACAGATGATCTACTGCAGTAGACGCATAGTGTGGTAACTGGTCGGGCTCCTCCCACAACTAAAAGATATTTCCACAGCTTTCAGTAAAATGTACTACATGTAATGACATCTACGTACCGATACTAAAATCTTCCGTAATCCGAATGTTTGTTACAATGACTGACTGACACACACACACACACACACACACACACACACACACACGCACACACACACATATATATATATATCCTAGCAATAACCCGTCAAACTTGACGGGTTTTTAATTATAGTGTGCTGTTTCCGTTCCCGGATGAGCAGATAGAAGTACATTCTTATAGTGTTTTTGGTTTCTTCCATTATACAGTGTAATCAAACTGTTCATGAACACCAACATTTGAACGCTTTTCTTTGTTGATTGTAACTATTTTCTGGAGAGTATATATAATGGAAACAATACAATTTTTCAACACGGTTGCATTCCTCAGCTGTGACCAACGTACACAGGGCGAGAATTATGTTATTTTAGATTCAATTTAAAAGTTCTTTGATGACAACATTTCGTGTGAAAGTACGTTGATTGTTTTCAAAGAGTGTTCCCTGATAATAAGTGGTTTTAACAAAAACTTTCAAGTTTTCATGATTTGTACATCGGGTGAGGGCTCATGCACACCAATTTTTACGCACTTTTTCTTTGTCGAGCGCTACTAATTTCGTGAAAGAATAATTAAAAATAAAATAAAATAAAACCAAATTATTTGTTTTATATATGCGCACTTTTTTTTTTCTGGCGCGAGTTACTATTTTGAGTGTGACCGACCGACGTAACATACATCGGTAATTATATGTTAGTTGGGATATATATAATTGATGACAAGCGCTGAAACGGTTAAATAAACGTGCACACGCAAAATAGCTGCACCCAGTAAGCGCTGCTGAAACTGATGGTATGGCAGGCAAACCAACGGACGTGAAATATTCGCAATGCTTTCGTCGACGATGTGTCAAAGACAAAGGGCCATATCCTAAAGCTCACATAGGACAAAACAGCGTAAAATTCAACTTTAGTACCCCCGAGTTGCTATTGTGAATATTGTTTACTAATGTAAACTCCAATACCAAGTACAAAGTAAACGAAAGTTACGATAGGAACTCGGTGGCACTAAAGTTGAATTTTACATACATATATATATATATATATATATATATATATATATATATATATATATATATATATATATATATATATATATATATATATATATATATATATATATATATATATATATATATATATATTAATATTAAATATAATTGAATTAATAAACACAATTTCGCAAATGCTATTTTAATACACAAAAAGTAATACAATTTTTTCAGTAACAAATATTAAGATAAGATGTAACATAAAAAAAAAAGGTAAAGGAACCCGTTACACGCCCATTGAGGCATATTGGGAATATGGTGTTAGGCCCATATTTTCTTGACCGTCGGCACACGAGGGGTGATGTGGTCGGCATTACGCCGGCCGCCTTAACCTTCTCAGAGTAGCTCTGGTACCCATTTGGGGCTGGGTCAACCCAGGAGCCGTTTGTGGCCTAAAAATTTTCCGCCTCATCTGGGGATCGAACCATAGACCACTGCACTAGGAAGCCAGTGCACTAACCACTATGCTACCGCGGCTCCCAAGATGTAACATAATATTAATAAAATAAAATATACAAATGAAAAGTAAGGAAATTTAATGAGATTTTTGCTGTTGGATTTCCTTGCAAAGTTGGTGTTACGTGCAGTCTTTGATATCTTACAATATAATACATTTGTATGTTCGCAAATATTTTGTAAACAAAATAGATACTCTTCTTTGCTTAAGGAAAAGTCAATATTGAGTTACTTCCCCTTGAAAGGAGTTTCGATCGAACTCCGCGGATGAATCCAGTTTTACTGCGATTTATTCTTTGTTTGGGTAGAAATAGGTTGTTCTTGCTTCAGTGTATCTATGGCCTGAATTTATGTGTATTGTCTGTCTAAGTAGGACGAGTCTGTCTTATATCTGTATATCTTTACATATCTAAGTCGAACTATATGTTCTTTTGTCGCCAGAAAGGTCAAAGGGCTGTTCGGCGGATGTGTCGCTAGAGAGGTGTGATTTGGCTTCGCCCTGATGGGGGCTGTGTTTTTCTATATCGGCTTGTCGCCGGGAAAAGTGATCTCAAGATTGATGGGGAAAGTGATAGACGTTTAGACCTATCCTGTATGCTTTACCCCAGTGTTTATTCTTATTGCCAAGGAATGGCAGAATCATATTTCTGATACCAAGGTAACAAAAGATACTCCTTACGAACTCTCTTACGAAGCCACCGTTTTTCGATAGGCACGATTTGTACGTCTGAGAGAATATATTTAACTAGATGAAAACGACATTCATTCCTAGCAGCACTATATCTTGTATGATGAAGTCAATTGTATCATGATAGAATCTACAGAGCAATGAGAACATTTAATGAATGACTAACTTTAATACAGATTCATTATCTGTATCCAAACGTGAGTGACAGCTCACGAGAGAAGCCATCTTGTATCCAAATATTTTGTGACTTTCAAGAAGAGAAAGGGATGCCCCGTATTATCGCTTGATGAGTCCAGAGATCACTGCTACACATGAGAACCCATTACCAGCGATTCAATATGATTATATGAAAAATATGTGCTGAACATTATTCTAAGGAATCTTCGCTAGACGAGGTTAGGTCTAGAAGCCATCTTGAATATTGTTTATAATCTGACGTGCTTTGTCAGTAAACTCAGATGATATATATATATATATATGGGCAATACTGAGTGCTTGTCTACTGACAGTCCATTATGCTATTATTCTACATGAGTGCCCATGTATCATTGCAAGACCATTTATCCACTGTACCATGATGTATTATGCCAACCTGTGATTTGTCACTATTCGTGCTGTCGAGTGTGTACGTCCAATTAAACTGTAGCAAAGGTACACAGTCGTTGGTATCGATGACTTCCAGCCATACATGAGTGAAAGAAAAAGACCATTTGTCAACACCACGAACTCTTCTTATCATTCGCATATTATACTCTCACTCTATGTCTACACACCACTGCGTAGGTCGAGTTGACATTCCATACTCAAACCACGAGCAACACAACAACACAGCATTTAACTCTGGTGATGTTCTAGTGGGCTTATATTTATCAACTGATGATGATGAAAAAAGAGAGAGTTATCAACTAGGGAGACTTTATCAACTGGTGGACCAGCTTTCTGGGTTTGACCTCGCAGAAGTTGAGAAGTCAACAGACTACCGATACCAGACCGTTTCCTGTGGCTGATACGACACACTTACAGTATTAGTTTGCTCGTTGTCAACACTTCGTCACGTGACCTGTCAAGTGAATGCAGTATGTAGGTCAGCATTGTTGACATTTTTACATTAGACATTACAGAGTTTCACAGAACAGTTGGATCAATTCTTGTCAATATTAACAGGAAGACAGTATTATTGAACTAAGAAGTCCTATTTTCATCGATGGATCTTCTTGTTTTCTATATATGAACTTTAATATTTAAGGCCAGAATTTGTAATTCAATAAAGTGGCAGTTTATTTATTTTCATAAGAATAACTTTGCCATTACTGTAAAACTGAGCCTATTTTGCAACACATACTATCATACACATAATTTATATATTTATGTTTACATGTTATTTGTTTGTATAGTATGTTAGTTTATATGTCAGCGGGTTGTGTTTAGGTTGGGCGGTGTCCTCACAACAGAATATCCCACGTCATAGAGGGTCCGTTGTGGGCGTTTTCTTTAGGTGCAATTTCCTTAATTGGAAATTTGCTTGCAACAGCTAGTTGCTATTTGTGTTAGCTGTTACGACCTGTACCCATCATTGTTTTTGTAACATTTTTCTGTTCTTTAGTTTTGTTCGATTTCTTTGTATTTGTAGGTCTCCCCTTTCCTTTTATTTAGTTGTATACACAATTTATATTCATATACTGTGACGTCATTTGTGTTGTTATTCCTTTGCAGATTCAGTGATTACTTTCATTGATTTCCCTATTTGATTTATTTGATTTCTGCAAACGTTTTCGTATTGTCAGTCTTATTTGTACTTTATGTATTCTGTTGGCTGACATATGTTTTATATAGGTATATTTCATAAGACACTATTGCCTGTGCACTGCACTTGGATTATGGTAAAAACCAGTACTTGATTATTATTACTGTTATACAAGACCTTATTAAGGCTTGTGACCCACAGATATTGGGATAGTGTGCTGATTAATCAAGTCATTAAGAACTTGTGGTATTATTATCATTTCAAGTGATTAGTATTATTGTTAGACATCATGTCTACATTAGAATACTTCATTATACAAGGGAAAGCCCTTGATAAGACTGGTCAACAATTAGAAGAATGGGCAGTTGCTCAATATGACAAAGCATTAGCTGCAGAAGAGAAAAAAGCTGCTGCTGCTGCTGAAGAGAGAAAAGCTGCTGCAGAGGAGAAAAAAGCTGCTGCAGAAGAGAGAAAAGCTCTGGCTGAAGAGAAAAGATTAGAAAAAGAAGCTGATGCTGCTGCTGAACAAAAGAAATTGCAGATGCAGGTGGAGGAAAGGAGATTTGAAGCTGAACAAAAAAATTAGAAAGAGAAGCTGCTGCTGAACAAAAAAGATTAGACAGGGAAGCTGAACAAAAAAGATTAGAAGCTGAGGAGAAAAAAGCAATAAGAGAACATGAATTTGAGTTAGAGAAATTGAGATTGACAAGTATGAGTAATGTTAATCAGGCATCTAGTGGTAATGGTAAACCTTCTACTTACAAGGTTAAGGTTCCACCGTTCAATCAGTCCAGTGACAATATTACATTCTGGCTGGATAGATTTGAACGTTCTTGTCGTACTCATAATGTGGATAAATCACAATATGCTAACCAATTAGCAGAAAACTTAAAGGTGAATCTCTGACTAGGTTATGCCTTGTAGGAGAAGCAGATAAGGATAATTATGATGTCATTAGGGCGGCTTTGATAAAAAAAATACCAGCTAAGTGAGGAAGGCTATCGCCTTTTGTTTAAGACGATGGTGCCTGAGACAGGTGTAGAATTCTCAGAATTCATTGCAAAGGCACGTCTCACAGTTGATCGTTGGATTGAGCTTTCCAAAACAGAAAAAACGTATGAAGGACTTATGGATTTGTTGCTCAGAGATAAGATTATGTCATGTGTTAACAAACCATTCCTTGAATTTATACATGAGCGTAAACCCAAATCTCTAAAGGAAATGGAAGAATATTGTTCCCAATATGTCACTGCACACCCCGACGTGACTTTTGGCAACACTAAGATTAAGGAGAGTATGCCAGTTGCTTCAGCAACACCATACAATCCCAATTATTCACAGATTTCAGGGACCTCAAAACAGATTTGATAAAAAAGGTAACCATAATAGTTATCAAAACCAAGGTAACCAATCATTTCAGGGTTCTTCTTCAAAGAACTGGAGACGAGCTGATAGCTCTCGACACAGGGGTGGTCACAATTATAGCAATTTCCATAGAGGAAGTAACTACAGAAACTATCCGAGGTATCCGTCTTGGAGTCAACAAGATTGCAATTACAGAGATACTCATTATAATGAATATGATAATGGTAACCAAGAGAACTATGACTCAAACCCAAATAGGGGTTACAATAGAGGTAACAATAACTACAGAGGTAATAATAACCGAGGTAGATCTCAAAACAGAAGACATAAACCACATTTTCAGGCAAACTCTGCACAACAAGAGTCTCATGAAGCCTATAAACAGAGTAAAGATAATAATGATGCTAGTAATATGGCATGTTCCGCTTTTGATTTTGGGAGAGCATCTCAGTGCCCCCAATGCAAAACATTATTTGAGCCAACCACAGTGTCTACTTTAAGCTGCGGCCATCCTCTTCCTGCTCTTCCTGCATCAGTCGCGCATGATGGAAGAGGTTCTCTTGTCTTACATAAGGGTTTAGTAAATAACAATCCAGTCTCCGTGCTATTTGATTCTGGATGCACCACAATTGGTGTTAGGCAGTCACTCGTAGATCCTTCCCATGCCACTGGACAAGTAGTCAAATGTGTAACATTTGGCGGCACATTAGAGAAATACTCTACTGCTATCATTAGGATTGCTACTCCTTTCTTTACAGGAGATGTACACGCATGTCTTCTTCCGAATCCGATCGCTGACCTCATCATCGGTCGCATTCATGGAGTCAAAGAATGCACTCCGCAACAAATTTCTGCGTGGGAAAGGCAAAACATGCAGATTGCTAACGCTGTAGTCACTAGAGCTCAGGCTCTTAATATGCCTCAAACTTCATCTACTGAAGATAATGAAGTGCATAACCAAGATGATCCCTTGGTAATTTCTCGTGACTCGTTTATAAAACAGCAAGAAGATGATCCCACTCTGAAGAAATTCTTCATTCTTGCAACTAAAGGTGATCCGAATAAAGACACAAGTCGTAAATCGTGGATTACAAAGAAGAATGGCGTACTTGTACGTATGGTTCAAGACTCCATTACGTCAAGTCATTCTCAAATCCTGGTTCCCAAGAATTTGAGAGTTAAAATTTTGCAGCACGCTCACGACTCTCAGTGTGCTGGACACATGGGTTTTTCCCGTACTAAGTCAAGAGTCCTTGCGGCTTTCTTTTGGCCATTGGTAAACAAGGACATACGGATTTATTGTCGATCTTGTAAAGTATGTCAGGAAGTTAAATCCAAAGGTCCACGGCATGCTGCACCCATTTAGGCGGCGGACATTCCTATTCGGCCGTTTCAAAAAATGGCCATAGACATTATTGGTCTATTTAAGATCAAGTCTGCCAGAGGACATCAGTTTATCTTGACGTGTGTTGATATGTGCACACGTTGGCCAGAGGCTATTCCTCTGAAGAGCATTACTACTGCTGATATTGCAGATGCTCTTTGGCTTATATTTTCTCGTCTGGGGTTCCCCGGAGAGATATTGTCAGACCATGGCACCCAACTAATATCAGATACCATGTCTCAAGTAATGTCTACTCTGCAGATAGATAGATCTTTAAGTAGTATCTATCATCCAATGTCTAATGGGATGGTCGAACGCCTTAATAGAACACTTAAAAACTTACTAGGGAAGATAACTGAGGATCATCCTCAAGACTGGGACAGAGTTTTACCTGCGGCCCTCTTCACTTACAGAGAGGTCCCCAATGAACATACAGGATTTTCTCCCTTTGAACTCGTCTTTGGCGCGCGTCCGCGTGGCCCTATGTTGTTGCTTCATGATCTCATAACAGCTGACAATATTGACGATGACACAAAGTCATCCTACGAATATGTCATCGCGTTGAGACAAAAGATTATCGAAGCATGCAAATTAGCAACTTCTTCTTCTGAATTTGCGAAACAGAAGGCAAGGCAATTTGCCAATAAGAAGAGATGCTTACGACAACTTTGTCCTGGTGACAAAGCATTTGTATTACTACCTTGTAGGGAAAACAGACTACTTATTTCTTGGAAAGGTCCGTACGATATAATATCGAAAATTTCCGATGTCGACTATATTGTCGATATTGATGGGAAGCATAAAACCTTCCACATCAATATGCTTACTGAATTCCATGAACGTCCGGATTATTTGCAACCCATTTTTCAAGCAACGGACAATTCTCCAGTACAACATGGTCATTACTCATCACTGTCCGTGATACAGGATGAGGAAACAAGTTTTTCAGATGTAAATCTTCCTCTTCCAATGATCCCACTTCATTCTAGTGAATCATGGAAGAACGTTACTGTCTCTCCTGATTTGTCTCTAGGAGAACAGCGACAAGTTTCAACTATGTTGCAAACATTTCAGGATGTACTCACTGACATCCCTGGACAAACTCATGTCATTGAACATGACATTGTTCTAACTGACCATACGCCTATTAGGGTTAGACCTTATCCTATACCTATACATTTTCAAGCACAGGTCGAGAAAGAGTTGGATGAGATGATAGATTTGAAAATAATCGAACCATCCACCTCTGCATATTCTTCGCCGATGGTTATTGTTCGGAAAAAAGACAATAACATACGTCTTTGCGTTGACTATCGCAAATTGAATCAAGTAACGAAGTTCGATGCCGAACCTATGCCTTTACTGGAAGAGCTACTTACTCGACTCTCCAAATCTCATTTTTTCACTAAACTTGATTTGTCTAAAGGATATTGGCAAGTTCCTTTATCTGAACGCGCCAAACCTCTCACGGCTTTTTCAACACCTAGAGGTTTGTTCCAATGGAATTTTATGCCTTTCGGTCTTATGAACGCACCAGCTACATTCGTACGCATGATGCGCCGAATCCTATCTTATCGGTCAGATGTCATTGCATATCTAGACGACATCTGTCTTTTCAGCGATACTTGGGAAGATCACTATTCAGGGTTAGATGAATTGCTGTCTACTTTGCGCGAGCACAACCTGACAGCGAAACCCTCTAAAGCCTATATTGGTTTTAGCGAAATTTCTTTCCTAGGCCACCGAGTTGGTCATGGTTTCCTAAAGACAGAGGACCATAATACTAGTAAGATACTTAACATCTCTATCCCTAAGACTAAAAAACAGGTGAGAAGTCTGTTAGGTCTTATTCAATTTTATGGCAGATTCATTCAGAATCTATCCTCTATCATGGTACCTCTTTCTACACTTTTAAAGAAAGGTTCGCCTAATATGGTCCACTGGTCTCAGGAATGCCAATGCTCTTTGGATAAGATTAAAACATTGTTTTCAACACCACCTATTTTAGTGTTACCTACTAAAGATAAGACATTTGTTCTTCGTAGTGATGCTTCATCCACTGGGATTGGAGCGGCACTAATGCAAGAGTACTCTGGAACTCTGCATCCTGTAATGTATATTTCCAGAAAACTTAATGCGGCAGAAAGGAATTATTCGGTTTTAGACCGTGAGCTATTAGCTATGGTTTGGTCGATCCTCAAACTACAGAGATTCCTTCTAGGCGCACATTTCATAGTAGAAACCGACCAAAAAGCTCTTACTGCTATACAGAGTAAGAATTTGAAGAGCTCGAGGTCTACTCGATATGCAATCGCTCTTCAACCTTTTCATTTCTCTGTGCGAGCTATTCGTGGATCAGATAATGTGATGGCAGACATTCTGTCAAGATGCCCACATGATTCCACATAACTATTAGATCTTAGACTTCTTGATATGTCTAGTATATAATAGTTCCTTTCTATATCAAGATAGATACACATGTGTATCATCAATATAATGATTGTATCACTACTTAGCGGTTCATTGATGTTTATTCACCGCTGTGCTTTGATGATTTTTCTTCATAAATCATAAATTTAAGATATCTAATACGAAATTATGGTATGAAATTTTTTTTAGGCATTGTGTAATTGCCAGAATTGTATTATACTTTGATGACACCTTCCTGGAAAAATTTACTTGTAGAGAAATAATTTCTCTCAGTTTATGAGATACATTCTCACCAGTCGCTCCATAAGTCGACTTAGCCTCATATTAGGCGTTATATTTATTCCTGATATTTTCATCTGCGCATTATTCATGCGTTGTGAGCCTATTGTACGTTGCTCCTAGATGTATTTCAAAAAAAAAAAAAAGTTCCATTTTTTTTTTTTCCCGGGAGGTGTGGTAAGACTGTTACGTGCAGTCTTTGATATCTTACAATATAATACATTTGTATGCTTGTTATGTTCGCAAATATTTTGTAAACAAAATAGATACTCTTCTTTGCTTAAGGAAAAGTCAATATTGAGTTACTTCCCCTTGAAAGGAGTTTCGATCGAACTCCGCGGATGAATCCAGTTTTACTGCGATTTATTCTTTGTTTGGGTAGAAATAGGTTGTTCTTGCTTCAGTGTATCTATGGCCTGAATTTATGTGTATTGTTTGTCTAAGTAGGACGAGTCTGTCTTATATCTGTATATCTTTACATATCTAAGTTGAACTATATGTTCTTTTGTCGCCAGAAAGGTCAAAGGGCTGTTCGGCGGATGTGTCGCTAGAGAGGTGTGATTTGGCTTCGCCCTGATGGGGGCTGTGTTTTTCTATATCGGCTTGTCGCCGGGAAAAGTGATCTCAAGATTGATGGGGAAAGTGATAGACGTTTAGACCTATCCTGTATGCTTTACCCCAGTGTTTATTCTTATTGCCAAGGAATGGCAGAATCATATTTCTGATACCAAGGTAACAAAAGATACTCCTTACGAACTCTCTTACGAAGCCACCGTTTTTCGATAGGCACGATTTGTACGTCTGAGAGAATATATTTAACTAGATGAAAACGACATTCATTCCTAGCAGCACTATATCTTGTATGATGAAGTCAATTGTATCATGATAGAATCTACAGAGCAATGAGAACATTTAATGAATGACTAACTTTAATACAGATTCATTATCTGTATCCAAACGTGAGTGACAGCTCACGAGAGAAGCCATCTTGTATCCAAATATTTTGTGACTTTCAAGAAGAGAAAGGGATGCCCCGTATTATCGCTTGATGAGTCCAGAGATCACTGCTACACATGAGAACCCATTACCAGCGATTCAATATGATTATATGAAAAATATGTGCTGAACATTATTCTAAGGAATCTTCGCTAGACGAGGTTAGGTCTAGAAGCCATCTTGAATATTGTTTATAATCTGACGTGCTTTGTCAGTAAACTCAGATGATATATATATATGGGCAATACTGAGTGCTTGTCTACTGACAGTCCATTATGCTATTATTCTACATGAGTGCCCATGTATCATTGCAAGACCATTTATCCACTGTACCATGATGTATTATGCCAACCTGTGATTTGTCACTATTCGTGCTGTCGAGTGTGTACGTCCAATTAAACTGTAGCAAAGGTACACAGTCGTTGGTGTCGATGACTTCCAGCCATACATGAGTGAAAGAAAAAGACCATTTGTCAACACCACGAACTCTTCTTATCATTCGCATATTATACTCTCACTCTATGTCTACACACCACTGCGTAGGTCGAGTTGACATTCCATACTCAAACCACGAGCAACACAACAACACAGCATTTAACTCTGGTGATGTTCTAGTGGGCTTATATTTATCCACTGATGATGATGAAAAAAAGAGAGAGTTATCAAAGAGAGACTTTATCAGTTGGTCAATTTTTGGTGAATAATCTGTTGTTTTCATTTTCAAGCATGACTGGACACCCACATCATTCAATTGGCTTCTTAATAAAATTTGCTTTTGATATAATTATGTTGGAAAACAATTGTTCACAAACACACGTTTATCCAAAAATTCAAAGAAGCCCAAATGCAAATTTCTTCAGCTGAACATAGCTGTCGGGTAAACAGTTCCAAACATCACATATGATCTGATCTTGTTTTTTGAGCTCACTTATTTCAGACCGCTCGTATTGTGGTAAGGATCCCGTTACATGCCCATTAAGACATATTTGGAATATGGTGTTAGGCCCATATTTTCTTGACCATCAGCACACTAGGGGTGATGTGGTCAGCATCACGCCGGCCGCCTTAGCCTTCCCAGAGTTGCTCTGGTACCAGTGGCGAATCCTGTTAATGTGAGCTAGGCGTGCTGCTACTTAAAATGAATATGTACGCCTACTATTTAACTTCTTCCCCTCTTAATTTAAAAACCAACTATATTCAATTACGTAACAATAGTTATTATGGGTATATGTCAATTATCTCCGAAATACTAATTAACTTACAACTTGAAACTCACTGTCACTGTAATAATCTGAATTCCCGGCAACTAACAAAAATTAATCACAAAAAACACTGGACGGACACAGCCGATTTTTACAACTCGAGAGCTGCAAGACCACCGCACGCATGTTTGCATTGTATTGACGTATCTGTCCATGACCCGATTCACACAAACCAGTCTTTAGACGTGAATCCGAAAGGTCCAGCACGCATTGTGACGGAATTACCCGAGAAACTTCGGGCGATTTCTACAACCAATAAAAACTGCACTATAAAACGCGTCTGTGAAACTGAAACTAGATATACTCGTAGATTCTATGCGGGAAAATCCGTTATCCTGATGCATGCGGTCCGAAAGCAGAACATTAGAAGAGAAATATTTTATAGAATAATAAATTAAATTTTTATTTTCCTTCGCGCATAGGTGTGCGCAGCACGCATAGCACACATAGAGAATACGCCACTGTCTGGTACCCAATTCATGAGGCTGGGTCGACCCCAGCGCCGCTTGCGGTCTAAAAAAATCCGACCTCAACTGGGGGATCGAACCATGGACAACTGAGCTAGGAAGGTAGTGCACTAACCACTGTGCTACCGCGGCTACCTTGTGTTGTAGTGATAGGGCTGACTTTTGCTTTTCAAGATTTTCAAGCTGGTGGGCCAGATGTGTAAATTTTGAACACCACAATGCTTTGTCATCTAAATCTACCAATTCAAGTTCAAAATCAGCTTGGTCAATTTGAGGAAAGGCTGAAAAATTCAGTTTGGTAATATCTGTTTTCAAGAGGTTTTATCAAATATGACAAGGTTGCCTTTTCTTTTCTAAACTCTTGAAAACGATCAGCAAATGAAACTGTTATTTTATCATTAACGTTTTTGAGGAAGTTGAGGTCAATGCTACTTTCAGCAGTTTGCACATGTTCTTTTAATGCTGGGAAGTGTAATAATTTGCCAGTTTCAATGTCTCTAGCAAACAAAGATAGCTTGTGCTCAAATGAAAGCACTTCTTCCAAGAACAAAATAGCTGTATTGCCCTTTCCTTGGAGTTTTTTTAATTTAAAATGTTCGTGAGAAGTCATGTCCAGCCTAAAGTAGAATTTCTGTAACCAATCAGGGTTTGATAACTCAGAATATTCAAGTTTCTTCTCTTTCAGCCATATCTTTACTTCATTTAGACAAGCAGCAAACCTCACCAGAGCCTTGCCTCTAGATAACCACCGTACCTTGTTACGCAAAAGAAGATCAGAGTATTCATAGAATCTTAACTACTAATTCCATTACCTTCAATATTTCTTCTGTGAAGGTTTGTGCACAGACGGCTTCTTGGTGAATAATGTAGTGAAAAGAAATCACAGCATGGTTAATACATTTTGTTAATAAAGTAATGAAACCCTTTTCTCTTTATCTCATGCTCGGAGCTCCATCTGTAGCAACAGATATGATTTTGTTGATATTTCTTTCTTTCTTTTGCAAGCATTCAGATACTACAGTTGCAATATCTTCTCCCGAAGTCTGTCCCCTTAGCCGTGACGAATGAAAGAGTAGGGATTTACAGACAGTCTCGCTCGGCTGCGCAGCCTGTAAATCCCTACTCTTTCATTCGTCACGCGCGAGAAACGCGCAGCAAGAAACGCTCGTCTGTAAGAGTATAGTGGCAGTAGTTAGATCAACTCTTCTTGGGGTCCTTGAAGAGTTTACATATCTGCAAATGAGAGCAGCTTGTGCAATGTCATCCACATCACATGCCAGAGAATATCCTGATGCTGATTTAATGTCTTCAATTTGCCGGCTATTTATATCAGTGGCCACCCTCACTGTTCTTTCTTTTACAGTCCATGCAGACACTGGCAAGTCTTTAATTTTTTTCACAATTTCACTTTTGTTTTGAAAATGTGTGTATAGTTTCTTTTTCATGTGATTTTTTAAATTAATGACTTCCGTATTTCAAAAGGATACAAAAACACTATTTTTTCACCAGAAACAAATAAAATGTGTATTTCTTATGGATAAATGGATATACTTTATGAAAAAAAAATATGGTAGGCGTATCAGACCTGTGGAAACGTTTATATTTTATGTCTACTTTTTTCCAAAATATTTCATTCATTCATAACCCTCCACTCCCAAAGGAGCATAGGCCTTCAACAAACACATGCCAAGTCCTCCTGTCACGTGCCATCATCTCAAGTTCTTTCCATGTTCTCCTCATCATTTTCACCTCTGTTTCCAACTCTCTTCTCCATGTACTTCTTGGTCTTCCTCTGCCTCTCTTGCCCTGGGGGTTCCAGAACAAGGACTACCTTGTAATGCTATCAACAGGTTTTCTCAGTGTGTGTCCTATCCATCGCCATCGTCTTCTTCTCATTTCTTGTTCCACTGGCACTTGTCTAGTTCTTGTCATCAGTTCCACGTTGGTAACCTTGTCATACCATTTTAATCCCTCTATTCTACGCAAGCACCCATTTATGAAAGTCTGTAGCTTTTTGGTTGTTGTCTTTGTTGTTCTCCATGTCTCTGAGCCATACAATAGGACTGACTTCACATTTGAGTTGAAGATTCTTATTTTCGTGTTGGATCCTATTTCTCTTGATCTCCATATATTTCCCAATGCAATGAAAGCTCCTCTTGCCTTTTGTATTCTTATTTTGATATCGCTGTCTGTCCCTCCAACTTTGTCTATATTACTGCCAAGATATGTGTATGATTCTACATCTTGTATTGGTGTTTCTTCAAGTTCAACCCTGTTATCATTACCTGCATTTATTCGCATTATTTTTGTCTTTTCCCTGTGTATTTTCAGACCCAATTGCTGTGACCTCTCATCAAGTGTTTTCAATTTGTCCTGCATCTGATTAAGGCTATGGGACAGAAGAGCCAAGTCATCAGCAAAATCCAGATCATCCAACTGCTTAGTCAGAGTCCACTGGATTCCATTTCTGTTGTGTGTTGCCGATGATCTCATAACCCAATCTATTGCCAGCAAGAAAAGAAATGGAGACAAGAGGCATCCCTGTCGCACTCCTGTTCTTATCCCAAACGGTTCTGTAAGCTGTCCTTCGTGAAGAACTCTGCATGTCATGTCTTCGTATGTTTTCTTTATTAAATTAATGATCTTCAGGGGAACTCCATAATGCCTCAACAATTTCCAAAGTGATTCTCTGTCTACACTGTCAAATGCCTTTTCGTAGTCCACAAATCCGATGTATAGTGGTGAATTCCATTCCAGACTTTGTTCAACTATTATTCTCAAAGTGGCTATCTGGTCTGTACATGATCTGTTTTGTCGAAAACCTGCTTGTTCATCTCTCAGTTTCTTGTCTATGGACTCCTTTAATCTCTCAAGGATAATCCTGTTCAATACCTTTCCTGGCACTGATAGTAACATTATTCCTCTATAATTTGTGCACTCTTGTAAATTTCCCTTCTTAGGCAACTTAACCAGATATCCTTCCTTCCATTCTGCTGGTATCTCTTCCTTTTCCCAGACTTTACCAAGTAATTTATATAACATCACTGTGGCAGAGTCGATATCTGCTTTGATGGCCTCTGCTGGAATGCCATCAGGTCCAGACGCTTTTCTATCTCTTAGAAGCTTTATGGCTTTCTTTATTTCTTCCTTCGTTGGTCTTTCACCGTTAATTTGTAGCTCTTCTTCTGCTGGCTGGATGTCCGGCGGGTTTTGTGGAGCTGGTCTATTGAGAAGGTCCCCAAAATATTCTGTCCACCTCTTCATTTGCTCTTGTATATTGCTGAGCAGTTTCCAATTCTTGTCTTTTATGAGGCAACTTGTTTGCTTGTATTTCCCTGTTAGCTTCTTTGTGCTGCTATACAGTTCTCTCATATTTCCTTTGGCTGCAGCATCTTCTGCCTCTCTTGCCAACTCCTCAATATACTTCCTCTTGTCTCTTTTGATACTTCTTTTTACTTCTTTGTTTGCTTCTGTGTACACTTCTTGAGCCTTGGCTTTGGAACTTCTGGTTTTGCTTGTGTTTAACTCTGCTTTCTTGTTTTTTCTGTCTTTTATCTTATTGATGGTTTCTGTTGTTATCCATGCTTTTTGTTGTCTTTCCCTTTTCCCCAGTATTTCTTCACATGTCTCCTTCCATACAGTTTTGACCTGCTGCCAATAGTCTTCTGTATTCTCTACATCTTCCAGCTGTTGGAGCACTTGGAATTTGTTGGATACTGTGACCGCAAATTTGTCTCTTGTTTCTTGATTTCTTAGCTGTCCTACATTATACTGTTGTCTATAATTTTGCATTGTTGCATATCTCTTGAGTTTCATTTTTTACAGGAAAAGTATTAAACAGGATTATCCTTGAGAGATTAAAAGAGTACATAGACAAGAAACTGAGAGATGAACAAGCAGGTTTTCGACAAAACAGATCATGTACAGACCAGATAGCCACTTTGAGAATAATAGTTGAACAAAGTCTGGAATGGAATTCACCACTATACATCGGATTTGTGGACTACGAAAAGGCATTTGACAGTGTAGACAGAGAATCACTTTGGAAATTGTTGAGGCATTATGGAGTTCCCCTGAAGATCATTAATTTAATAAAGAAAACATATGAAGACATGACATGCAGAGTTCTTCACGAAGGACAGCTTACAGAACTGTTTGGGATAAGAACAGGAGTGCGACAGGGATGCCTCTTGTCTCCATTTCTTTTCTTGCTGGCAATAGATTGGGTTATGAGATCATCGGCAACACACAACAGAAATGGAATCCAGTGGACTCTGACTATCCTGTAAAAAATTTAAACCACAAAAAAACTTCAAAATATTTACATGATAATTATTTCAGCCGTAATATTTTAATATAAATCGTTTCTTTTTCTTTGAGATATATATTGTTTTGTAAGGTTCTGTAAAAAAGCCCTTACTATTCTGCACATTTCGATATATAAAACATTTCTCTTGTCTTTAAAATAATAAAAATATGACACAATATTTAAAGTCTCTTCTCTTCCCCCCCCCCCCCCCCCCCCCCCCCCCCCAAGTTTAGTCCACGAAAAGTGTGTGTCAAAAGGTGGTTTTAGTGCACGGACACTAAGTAAAGTAGCTGAGAGCCAAGAGCCGCACGAGATGAGCCGCGGGTTCCCGACCCCTGTTCTAGTTAAAGCTAACGAGCTAGCTTACCAGAATTCACTTTCATCGTGAATTGCATGAGAGAGGAACACACATTTTTTTTTTTTTTTTAGTGCAGTTAACATTCTGTAAAAAAAATAATTTGGATTTTTCACCGCTTAAAATTGTATAATGTGGAGTTTTTTTTAACATGTGGGGCCGGGGGGGGGGGGGGGGGGGGGGAGTGTGGGGGGGGGGGGGGGCCGGGGGGGGGGGGGGGGGGGCTGGGGGGTAAGAGTGCGTGTCCATGAATGGATATTAGAAGGTCCGTCGTGTACATGACCTAATCATTTGAATTTTACTTCACCAACATTTTTACTCAAAGATTTTTTTGCATTTAAAACAATGTATTCTTTTCACATTAAAAAAAAAAAAAATCTCATTATGACTATATCTAAGCTTAGCTATTTCTCTTAGTATTAAAATGTATTATTTGCACGAACAAATTTTAATTTCGCGTCTATGTAATTTTTTTTCCCCAAGAAGGGTTCCGTGGCCTTCACTGGGCAATCAAAGGGGTCCACAGCAGGGCTGTGGAGTCGGTCATTGTTTTAGTGGAGTTGGAGTCGGTAAAAAATGTCCAGACTCCGAATTTTACGAGACTTAAGTCAAGGCAGATCCACATTTGACCCATGCAAAGAGGGGCGCTTAAAAAAATTTGAAATAACATTTTAAGTAGTAGAACTCCTAAAACCATTTTCGTGTTAAAGTACAGTACCGTACATCAATTTTTACATAATGTAGGAAAAATTCAGTTGCTTCTGATCATACATAAAGTATTTATCGCAATTGGAAATTTGTTGGTACATTTAGAAAAAGCACACAAGAAATGAAAATAAACTATATTTGCGTACACTGTCAATTTTCCCGTCATTGTTAAAATGAAACTATTTGGCCTTGTGGTGTTTGGCAAAGCAGTCAAATTTTGTGCAGGTTGGGATTATTTGTTATTACAGGCTTTTCTTTAACTTGCAACGTATGTCACCTTCAAATCTTGCAATCGATTTTTCGATCACTTCCAGATGAGCAATAGCTCTGAAACTTGGCATAGTTGTGTATTCCCGATGACAATACTGTTAAAGATGATTTATCATGTATTTTACATGTTGACCATGTTTAGTTCTGTTATCAGTTAATCTACGCGCTAACAGTTCTATTCGTGGCCAGCATGATGTATTTTGCACTTATATAAATGTTAAATGAACGCAATATTAGTCTGACGTCACTTGTGTATGATGATATTGTTTTGGTGCTTAACATAATTTATGCAAACCGTTAGACGGGGTCTTTTGTTATCAGATTTTGATCAAGAAGGACGTCAAAGCTGTTGCTCCTTATTTTGAAGAGGTTCTACTCTTCTACGTGGCTGTATATTGTACGAAGGTCGCCACTGATGTTATATATGATTCCGAACAGAAGGATTGAGTTCGAGGAAGTATTTTCAAAGAGAAGTATTGCTATCGCAATTTAAAATATATAAATATTAACTCCACGTCTGGGGTTCGATACTTCAGTGATTCCATGATGGCACTGCGTAGTAAATATTCCAGATATGTGATGTTCCAAGGAGGACTGTAGGAGCTTTCAAATCATTAATGTAATTCATGCTTTCAAATGAACTTGTTTAATGTCATAATAAATATGCCGGTATTTGTGGACCCAAAAATCAACCAGGTTTTGGAGTCCGTGCATGAACTGTAATTTTCTTGACAACCCCAAACCATTCGCAAACATCCATAAGCACGATGCTCAAGATTATTAACCATCCATAATAACACTAAAACAAGCCTCAACAAATACAATAATCAGTCGTAAAAATTATAAAATTAATAACATTAAAATTAATATTAATTTTTTTCTATTGTTTCATCTGTGAAATGGGCGATAACTGAAAATAATGTAGGTGTATTCTTTCCAACAAGATTGTCTTTCTTGAGAGAAATATTGAAACTTCTCCTCCCTCCCCACATACACACACTATCGCACGCGCGTGCACAGACATACACGCAACTGACAACTACATTTAAAAAAATGTAATTTACAACTCTTATCAAAATAAAAAAATAAAACATTAACTTTCCGTGTAATATACTGAATAATGAAATCCGCCTCATGTGCTCTGGACTCGTTTATCGCAAACTGATAATGTCATTAGCGGATCGATTACATTTGACTTAAATGTACAAACAACAAATAAATAACACTAAAAAGAAGAAAATAAAAAATAAATATTTTAAACACAGGCTTTTAATGCACTAAAAAGCCACAAAATAATTTTTCACGGAGTTTATAGCTTGCAATAAAAAAAATGTAACATCAAATTGATGGGGTGCTGATTCTACATGAAATTAACTTCTGCTTTATACTTCATTACACACTTATGGATAAAATATATGATAAGCGCTTAAGCGCCCCACATTTTTTTTATTGCAAGCTATAAAGTCCGTGAAAAGTTATTTGTGGCTTTTTAGTGCATTAAAAGCCTGTGTTTAAAATTTTTATTTTATTTTATATTACTGTATGAATGAATGAATAGTTTAAAATGTAGTCTACGAAAGCCACGTATTCACTTATTCACACACATTCCATTCTTATACATATAACTCCATATAAGTGCATAATGTTATGCCATTTCACTAGGTTAAAAAAAAAAACTAGTCGGAGTCAGACTTCTAAAATTTCCGGAGTCGGAAAAGTTTTTTGCCGACTCCACAACCCTGGTCCACAGCCTTCGCCGGGGATTCAAAAGGGCTCATGACACAAAAAAGGTTAAGAACCCATGAAACAAAAAAGGTTCAGAACCCCTGACATAATAGGATGCACGTATGAAAAATTCTAGAAAATCTGAAACCTTAAGTTAAGAAGGCATGGTTTCATCAAGGTCAGTCTTTAGCGCAGTATTTCTAAGGTAGATCCCCACAGCTACTAGGCTGCCTGCCGCTGGATAAACCCCCAATATCAGTTCTCATCCCCACTACCCCAATTTCTAAACGTATTATCAGAGTACTGGAAGGGCGGAACGGGGGAGGGGCGTGAGAATGACGTACTGTACATTCTCTGACCTTGGTAGTACCAATAAAAACGGGTAGCCTACGTGCCAACAATTTGTGTACGGAACTGGTGTGGTCGCCGTGGAGTTAAAGTGATCCATCCCGTTTCTCGTCACTTTTGACATTTTTCATGTCCATAAAAAGACCGCCAGCACTTCATTATTTTCCAGAAAAAAAAATACTTGTCTCGTATCTTACCGTACTGCCATCACAATAAATATAATTCTATTTATTTGCGTTCGCCCGAAACTTCAAAAATGTGCAAGCAATACTAGGTCGACCCTATAACAAGATGGCGCCCAGGGTGAATGAAACACACCTTTTCCAAGGAAGTGAAGTTTTTTTTTTTTTTTTTATTTAATCTCCAAAAGAACGTTGCCAATCGTTCCGCACAGAATATTCACTTAGAGTGATTTCCATTTAGCAGTGTTTCTTAAACTGCCATACTACTTGAGGTGCAAAACAATTATAAACAATATAGATATATATATATATATATATTTTTTAAGGGGGTGTTAAACTAGAGGCTTTTGGTTTATTGTTTAAATGACTTTTATTTGTCATAATACATTTATTTATTAGAACCCGCCACTGACGGACTGACTCACAGACTGACGAAATATTAAATGTCTAACGGACTGATTCATGTTGACGGACCGAGTGACTGACTGGTGTACTCCTGATGATTGGCTGATGACTGACTAATTTGACAGACCGACTTACGAACTGATGTACGATCAGATGGGTTGATTTATTGATGGACTGAATGAATGACGGACTAACTGACCAATGTATTGACTGGTGAACAGACGGACTGAATGATGGACTGACTGACACATAAACTGACGGACTGAACAAACGAACTGAATGATGGGCTTCCCGACTTAATTACATGGTGAGTGACGGACTAACTGATGGACTGATTTATTGCAACATGCAATCATTAATTATTTTAGTATATCTCCCTTGTCCATAGTCAGTGCCTAGAGCTACCAACAGAACCATACAAGCCAGACAGTGAAACACGCCACAGCACCCCGAACGGACAAACAAAGAAGAGGAAGCCAGACAGTCAGCTAGTGGTCCTTTTTAGGACCAGTCCTTTTCAGGACTAACAACCGGCTAGCACCGAAGAAACTAAACGCACAATATACCCGAATTATAACCAATTTTCAGGTTGAACAGGGTATAACAGCAACATAGTAGACAAACAAACGAACGAAAAGTGTCTAGAGCTAGTATGTTAACTCTAGCATTGCCGCGTACCCCTGCATGAACTGGACACTAGCTTCACACAAGTTCCTGAGCACTGGAGGCGTATATGAATGATTCTATTCGCGCTATGATACACACCCCTCCCCCCCTCTTTTTTAAAAATTTATTTTGTTCATAATTATCTCTGCGTTTTGCATCTCAAATAGCGTGACAGTTCACGGACCACTGCTAAAGGGAAATCAATCCAAGTGAATATCCTGAGCAGAACGATTAGCAACGTTCTTTTGGAGATTACCGTTTTTTTTAAACGTTATAGAAATCATCGCCTCAAGAGCATATGAATGATTGATGCATGCTTCCTGTACAGGGGCTAGCTGCAGAGGTGGCGCCGTGCTCCACAAGGATCACACATGAAAATTCTGATGACAATAAATGAAAACTACATCAAGAAACTCAAGACTACAAGTTACACTCAATGATGTAATCATGTAGTGTAACGTGAGATATAATTTTTTTTTTAATACATGATGAAATGCCATAATAAAACACCAGAAATTGAAGCCAGGAAAAAACAACAAAATATATTGTGCTATATAGAATAAAGGACACTATATACCCGCATTATAAACCACACGGGATTGAACTGAGCATTCCGTGCATGAAAAACACCAAGTTCTTGAGTCAAAACCACAGAATGTACGAGAATGCCGCAAAAACAACAGAATGAAACAAATATTTGTTAAGAGGTGGATACATCGACGTGAGGAGTATGTGATGTGGGCAGCAAAACAGTTGAGGTCAAAAACTGTCAGAGACAAGCAAAGAAACTGCAGCAATAAATACTTCATCATCATCCTCATTTTTCTTTCCGCTCCCGATGGAGCAAGGATCCACCACTGCGTATATGGTTTTTAAATACATAACCATCTAGAGCTATTAAAGTAATAGTTGCTGAATCACCTTCAGCTGGGGTTGGGGGGGGGGGGGGGGGGGGGTCAGAAACTACGAGTCAATATTTCCTCAAAGAAGGGTCGGAAGAATAATAAATTCATAACAACTTAGATGATCTCAGTTGTTATGCTTTCTTTTCTTTAAAATCCTGTGAGGCTCCCTTAAATAGAAGCATCATTCTTCTATTTATAGCTCTGCCAAGAGTAATCTTGAGCGAAGGTTGATGACCTTTGAAGACCTTCATCATTATACTCTACGTCTGGCCATTATCGGACCACTACCGCGGGGGGGAGGCAATCCCGCCACACCAAGAGCCAGGGGACCCAAGAGTTCGCTGGGAGGACATCAGTCAATCTCTGATGATCCAAGGGCTAGACTGGAGCCAGGTCAGGAGAAAGTCAGCCGACAGGATAGTATGACGCTTTCTCTGGCAAACCTCTACACCCCAAGGTAGAAGAGAAACGATTAAGTAGTAATAATCTTTAGAGATCTCACTGTTTCTAAAATTTATCCCCAGACTTCCCGGATTGTCTACTGCTGTCGTACAGCAATTATTGTCCGTTCGTTTTTCAATTGTGTATTTGCTCCCGTAGCTATGCGGTGGTGTCGTTCGGAAGGTCCTGGGTTCGATTTCTAGTAAGCCTATCACTTCTGTTGTTTGGGGTTTTTTTCTGTTGTTTAATCTTCTACTTCTTTATTTCTCACTAGTGCCTGAAACATACCTTTGTGAATTATTTATTTACTGTTTATAGGTCTCGGGTTTTTCCCTCCCTATTTGTTTAAACGGAAAGTAAATATGTTAGGTCTCGCGGGCCAAGACGGCGTGTTGCTGAGCACATCACCCCTAGTGTGCCGATGGTCAAGAAAATATGGGCCTAACACTATATTCCCAATATGCCTCAATGGGCGTGTAACGGGATCCTTTACCTTTACCCGCGGGTCAAGAGGGCGAGGCAAACTCAAGGATATTTACACGATCAAACAAACATGACCTGCACAAATTTATTTATTATCAGAATACATGTATTGTAGAATATCATTACGTACAATTAGATTCTGGGGGGAATTAGTGAGAGGACTTGAATTTGTTGTATCTGGGGACAACAACTTTATAACTCATAGAAAAACCTTCAGTTTCAAAATGTCTAAAACAATGAAACATTTACTCTATTCTCAATTTGGCTGTGACGTTGTTAGAAACAGATCTTTGATTCAATAGACTGATAATTTCGTTGGCGGGCCGGATAAAAATGAAGCTGTGTGTCGCACGCAGTTTGCGGACCCTTGTTATATAGAGCATGAGGTCACATGCAGTAGCCATACATGAAACATGCTAAAGAAGTTGTGTGCTCTTGTAGTGGCGGTTTCTGTAACAATTTATTTTAAATGGTGTCATTTTAATTCTCATTTTTTAAAAAAAAGTTATAAATCGTTGCTGTTTTGTAGTTAAAAGTAGAGCTACGATTCTAAAGAAATAAGAAAGAAATACTGAGGGCAATTCATGTTCGTCTATTAGAGAATGACACTGCAATCGATGAATCATCAAGGCTAAGACTGCTGGAATTTGGCATCAAACG
Source organism: Oreohelix idahoensis (assembly GCA_024509875.1). Taxonomy (NCBI): domain Eukaryota; kingdom Metazoa; phylum Mollusca; class Gastropoda; order Stylommatophora; family Oreohelicidae; genus Oreohelix; species Oreohelix idahoensis. Next base: position 163,456 of record JAMPIV010012004.1, read on the forward strand.
TAAGGCTAGCAGGGATGGACGTATGAGAGGACGCATCAGCCGTGTATACAACCAGTGCGCAACAGGAACAATTAGCATTCATACCCTTCGACATTTGCTGAGGGAGACTGGGCACCTATGGGTTTGCCAGGAGTGCAATTACGTCGATTCTGATTAACAATAACAACAAAAAATAAATTAATAAAACTATCCTTCTTTCCAGGTTCTGTACTGAAATTGACAGTTAGCGTCTCTAGACTTGCTTCTGCTCAACAAAGCCATGTTGTCACATACGCAACATCTTCATTTTACTGACTAAGCGAAACGTCCTGACTACGCTGGCTCGGCAATGTCCGCCGCATGAAAGATGGTCGCATTCTTAACAATATTTTCTAAGAATAACTGGCAGATAGCCAAAGAGTAGCCGGGCGACCGCAGCTGAGGTTCAAACATGTGTGCATGAGAAATATGAAGGCACTGGACATAAATCCAGCAGCCTGGGAGGATGAAGCTGCCGATCGCATCAAGCGGCGATGCTCCCTACGGCGCCACCTCAAATTTGGCGAAGAGAAGCTCTTACAACAAGAAGAAAAGAAAATGCTGCAAGGAACACCAGGCCAAAAAAAAAAAGCTGAGGGTTATCACCTTAAGGGCGCATTCCCATAGTCAGTTGGGACAAAGAAGGGCGCTACCACAGACTGATGGGCCCTACTACAAGTGAAACGACCTGTATTGAGCAATGACCAAATCCCGGCATCTTTTCTGGATAATTCGAAAAAGCCGCGCATTGCAAAGTGAACACACATTACAAGAACACGCAGGCCTTTCAATTTATTTATTTTTGTCGCGGTGCACAGATCAAAAAGTCATGAAAAGTCACTACAAAGATCAAATGAAATTGGAATGGAATTGACAGGAATACAATGACAACAGGAGTATTAGTGACCTCATCGGGACATGCAGCAGAGACGGCACACCACATAATTATTTGCCGTCATGTTACTTGCTCGGAATAAACTATTCTAAAATTATACAATTTTAGTTTAGTGAACCACTTTGGTACATTGTTTCTCGGAACACACACGTTCAATCAAAGTTGCTTTATGATTTAAAAAAAAAAGAAGACAAAAAAAAAAAAAAAAGAAAGAAAGAAACATAAAGAAAAACAGTTGAGAAAATGATTTCAATTTCCCAACGACAATTCCATTCCAGTGATACCAGTTCGTTGCCGAAATTCCACATACACTCATGCCCACACGTTGCTCATACTGCTAACACAACCACTGAGAAGAAGACACTGGAGATGGATAGTACTCGGCGCTGAGGAAACCTGTTGATAGCATTCGAAGGCAGTACATGTTCTGTAATCCCCAGGGTAAAAGAAGTCGAGGGCAACTAATGAACACACGGAGAAGAGAACTGAGGCATACATGAAAGATATGAGGAGGCAGGGAAAGAACTTGAGATGATGGCGCGGTGCAGGAAGACTTGCCATAAGTTTGCTGAAAGCCTGTGCTCCTTGGGCAGGTAGGTAAAGGGTGACAGGTTTGGGATGTCAGGTATTGGTAGTACCTCTGGTTAAGGAGCTGTCATGCCCTTTTCAGGGCAGCTCGGCGACCTTTGGTCCAAACCTGGCATTCAGCTCTCACCTGTGGCTCCTCGTAGCTGTCAGCATGCGACAGCGGTCACCCCCCGGGAAACGGCTTTGACAGGCCGGCTAAACTAGGTGAGGGTAGCCGACTGGTTATAAACCTTCGGTGAGTTAGGGTCTGCCTACCCATGCATGCGAAGACTGGATTCGGTAGACTGCGCGGAAGAAACCACCTGTTGGTTCAACGGGCATGACGGCGATTACCAGCAACGCGCTGTGGAGCGTAAGGAGCATGGCGAGGCACGTAGAAAGCCATGGTCATCCACTGCACCTGACTTCATCTCCAGTCGTCTTGACTTGTCTTGCCACTGGATTAAGATGGACCCAGGCGAGAGAGTGAGGTCGACGAATGGCGCAACTCTTCCTCACTTTAAACCAAATCACTGCGCAAGTCACTCTTTCATCCACTCATAACAAGTCCTGTGGCGATGGGCGAGCGGCGAAGCGGCAGGCGTGGGTGCGCTGGCAGTCGTAGTCGCAGACCTACACACAGGCGGCTCAGGCCATATGGTCGTCTTCCACTGATCGGAGCAGCAGTGGGATTCGGCAGCCCCCTGAGTGACTGAGCAGCCCTCTTTAGGAAAGCACTGCTCACCTCCATGGCATGAGGAAGGGGCTAGAAAAGGTGCCCTAAACATTGCCTGCTCCACCATTACCTAACCAGCTTACCGCGGTTGGTGGGTACCCTACTTCAGCGGGCGACACATAAGAAAAAGAAAGGACAGATTTTTCCCCCTCATTCTAGGCGCATGGAATGTGCGCACTCTACTCGACAAAGACTTTAACACAAACAGACCCGAGAGGCGAACTGCCCTGATTGGGAGAGAACTGGCCAGATACAACATTGACATAGCAGCACTGAGTGAAACTCGACTTGCAGGCGAGGGCCAACTTTGCGAAAAGGGTGCAGGTTATACATTCTATTGGAGCGGAAGAGGAACTGAAGAAAGACGAGAAGCAGGGGTTGGATTTGCAATCAAAACAGCAATTATTGGCAAGCTAGCGGAGCCCCCAAAGAGAATAAATGACCGACTCATGACGGTCAAGATCCCGCTGCTTTATGGAAGGAAACATGCCACCATCATTAGCGCGTATGCACCAACTATGACAAACCAGGATGACGTCAAGGATAAGTTTTACGAAGAACTACATGCAGTCATTGCATCAGTTCCCAAAGCAGATAAGCTTATTATTCTTGGTGACTTTAATGCAAGAGTAGGCTCAGATAACATCTCCTGGAATGGCACTATCGGAAAGTACGGCGTGGGTCGCTGTAACAGCAATGGACTTCTTCTCCTCCAGACTTGCGCAGAACATAACCTCCTTGTCACCAACACCATTTTTCGACTTCCTATCCGCAACAGGACCTCCTGGATGCACCCTCGCTCGAAGCATTGGCACCTAATTGACCATGTAATTGTTAGGAAGAAGGACAGGCAAGATGTCCGGGTGACCAAGTCCATGTGTGGTGCCGAATGCTGGACTGATCATCGCCTCATTGTGTCTAAACTTAAAATTCGTATCCAACCTGCCAGGCGCCCTCAGGGAAAGAAAACTCAAAAAAGGCTGGATATTACCAAACTAAAGAAGACAAAAATTAAACAGTCATTCACTGACACCCTAGATGACCGTCTCAAATCTATCTCGTTAGACGGCCAAAGTGCGGAAACAAATTGGACAGCCCTAAGCGAGCAGATCTACAACACTGCTACAGAAGTCCTGGGTCCCACCATCAAGAAACAAAATGACTGGTTTGATGAGAACTCAGATGATATAAAGAAGATGTTGGCTGAGAAACACCATCTCCATAAAGCATATTTAAATGATCCAAAATCTACATCCAAGAAAGACGCTTTCAACAACATGCGTAGAATCGTCCAACATAAACTACGCCAGATGCGGGATTCATGGCTGAGTAATAAAGCAGATGAGCTCCAAGGCTTTGCTGACAGCCATGACTTGAAAAATTTTTTACCATGCACTCAAAGCGGTCTATGGTCCAACATCATCAGGATCATTTCCCCTCCTTAATGCAGATGGAAAAACACTAATTACAGACAAGGAAAAAATTCTCCAACGCTGGGTCGAACATTCTATTGGAGCGGAAGAGGAACTGAAGAAAGACGAGAAGCAGGGGTTGGATTTGCATCTATTAACGATGAAGCCATCAACCGACTGCCCCAAATTCCTATAAATGAAGCACTAGATGATATACCGACTTTGGAGGAGACTCAAAAAGCGATTCGTCAACTTTCTAGTGGAAAGGCCCCCGGCTCCGATTCAATTCCTGTTGAGGTCTATAAAGATGGCGGTACAGTTCTGATAGAGAAACTTCACATGATCTTCCAGCAAATGTGGCAGAGTGAAACCATCCCACACAATCTCAAGGATGCGTCAATTATACATCTTTATAAACGTAAAGGTAATCGCCAAGACTGTAACAATCATCGAGGCATCTCACTACTATCAATCGCTGGGAAGATATTTGCCAGAATCCTTCTTAATCGCCTTATGGCTCATCTTGACAAAGGTCTTCTACCTGAAAGTCAGTGTGGATTCCGGAAAGAACGTGGAACCACCGATATGGTGTTCGCTGCAAGACAGCTTCAAGAAAAATGCCAAGAACAGCACTGTGACCTGTACACAGCTTTCATCGACTTGACAAAGGCGTTCGACACGGTCAGTAGAGAGGGTCTATGGAAGATCATGGCAAAATACGGCTGCCCAAAGAAATTTATCTCAATAGTGCAGCAGCTGCATGATGGAATGCAGGCTAGAGTTCAGGAAAACGGTGAGCTATCGGAGCCTTTCCCAGTCTCAAATGGAGTTAAGCAAGGGTGTGTACTTGCACCGACGCTTTTCAGTATCAGGTTTTCTGCTATGCTGACTGATGCTTTCAGAGACGGGGACACAGGAATCGACATCAGATATCGTATTGATGGAAAATTGTTTAACCTTAGGAGGCTTCAAGCAAAAACCAAGGTCAAATCACACACCATCAGGGATCTTCTGTTTGCTGACGATTGTGCCCTCAGTGCTGGCTCAGAGGCTGATCTGCAGCATAGCGTTGATAGATTCTCCGAAGCCTGCTCCAACTTTGGGCTTACCATCAACACGGGGAAAACAGAAATCATGTACCAACCAGCTCCTGGCACAATTTATACTGAGCCAGTCATCAAGGTAAATGGTGAGAAACTGAATGTTGTGAACAGGTTCACATACCTTGGTAGTACACTATCCCAGAACATCGTCATTGATGATGAGGTGAACACCAGGATCTCCAAAGCCAGCAGCACATTTGGCAGACTATACACCAACGTTTGGCATCGAAGTGGCATTAGTCTACAGACAAAGCTGAAGGTATACAGAGCTGCGGTGCTTCCAGTGCTGCTTTATGCATGTGAAACATGGACTGTATACAGGCGCCACGTAAAAAAGCTCAACCACTTCCATACAGTCTGTCTCAGGAAGATAATGAACATCAAATGGCAAGACAAGATTCCAGATACCGCCGTTCTTGACAGAGCTGGTATCCCTAGCATCGATACTATTCTGATGCAGTCACAGATTCGCTGGGCAGGTCATGTAGTCCGCATGCCAGACCATCGACTGCCAAAGATACTCTTTTATGGTGAGATGCAGAAGGGTAGACGCTCCCATGGTGGCCAGAAAAAGCGCTTCAAAGACACGCTTAAGGCTTCACTAAAAACCTTTGACATAAACCCAGACACATGGGAAGCTGCTGCGCAAGACCGAACTGCCTGGCGCACATCTCTTCGTAAAGGTGCAGTGGCATGCGAATCTTCCAGAAGAGCAGCAGCAGAACAGCAGAGACAAGCTAGAAAAGATCGTGAAATAAAACCTTCACATGAAGCAAACATTCCCTGCCCACACTGTCCGAGATCCTACCAGGCCCGCATCGGGCTCATCAGTCACCTTCATACTCATAGACTATCCTAACATCCTAATAATTGGATGAACAGAGTGGTCTTCATCACTTGTGATGGACGAACAACAGGTAAAGGGTGACATTCAATGGTAATGACTGCACGTGCCTCATTTGCAAAAGTCTAAACCAAACTTTATTTATCAACCTGGAGAGCACTGGTTTCTGCCTTATGCGCCGTGTTTGGCGCTTAAAGAATTTATTATTATTATTATTAAACCAAAGTACTTCAAATATTCTCGCAGAGGTGATTTCGTCAACAATGTGTTTAAATGAAGGCGTAAGCCGCACGTACAACCCTACATTAATTACGACACGCATTTCTAGGTCATGTAGTTTTCTTCCCATTACAGGATCTCGCAATCAATGGTGCATATCAATATGTACATGGTGTGAATGAATACATATAAGGACCAACAACTCAACAAATAAAACTTAATCTAAGCATAAACGCAGTTCTTGCCCTTTTAGTTTGGAACACGATTTCGTTTACTCCGACACAAGAAAGACAACTCGCATATTTCTCCGTTATTAACTCTCGTGTCTAACAGAAAAAGCGCCACACGTGATTTCCATTACCAAATCGACCAAGGTAGGAAAGTATGCATTTCTTCAACACTTGTAAAATCAGTATGTTTAGTTTCTGAGATGCCCGGTTGAATAAACACATCACAGAAAGCACGTTTATTTATTACTTATGCTGACCACTTTGCTGTTACGTTTCTTTCTTTCTTTTTAATGGGGGGGGGGGGGGGGGGGGGGGGGGGGGGGGGGGGGGAAGAAGAAGAGGAGAATACAAGAAAATATGTAAGTCATCTTAATAGGTAAAGATTTCTTACTCAGCACAAAGGTGAGCTAGTGTTGAGTTGAAGAGTTAACAGAAGGGCATAGGTTGGTGTCAGTGATTCTCTCACCTTTCAGACTAGCCAACTGTTGTATTTTTCTGGCGACGACTAACTCTTTCTTACTCAATCTTTTTAAAGAAGACATAGTAGTAGCAAGTAATACAGAGGAGTGAGAGTATGTTTTTCTGAACAGAACATACAATCTACTAAGTTGAACTCAGACTGATTGTGATTAACAGAATGTACAGAGTTACTTTAATTTACAGTAGAAAATCAAATCAATGTTATGTAATTTGAAAAGAAATACTAGGAGATTTAAAAAACAAGTATAATATTACTTATTCAAGAATTTAGAATACTGTCAATGTCTTTGGTTCAGATAAAAGGCTATTTTCCTCACTGACAGAGTTAATTTGTATGGTTATTTCTTGAACAGTGAATTCTGACTTTGGCCTGGTGTTTAGGTAACCTTATCTGCTTGGACTTCTCCTGGACGTCACAGAAGGTAGGAATTACCCACTGGATAATTTGCAAAAGAGTCCAAGAGATGACTAGGCTTTATTAAGACAGAAATGAAAATGATAAGGAAGGCACGGAAATGCCTGGAGCTGATAGCATGGGACAGGAAGACTGGGAATAGGTTTGTTGAAGGCCTATGCTCCTTGGGGAGTAGAAGGGTGATGATGAATGAAACACAAGAACTTACTTACTTAGTCGTTCCCCTTCTACCGTGAGGTGTAGAGGTTTGGAAGAGAGAGCGCCAGACTATCCTATCGGCTGTCTTCCTCCTGGCCTGGTTCCATTCTAGTCCTCGGTCCTTCAAAGATTGTCTAATGTTGTCCTCCCAGCGGACTCTGGGTCGTCCTCGGGGTCTGGATCCTTGGCTCTTTGTTTCCCATGCTTGTCGTGGTATCCGATCTTCTCCCATTCTGCAGACATGGCCAAACCATCTTAATTGGGACTGTTCTACTTGGGTCTGCAGGGGGTAGGATTTAAGGCCTTGACGTATCGTCTGGTCGTGTACCATAGTAACAAGTGGTAAAATGGCTTGCTTGGCTTACTGATACTACAGTATGAGCTATGTTGAGGAGTTCAGGTTAAAATATAAGACCCTGACTCAAGACAGCTTTACAAAATTCTCCACCAAATAAAAAAAATACAGACTTATTTGGATGGCATCGAACAAGGCCCACTGTTTTTCATTTTAACCTTTGTCTGTAACTATCACATCTGCATTTCTACAGGGATAGATTAAAGTTTTATTTTTCAAAAATGTCTCATTTTGTCTTATTTTTTTTTTTTTGCGGAGGTGGGGCAGGGTTGTGGGGTAGGGATTTTCAAAAGTTTTGAAATTTATCATCATCAGCGGCCAACTCTGCAATGAATGTTGGCTGTAATGGATCTCCAATGTTTTCTGTCTCTTGTCTTGATGGTACACTCTGATAGACTTTTCTTCCCACATATAGTGCCGTCTTCCCCTTGCAGTATAGTGCTGTCTTCCCCCTGCAGTATAGTGCTATCTTCCCATTGCAGTATAGTGCTGTCTTCCCCTTGCATGTTTTCTTTTTGTTGTGTCTCCATTGCATTTAAGCTTAGTCAAATTTATTCTACATATTCTGTAATATAAATGTCTGCATCTCAGAGTGGTTAGAGTGCTTACTGCTCACAGAAAGATGACCAGGTTCCAGTTTCATAACCTGGCAGCATTATGCTCCACTCTACCCAGCTGTAAATGGGTACTTGACAGTTCTTGAGTCACAGGCAGGAAGGAAGGGACGTGGTCACCTCACCTCATAAAGCTGAGACCTAGCATAGTGAAGTCTCTAACACTTTACTTCCCTATGAAAGTATCTGCTATGGGACTACCCTTACCTTTTACTAAAAGTTACATATAAATGATCATCTTTTATCGCTCATTATAGAGCATGGAGTCACCACTGTGGATGACTGCCTAGAAGAAGCGTTCACAAACGCACAAACTCTTGCCACAGTGGTGTCTGTAGCAATTTGTTTGACATGATGAGGATGCCAGTTCCACGTACAACCTCGTATTAGCTGCTGCCTTCTACGACATGCCCGAGGTAGCAGCAGTTCTATTCTTTCTGTCTCCTCAGGGACCCCTGAGAACAACAAGGAGCCAGATATGAAAGCTAGAGAAACACTGAACGTTCACAATAAACAGACTTTTAATTTCATTCAAGCTTTTCTATTAAAGTGTAAAAAACCTAAAATCTCAAAGAAATAAAGACATCAAATGTCAGAGTAATACTGCAAACTATGTCAGCTATTCAAAAGAGTTGTGATACATTGGGTCCCATCTCCTTGCAATATCCCTGTGAATAAACAGGTGTACAAACTGACGAAGGAAAATTGCCTGAAACTGATACAAGCTAAACATATGAAGAGGCCGAGAAACTTATTTAAAGCAGGAAGATATGAGAACAAATGGAAGACAGTGGCCAGGCCACCATAAAAGCAATGCCTGTTACCAACTCTACAGAAGAGAACAAATAATAATCTTCAGATGCTCCACAGGCCACAAGAGAATGAGATACCATCTGTAAATTGGCTGCCCAACATCTGCTGCATGAGAAGCCTTATATATGAAAACCACGGAAAGCATATATAATTGCCTCTAGTACTATTCCAGGAAAACGTAATGGATGAGAGCAACCTGAGACTGACAACTGTTTTCTTTAAGCATATTCAAGTTCAACGTCATCATGTAAAACAAACTCCCACAGAACCCACTGTTGCAAGAGCATGTGACTGCTTGATGCAGGCTTCCTGCAAAGGGGGACCAGCTACAGTGGTGGTTCCATGCTCCGTAAAAAGGGCACAGGCTAATTATGATGATATTCAAGTTTACGTCCAAGGGTGTCTGAAGAAGGAGCAGCTCAAACACATGACTAAGATGGTATTGTCTGAAAATATATGTAGGTGCAGAATGAGTCTGTATGAGAGCTACGGTGCAGAATGCTGGAGAGAAACAGAAAAGGAAATGTCCAAACTGCCTTATTTCCACACAACCTGCCTAAGGAAAATTCTTCAAATTTTCTGGTTGAACACTATCACCAACCAAGAACTGCTAACTTGGAGCCACCTAAAAGACATGATCACCATCATAGATTTGAGCTAGGTGGACTTATCATGTAGGCCTACATCAATAAAAAGTTTAACCAGTGGCAGTAGTTTTTGTTCTAGTGCACTACATTTTAGAAGGGTAGAAAAATTAAGCTCCTCACCCAAATCAAAAATGCCTCCCCACCAGCTGCTTCGGCCCTGCACTGGCTCTAGCCCTTTCCAACACAGCAGTGTTAAATTTTGTTGTTTTCTTTTTCAATACTATACTAAAGGTTAGCATAGTGGCAAATACAATACTATACAATCAACATCTTCAAACAGGGAATAGTTAATCACAATTCTGAGTTTATTTTGTTTACAAAGTATTATATTATTTTACATTTACATTGTGAAGAAAGTTTTATATGCATTAATGTCTGATGAGGCACCACAGATCTGGCAATGTCTGCTAATCAGATCTTCAGGAGAAAAAATCAGTTCAGTTTTTATTTATTTGTTAATATTTGCATGATAATTCAGATGTTCTGTTATTGGACTGAGAAGATTTTCTAGCCTGCATCCTAAATTACTGGTACAGATGAACAAGCATTCACTCTATGCTAGTAATTTGTTAAAATATCTCTATTACGCAATTTAGAACCTCAAAATAGAAATGACTATTCTGTGGTTTGCTAGCTCATGCACTTAAGTTGTGATAAGGGGGCAGTGGCCAATGTAAATTACTGAATGGTGAATTACAGTAGGATTTTACCTGATTTATAAATAAGCAGCCGGCGGAAGAAATAACAAAATGCTTACCTTGGGATCGTAATGCATTTTGTGCAGGGATCTTGTGTTGACAGTGCTTTTGTAAGTTCGTCTAAACTGCCAGTTTTCTTCAACTTTTTTACCAAGCTTTTTACAGCCTTCTCAGCCCATTTATCATCTTTCTCATGTTCTCCTTTCTTCCACGCAAGAAGTCTTTTAACGATAGGAGGCGTGAATGGTGACAACGGTGAGGACATCATTTTTCTCAACGTTCTTAACTGTCTTTCACCGTGATTTCATATACAATTTCGCATGAAACATTAGAAAACTATAATAAACACGACGTTTTGAACGAACACTCCATCTGTTATGTTGACGTCTTCCATATTGAATTGACCTAATAACGCCTATATATTCCTATAAAAACATAGTTCCATTTTGTTGATCTTATTCATGAATAAAATATAAAATATAACCAACATAATACGTGTAGTCTTAAATACCTTACATTGAAATGGTATATATATATTTGCAAATTTGTTAAATTCGGCAGCTTTTATAAAAGTTGCGAATGTTGTAAGTGATGCACTACTTTCCAATTTGGAAAGTCTTAGAATCTAGTTATTGTTTATGTTTTTAAAAATACAAACCAAAATGTTTTTTAACGTTTAAACAAATAATATAACGTTTAAACAAACGTTTAACGTTTAAACAAATAATATAGAAAATATTAAAAACACAGCCAATAAATATATACAACAAATATCAAAAGACAGCATTACTGTGTACACAGATGGATCCAAGGGAGAGGATGGCAAATTGGGGATAGGAATATATATTCCAATATGGAAAATGGCAAAAGAATATAGCATCACGGAAAATACATCCATTTTCACTGCAGAGATGGTGGCAATACTAAAAGCACTAGAAATATTCTCTAAGAACCCTCCCAAAAAATTAACAGTTTTAACTGACTCTCTTTCAACAATTAAAGCACTTAGAAACTTACGAGAATGTAGTAGACCTGAAATAGCAGAGGAGATTTTTCTGGCTACTACATACTTATATTCCAGAGGATGTTCAGTATTAATTGCTTGGATACCTTCACATGTTGGCATAGAAGGAAATGAAAAGGCAGATAAAGAAGCCAAGAAAGGTAGATCTGATAAAAATCTAATAAATGTAGGGATGAGTAGATCAGAAATTAAGAGCTTAATTAAAGATTTAATAACAGATGAATGGAAAGCAGAGTGGGATAAAAATCTGAAAGGAAGACATGCATATAAGATGTTCAGGGCTCCAACAAGAAAATGTCAGATATCTAGGGAACTGAAAATTCCCAGTAATAAGAAACTTCTCAGACTACAGCTGGGAAAAGGCTATTTCAGAATAGAAGAACCTTACTGTGCAGGATGTCTTCAAGACAATAATATAGAACATTTCTTGTTAAAGTGTAAGAGGTATGACCAAATAAGAATACCAATATTGGATTATTTGCAGGCATCCAACTTACCTATAAATATAGAGGAGGTGTTGAGAATAGACAGACCTAGGGAACTGCATAATATAGTCAAACAATATTTAACACGAACACATGTTAATATATAGTGGCTGGGAATGTGAAGGTCTGATGCTGTTCTTACAATGCATCTGACTTTTAACAGATGAAAGTCAATTAAATATCTGGTAAAGTCCGTTATATAACTGGAACCACCAGGCCTTTACACCCCTCCACTTTAATATTATTCTTGTTCATAGTTTCTTCTTGATTTTGTTTGTTTGTTTGTTTGTTTGTTTGTTTTTTCTATTTAACGTATAGGCCTAAGCATAATTGTGAGTATCCCTATTTTCAAATGTGATGCCACTTTCTCATGTCGGCAGTTGTTCATATTATTTGAAATTGAAAACAATATATATCCTAATTATAACCCATCAGAGGTTGAACGGGATTTCTGTTTATCTTCATTAATTTAAAAAAAAAAAAATTTTTAACGTTTATGTTTGCTTTAAAGCGTCCTAACCTGTATGCAGTAGTATTTTATACTCTCGGTATATCTCTCAGTAATGACTGTGTATGATATCTGAACATAATAATAATAGTTTCGTTGAAACTACTGTATGCCAAATTGAGTAAGAACTAAGATGTCTGGAGGTTGATCGGAGTATTTTTCTTCATAAATTTTATATTAAAAATGAACAGCATATAATTCTTCTATACAAACATAAATAAATCAATAGCAAGAATTAGGTTTAGTGCTACAGTATACCTTTTGTGTAATCTATCGAAGTGGTTTTTTATTATTATTTTAAAACGTTGCATTCCTTTTCACGTGATCTTTATCTCATTTGGCCGATAAAGTAGCCAAGAAAAGTACCTAGATCAATTAGAAACCAAATAATTGTGGGGATGAGTATCATCATCATCTCAGCCCGTAACCCGTCTTGATCTTCCATCACTACATATAGTGGACCCGAGATATTTAAAGGTGTTAACTTCTTCTAACGTTTGCCCATTTAATGATGAGTATAACATAGATCAAAAGCTTAATTAAAAGAATAGTAACTGTCGAATGGACAGTAGTATGGGAAAGGAGTCTGAAGGGCAGACAAGCATATAAACTGTTCAAGACTCCAACAAAAACGTGTCATGCATCTGGAAAACTAAACATTCATAGCAACAAGAAACTACTTAGACTACAACTCGGAATGGGTTATTTTAGATTACAAGAACCTTACTATGCGGAATATCTACAAGAAAATAATATAAGCATTTCCTACTAAATTGTAGAAAGTATGAACAACAGAGAATACCAATATTAGATTATTTACTCGCATGCAATTCGCTCATAACTGTAGAATAGGTGTTGAGAATCGAGAGACCTAGAGAATTACACAATTTAGTAAAACAGAACATTATGAGAACAAAAATTAGTGTACAAGTAGTAGTGATGGTATGACGGGCAAGTGAGAGTCTGGTGGGGTTATTGTATTGCATATTGATGGTGACAGATGATTAGTGACTTGGGTATCATCCCAGGCACCAAAGGCTTTCCCACTCCCTCCTGCTTATTAACTCTTTCTATTCCAGAAAGTTTTAATTGATTTTACACAGGCCTCAAAATGGATGCAGTTTTTTTTCCCCACACATGTGATGTTTTAAAAACTAAAAGTGGGCGTATACATTATTTCAGTAGGTGCAAATGTTAGAGATATAAATGTGTGAAATGCATGGAAGCATATCAGGAGTCATACTTATATGACCACCAGCTAAGCACAGTGCTATAGTATACAGATGTGAAAGTGAACCTCTTTCTGTGTGGCTAATTACTTCCTCATTGGCTCTTGAAATCATCCAAACACTTCCAGGAATTCCCTTTACGGTGAAACATGTTGAGAACCCAACATTGCCTACTAAGCTTGGAGGAGTCACTTGAGCCCCAGATGTAGCTCTGGCTTTTTTACCTACTTGGCTGCATGCAGGATGATCTCACTATGGATTCGTGATGGGCAACGGGAGCTCAGACGTGGCTCTGTGTAGGGCGTGACAAATCCTTGGGAGAACTCAGAACCAGAGCACAGTATTTAGCTCTGCATATTTGGAGAGCCCCCTTGGTTGGCGGAAAATGCATGGTATGCGACTTGCTTCTTCTTCCTAGCTTGGGACCAGATGTCATGATCCTTTAAATGCAAGCCAAGCTGGAGAAACTGGAGCTCACGACTTCAACTTAACATGTTTCTAAATGGCAAAAAAGCCACATGGAAAGCCTCGATCTACAATATAGATAATACCAAACGGTCTACAACTTTGTATTGGCTGCATAAGAGCAAGAAGCTCAGCAGCTCTAGTTAAACAACAACAAAAATGTGGGAAATTGACTGAAGAATCTTGTAAAATGCTATTAATCATGTAGCCGCGTGCGAAGCACAGGCGATTTTATTCATGTTTAAGACGACTAAACGATAATTTAGCAGACAATAGAGAACGACAATTATTAGCACCAATTGGGTTTTCATTTTAAATAAAAGTACGCTGTAAGGTTACTGCAGTACAAGCAGATCATTATGACCCGCTATGTATCAAAGTGATTAATAGATAGATCGCACTAAGTGACTGAAAAAGTTTGCATCAGCAGTGGTTCTCAAAATATATAGGAAAGGTCCCTAACTAAGTTTGATGCTAGTAACTACAATAAATTTAGAAGCATTCATACGCACTTGAATTTATAAAATAACACAGTCAGCAAGAATTGAATAAAATAGGATGTCTATCAACAGATAGAGCAGTGCGTGAGAACCGTTAGCAAAATGTAGAATTTTAAAAACTAAGATCACGTTGATCAAAAGGGGCAACAGAGAGAGAGAGAGAGAGAGAGAGAGAGAGAGAGAGATCATTCAGAGAGATAGAGACAGCAGTGCCAGTAGCAAGTAGAGCAACATTTTGGACTCCAATCTTCACAATTTTAGAGATAGAAACACAAGTAAGAAAAAGATCTCTCCAACAATCTTAGACAGCACATCTTCAACATCAAGCACTACGTCTTCGGTGCAAGTTTTCCTAACAAAGGAGAGGTTACAAGTATCTATATATTATTAGTTGTGCCTGCTCAACCATAATGCTGAAAAACAATTAAAATTCTAGTGAAAGACTTATGTTGGTATAGTCGCAGTTTCACTGATAACGTAGACCTTCACGTCAGAAGAAAGATAACATTACAGCTCTGCCTGACAGAGAAAGTTTGCCAGCTTATCAAATCTTAAGGTAGTAGACTACCTTGTAGGGTAAAAAACTCAAATTTTCCTTTCAGAATCAAACAACCATGGGTATAGTGTTAGTATGGACTTAACATTTTTGTCCACATAATGACCTCATTAATTATGCAAATTAGCTATCCAATATGGCCGCCGTAGTGAATAAATTATACACCTTTTTTAAAACATCATAACTATGTTATTTTTACAAGGATCTGACTGAAACTTGGCAAATTGAATTAGTATATATAGCTTGAGGTTTTGACCTAAAATAACAGATATTGACCGAAAGGTTGATTTGTAATGAATTTTCAAAGTTTATATTTCTTGAATGTTTGATATTTGTGCCTCATTATATATGCATGATGGTCATAAAACTAAAATTTTGAATTCAATTGTATCCATTTTAGGTCATAATCTGTAAGATTATATGATAACCAACTGTGTTAATTTTCATGTCAATTGAATGTACAGATCCAGAGATATCTTGTTTCAAAGATCACCAATTATGCTAAAAAGACAATTCCGAGAAAACAAAGAAAAACAGAAAAAGAACTCACAAAATGAAGTTTAATGAGCTCCTGTTGAATAAAGGTCTCCTTCTACTGCAGCTGCAGTGTCTATGAATCCCATTTTCAGTGCTCTCAGGGTCTTTCCATTGCAATGTCCTTACTTGCTGAATAGATCCTGTGCAGCGTTCTCCTGTATGCTTTCTTTGCCATGCGTTGACTTGTGTTCATGTATATCGAAAAATTCTGCAATGCACTGTGGCCTTTCCCAATAGAACGCACAAATGCCACCATTCGCACATTTACTTCTTTGTTTGTGAGTAGCTGAAGATGAAACATCAGAAGTATTGAAATTGGCAGTCCATTTGCCACTGTTTGTGCGCTTGATACTGATTTCATGACAAAAGCCATTCCGAGTCTCTTCGACGATCTCACAGGTCAGTGAGTACTGATAACATTTGTCACATCTAAAGTTAGCGCATAAAAACCCAAACAGTAGTTTTACATCCATAAGGATAAACCCATTTCCTTTGTTGTCGTTTTTAGCTTGTCCTTCACTTTCTTGGACCTTTATGACCTTTATTTTCTTTGCTGAGGAGCACAGAGGTTTTATAGCGTCACTATCAACAATAGGTGTCTCATTTTCAGGCAACGGTTTATTGGTGTACACGCCTCCCAGTCTTTGTCTTATTTCTCATTGTGAACAAAAGAAGCTCTGCTAACTACTATTATACAGAATCAGTATAAAACTAGCAATAAATAGAGTTGATGTTGGTGAAAATGCACTATGCATGTAACAAATGTTGAAATTTACGATCAAAGCTTTCTAGACACACACTTTTGAAAAATTCACAAGAAATCATTGAGTGATTCCCCGTGGAAAAGTTATAAATATCTTTTTCCTGTTGCCTATGTATAATTATAATTTCGCAGTTTTACAATTACGCACCTTCTTGTTGGGTCATTATTCACATGGTAACCAACTATAAACATTGGTTGCTATGCAAATCACTCAAGGGGGCGTGTGTAGAAAAACACTGATTCCTATCAAACCAGAGTATCTCTAAGCTTCTATGAATTATTTTTAGTTCAAGAACATGTTGACGATGATTTAAAGCATGAAAATGAAAATTGTTGGATTTTTATTTTTTTAAAGCTTTTCTGGGTATCATCATCTCAGCCCGTAACCGGTCATGGGTCGTAGGGGTGCCATAATGGAAGCATCAGCAGACAGGGTCCTCCACTGCTCTCTATCCTCAGCAATGCGTACAAGTGTGGAAAAACCGTGTCCTGCCCATTCTTTGATGTTATCAGCCCAGGATTTTCTCTGCCTTCCTCTTCTCCGTTTACCTTCGACTGTTCCCTGAAGGATCGTTTTCGAAAGGGAGTCATGACGAGTTACATGCCCAAACCAGGCAAGCTTTCGACGTTTCACTGTTGACAAAAGTGGTTCTTGGTGGCCTGCATAGGTGTTTATCTTCTCTCTAACATAGACATTTGTTTTGTGCTCTTTATAGCAAATGTATACTTCTACCTTAAAGAGATTTTATACATTTATGATGCCAAAGATATTGAATACAGGAGAACCACTGTAGCTACATTTTTCCAAAGTGGATACAGCAGTAAAGTTATTCTTCGCAAATAACTTGGTGTAGACGTCGAATAACTTGGTGTAGACGTCGAAAACTTTGTGTAGACGTCGAATAACTTTGTGTAGACGTCGAATAACTTGGTGTAGACGTCAAATAACGTGGTGTAGACGTCGAATAAGAAAGAACGACAAGACTGGCTAACATCTTAGGAGAATTAATCCAACTATGTATTACGCTGTTGTGAAATTGCAAACATTGTGAAAAAGAAAAACTGGAAGAAATTTTTCAAGGAATTTTTAAGTCAAATAAATATATAAACGACATGTGGACTTTGTAAAAACATTATATGTATTTCTGTCGTGACGTCAAAGAAATACATGTCGTCAAGTTTCATTATTTGTAGACAGTGTTGGTGAACGTTTGTGTTGTGAAGATCTACATTGACCAAATTTGTCATCAGTAGGCTGCTCAGAAAAGAACCTGGAAAATGAGGTTTCCCATTGCCTCAAAATACCTGTGGCCATAACCATCTCAGGTGTTAACCTGAAACAATCTGTTCTACCACAAAACTATACGTTCACATCAGAAAAACACATAACAAGATAAACTACAACATTGGAACGTTTTGCTGAAAGAATAAAGTCGTTAACAAAGACTAATACCTGACACACTAACAAATACACTTGATGAACTAATCTTCCATCCTACTAACACCACCAGACAGTTAAAACAACAGACTACGCGGCCACAATCATTATCTTACATGAAATAGTGTGTTATATCTTGTGAAGTGTGGACCTGATAGAAAAAAAACAATTAAAAAAAATGAAGTAAAATTGTGTACTTGCATGTACATATTTCAGTTCTAGGTAATCCATGGCAATAAAATGTTCAGAATATCAATGCATATCCAGTTTTAAACATATCTACACATTTTTATCACAATCACTTCACATACATAATTTTTATGATTTTTATTTTCCAGAACAACATATTTTTGTAAGAACAGGCACCCAAAATGGATGCAGTTTTGTTTCTACGTGGCCGAGAAATAGTACAATCATAACAGAAAGGTTAGCTGACGTATATTAGATTTCCAGTTGTCATTCGATTTCTGTTGATGAAATTATTTGTTTTGTTCAAACATGTACGCATCTTACATTTAAAACGTACACAGCATCGACGCTACTGTGCGTAGTTTATCAAATTAATATATTTTTTTTCATTACGAGAAGAAGAAAAAGAAGAAGAAGAAGAAAGAAGAAAGAGAAGAAGAAGGAGGAGGAGGAAGAAGAAGGAGAAGGAAGAAGAAGGAGGAGGAGGGAGAACGAGGAGGGAGAAGAAGGATGAAGAAGAAGGAGAAGGAGGGAGAAGAATGAGGAGGGAGAAGAAGGAGGAAGAAGAAGGAAGAAGGAGGAGGAAGGAGAAGGAAGAAGAAGGAGGAGGAAGAAGGAGAAGAAAGAAGGAGGAGAGGGAGGAAGAAGAAGAAGAAGAAGCAAAAAGAAGGAAAGGGCTAAGACGAAGAAGAAGAATTTCGAAAAAAACGAAGCACTTATTGCGACTTTCTGGAATGCTTTGAGCTTTTGATCTGAGATGGAAAAGAAGCTGAGCATAGAGATGTCTGTTAGATCACAGTCCGGGGTGTCTTGGGATAGTGGTGCGCGTGACAGAGTGTCTAGGATAGTCAAGGTGGATTCCTTCTGCTATCGGAGTTGAATGTCGTACCATTGTAAAGTCGGGAGCTTTTTCTGAATTCGCAATGGTGCCTGAACTATGGGTTTTTTAAATATCTGTTCTACTGGCTTATGGTCGTTAATGACAGTGACATCCTTCCCATATATGTACTGGTGAAATTTCCTACAGCAATGTACAATTGATAGCATTTCTTTCTCAATTATCGCATATCTTTGTTCTGTTAGTGCCAGTGACTGAGATGAGTAAGTTACTGGTCTACCTTCTTGAAAAAGTACTGCTCCAATTCCTGTTTGGCTGGCGTCACAGTGAATTCCAACTGGCTTTGTAATAGTGTACAGTGCCAATACTGGTGTTTTGGTACACAATAGCTTCAACTTGTTTTTCTTCTTCTTCTTCTTTCGTTCGCTTGAAATATATTGTCTATATCTGCAATGTTGTTTCTTGTATAAACTTCACTGTCTTTTGTAGTTCATACAGAGGTCCGTATAGTTTTGCTTCCAATGTTCTTTCTCTGGGCCAGTGGGTTTGCCTCAATATATCATATTCGGGGTAATCTTGAAGTACGTGCTCCGCAGTCTGGGGTGCCTGTCCACATGTACACATGCCTGAATTGCCAATCTTGAATTTTGTATACATGTAGCTGCGGAGGCGGTTGTGTCCTGTTCTGAGGCGCAGAATGACAATTTGTTCTGATCTGTTCATAACCTGGTAGTCATCCTGTGTTGGTGTTGGTGGCTTTCTGATTGATTTGATCATCTTTTTCTTCTGATGGTACGTAACTGGTACATCATCCGGTTGTTCGTCTGCAGCACCTTCTTTCGCCAGTCCGTCTGCTCTCTCGTTTCCTGGTATTCCACAATGAGACGTTATCCACTGCATGGCGACCCTGCGCTGATTGCACAGTTCAGAAAGTAGGGCTTGTATACCTGGTAATTTTCTGGACTGAAGTGCTTGGAGTGCTGATCTTGCATCTGTCAGGAATACTACAGGCTGTGGACCGAGATTGGTGTTCAACAGTTTCTCAGTTGCCACCTTGATTGCCTGGATTTCTGCATCATAGTTGTTACAGAATATCCCCGTTGGTACTTTGACCGTTTCCCTAGTGTTGTTTGGGTATTCTATGTACACTCCCGCCCCTCCATTCTCCACTGCACTCCGTGCCGACCCAGCCGTGTATACTCGGACCCAGAGGTCCTGTGGGTATTCATCATCCAGGAAACTGAGAGTGACTGTCCTACGTTGCACGCTGTTCTGTTCATCCCTGTCTAATATTCCTTTCACTTTTGTCTGGGTGTGTACTGGTAGTCCAGGCTCTTCTCTCCAAGGGGTTTGTTCTGGCATAGACTTTAGGGAGCTGTTAACTTCAGGCAGGTCTGAGGTTTGTCTACGAAACCGTTTGGCCCGGTGGACAAAGCTGCCTCTTTTCAGTCGCCCCATTGCTAGGCCTCGGAATCTGTCCCCCATTGGACGGCTCGGCATACAGAGGAACTTTTCTGCCTGTGTTAGCACTTTCGTGTCTCTGCGTTCTCTCAGTGCTTGTATCCTCCCCGTTTTCTCCATCTCCACTATAGGCGTTGATTTCATTGCCCCCGTGTTGACCCTAAGCGCCTGGTTTTGCACCTTATCTAGCTCTTGTAATGTGGCGTTTGATGCCGGACACCACGCAGCTGACCCATATTCCAGGTGTGGTCGTATGCCCTGCTGGCAAACTCCACTAAGTACCTTCGCGCTGGCTTCCCATGCGCTTCCACCCAGCCCTCTCAGGATGGCCAACCTCCTCCCGGCCCCTGTTGCCGCCCCGCCGATGTGCTGCCTCCACGTCAGCCCACCATCGAATGCAACTCCGAGATAGGTGGGTTGCTTATCTTCTCTCAGGAGCTCTTCGTCTATCCCGATGACACCAGCTTTTTGTTTGGGAGAGAGGGTGAAGAGCGTAGTGCTGCACTTGTCTGTGTTGATGCTGACACACCATCTATTTGCCCACGAGGTTAAGGCATCCATAGCTCTCTGTAGCAGTTTGGTGGCCACTGTTGCATGCTCATCTGTGCACCATATTACCAGGTCATCAGCGTACATTGCCACTTTCATTCCATGTGGTAGTTCAGCAACCAGGTCGTTGATGTATACTAGGAAAAGTGTGGGGGACAGAATCCCTCCCCGAGGGACGCCATGACGCAGTAGAATTTTCTTACTCTTCAGGCCATCCAGCTGCACTCGGACTCTTCTGCCATGCAAGCACGCCTTCACCCACCCGTACATCCCATCATTCACTCCACAGTCTCTCAGCCTCCCCAGAAGCCCCCCTTTCCAAACCCCGTCAAACGCCCTCCCCAGATCCATCCATGCCGCCAGCACCAGTTTCCCATCTTGGAACTCATCCTCAATCTCCTGGGAAAGGCAAGTTGCCTGATCCTCGGTAGAACAACACTGCATAAAGCCCGCCTGCTGTGGTACAAGAAGGTTTTCACTTTCAAGGTACCACTGTAGCCTGAGGTTGATGATACGTTCCATTGCCATGCAAAGGCAGCTTGCAAGGCCGACTGGTCTGCAGCCGGAGGCAGTGGAACTGTCCTCTCCTGGCCTTAAGAGTGGTATCATGATTGCTTCCCTCCAGGTCTGTGGAACTCCGCTGCGGTTCCCAAGTTCCCAATCATTTCATCTGACACTCCATCAACTCCCGGCGACCCTCTCATTTTCAACTTGGACACTGCAAGCTCCAGTTCTCCGAATGAAACTGGTGCCTCCGTAACTTCAGGTATGGTTCCATCTCGTCATGCGTACAGCCGCCTCTCACGAGTCTTCCGCTGCCCCTCCGGGCCAACTTCGATGCCGTTGTCTTTAGCAAAGGAGTCCGCAAAGTGGTCAGCTGCCCGCCTTCTCACGAGGATGCCTCCATCTTTGCACAGAGCAATCCCCGGTTTCTCCCCGCACCCTCATCGTCAAGTTGTTCTACCAGCCTCCACAGTTTCCTTGTATCTCTCTCGAAGCTCAAGGACTCTGTCCCCTTCCCCCCCCCCCCCCAGCATCCCCGCCCGGCCCGCAACCCGGCCCCTTGAAATTTGGCCTTAGCTTGCTGGTAGTCACTGCGGTGCTTCCGGCATGGACCGGCCTCCGCCTGCCCCCGAGATGTCTCCACGTCATTGTGCAGCCGCCCTAGTTCACTATTCCAATATGGTTTGTAGTGCTTACGAGCCCCTCTAGGTATTGTTTCACGAGCAGCCTGTAATATGCATCTGCTGAATTCATCGACTAGCTTATTGATGTCTTTGTCTACAGTCATATCTCTAGTCAGTATACTAGTACGGTGCTGGCACATTGTCCAGTCTGCCTTCTTGTAGTTCCACCTAGAGAGAGTGCTGCTCTCCTTGACAAGTTCATTTTCCACAATTAGGAAGACTGGCCGGTGGTCGCTGCCTCCAAGTTGTTTCCCTACAACGCGTGTGGTGTTCCACTTCAAGCCAGGTGAGTGGAATGCCAGGTCTGGTGTAGAGGTGGTGTGCCATGATCTCGAGTAGAAGGTTGGTGGGTCGATTGGCTGGCCAATCAGGATAAGCCCATTGTCATCCTGCCATTTTTCAAGCTCCTCACCTCTCCTGTCCATGTAATCATAGCCCCAGCTCTGTGAGTGGCTGTTGAAGTCTCCGCACACAATCAATCTTTCTTTTGCTGGGATTGTATCTAGTGCCAGTGGGCGGTCGCTCGGACAGTAGTAGTTGAGCAGGTGGAATTCTGAACTTTCTGTCCTGAGATGAAGCATCTGGTATTCCGCCCCCTTCCATATATGTTTCAAGCTGACATGCACTGATGTTATTCCTCACGAGTGTCAGTATTCCACCCTTTCGCCTGTCAATTCGGTCAGATCGGTAGCATTGGTAGCCTCTGATTTTGAAGGCTATGTCCTTGTTGAGGTGGGTTTCTTGCAAGCAACATACACTCACCCGCTCTTCACTCAAGATATTTTCGAGCTCTAATTTTTTGCTGCAGCCGTCTTTCTTACCACTGACGCCCCCAGTGTCACAAAATTAACCGTGATACAACGTTAAAATATCTCCAATGATACAACGTAGGGATAAAAACTAATGCGTAAGCTGCTAGAATACATGATCGCCCACGCCGCGGGTCATCACCCGCCATGGAAATTAAATTGTGGCCTTGAAGACGCAAGTGCTAAAATCTAGTTGGAATGAAGAGACGGGGTGGGATGGTGAATTGTGGCTAAAAATAACTTTAATGGCAAAATTGTGTAGGGGAAGGCAGGGTTGGTTCAAAAAACAAGTGTGTTTTTTTGTGAAACGCAAGTAGAGACGGACGGACCAACAGACAATAAGGCATACTTGACTGAGGTCTGACTGAAATGACTTTTGGTAGGATATTTGAATTTGAAAAAAGAAAAGGCAGTGATTGGCCATAGATGAATATATTATCGGCGCTCAGACGCGCATTTTGTGCCATTCATTAGAAGTTGTCCTTGTAGACACAGTGAATCATTAAGTGGTGTAATTCCCAGAAGCTATTGAAATATTTAGAGGGACGCCATACTAAAGCCAGCAGCTCAGCTGAGTTTTGCTAGCATTTAACTGTGTTCTATATTCATAATTCTGGTAAGACTGAAATTATTTCTTTGTACATTTTAATATTTGTTTAAGGTTTCGAGTGATTTGATACTGCAATAGCATAATCTGTCCCTTACAACAAGTAAGGATTCGCTCTAGACCCCCCGCCCCAGTTCAGGGTCTAGAGACAAATAAAATACATAAACTCCAGCAGGGATTAGGAAGGACAGAGCAAGTGTTGAGATCAGTGAAACATATCACCTATCCTATTCTATGGCAGGAAGCTAATGAACATATTTCAGAATACGTAGTCTGGGAGAACTTATCCTATGTGAAACCAACTTGGTAAGATGTGTTGTTTGATCAGAAAGATCTGACCCGTCTATGTGGTGTTGTTGTTGCGTAGTGTTGTGTCCAGAAATGGTTAGAGGATGGAATTCTGACACATGACTAATACTTTGATTGCAGAGCTGTGAGTATCAGTTGGCACCACAGTGGTGTCAAATGAGTTGTTGAATATTACCAGAGTGGACCCATGCAGTAACATTTTGTCAAAGCAGCCTATTATAGCCCCCAAGCACGGAGAGGTGGGGCCACCAGACTTCTGATATTGCCCCCAAGCACGGAGAGGTGGGGCCACCAGACTTCTGATATTGCCCCAAGCACGGAGAGGTGGGGCCACCAGACTTCTGATATTGCCCCCCAAGCACGGAGAGGTGGGGCCACCAGATCTCAGCACCAGAGCTACACCTTCAAGCTACGTGAGCGTCTGGTCTGCTGAGAATTCACCAACACAACTTATTTGCTAACACACCCATAAATTTCCATCAAATTACTGGACAATGTGTAGTCACAATAGACAGGGAGTGATGAGGCCACCCCAACAGCACATCCATTAAATGTTCTCCCAAAATAGATTACAACTATAAACAGTAATAATATTAACTAGTCTAGTAACATATATATGTACACACCTTGCATTTATTATGTAATATTCATGCATTTCTTTCATAATTGCTAAACCTTTCATATGTTCTGGCCAAAATAAAACCTTGGTTCAGAACAAATAAATGTAAGAAAATTACTATCCAATTTTTACACACCTGAGTTAGTTCAGTGTATTATAACATTTATTAATATTATTAGACTTAGTAAATATCTGTGTGTGTGTATGTAAACTACCACAACACATTACATATCATTACCCTAGACATTTAACGTAGCCACATTCATTAGTACAAAAGGATAAGTGTGAGGTCGTAGTGGTAGCAAGAAGGGCCTTCTGACAATTCACAGCTACATTTTATCTCAGGAGCCTTCACAGCTGACCTCATGCACCACACGTAGTAATATCACCATCATTGTTGCGTGCATATTTTGACGCACATATTACAAAAATCGATATGGCTATTTAATATGGGAACAATATAGACATTCATTCATTTGTGTATGAAAATGCTGTCTATGGTAAAAGCGAGATAATCCATGTTTGATTCACACTTTTGATTATAGGAGTAATCGTTCTGGATATTGATCCGGCTCAAGGATATTGCGCTTACGTTTGTACTTATTTTTTAGGGCCAGAAAATATATTAATTTGCTTATTGTGTTTATGGCCTGAATTCATATGTATTACATATTATTAGTACAAGTAGAATCAGTCCTATATTGTATATTTTGGATGGGTAGGAGGGACTAGATTCTTGTTATTCCGGTCTAGCGGAAGTATGAGTTGTCTTGACAAGTCGTGATGAGTTCCGATGTACCGTGATAATGGCGGGTACGCATTTTTCAAAGGGCTGGTAGATTCTTAAGGAAATATGATTCAGGAAGTGGTTTTCTTCTAAAGGAGATGGTATCTCTACTATAGTTTATGTTAGAGACTCTCCTAAGGTACGGTACAATGTATAATTCGGACTCCATGTATTGCCAGACCCTATTTTGATGATCTCATGTCGATTCGACCTAGATGGAACATTGTGCTTCGTATCGCTAGGGTCGTGTTTTGTATCGACAAAGATGACAGACTTTCCTACAGCGGTTATGGCTACGTGGATTAACCTGATCACCGTAGAGCTGTATGGGAACCTTTATGAAATCATTTATATACCCATTATAAATTAACTCTGGCTTATATTCTCCTTCCTATGAATGAGTGAACGACAACTCAGGGAGGCAGCCATGTTAGATTTCGGTCATCATATGTTTTGATCACTGCCAAGAGAACAGATTATTTATCCTATTATCGGACAGTGACAGGGAGATCTCAATCTTGCTAGAAACCCCCCTCTTTCGTGGTTTCATAATATATGCTACAAACTATGGACGTCAAATAACTTTAGTTATTTACCGATCTGCCTTCACTGACGCGTTTAGTCAGATAGGGGGATGCGGCCATAATATATCATGACATTGAACTTTTGATGTACTGCCCATTATTTCTGAATGTGTCATGACTTCAGATCTGCTATGTATACCTACAAATTGATATGTCAACATACCATGATGTACTCGTATGTCCCAGTGTGTACGTCTGAATAAATTGAGTAAACAAAGATTCCAGCAGTCTGCATTGGTGCCTTGTAGACACAAGTGTATGAGTGGTTATATTGGTCAGCACACGAACAGTACACCATTCGCGGTAATCACACTCTACACTTCTACTTCATACATACACCATCCTGCGTCGGTTGGAGTGACCAAGTTTAGGGCCTGCTTCCCCTGGAGCCTTTGCCTTCCCTAACTCAGGACTAGGGTGAGTTACCCATTTACAGCTGGGTAGACTGGAGCATGCCTGATCTCAACAACACACCACTCTTCCTTACAGAGCATACCGACTGACACTTTACAGAGTGGAAAGAAGAAAAGAAACTTTACAGTGGCGAGCCAGATTCCTGGGTCCAGCTTACGCAGTTTTGTGTTGAGAATCACAGTTTACAGCTAAAAGAACATTTGTTTGAACACATCAACACCAGTAGGACAGCTATACAGTCGATGTCAGCTTGACCTGTATTACCGATAGGATGCTGTATCTAGGTCAGCGCTTGTTGACAGTTTTTTCGCTGTACAGACAGTATTACACAGGACAGTGGTATCAAGTGTAGAAAATATCTGGAGCAGTATTGTTGACATTTCTCAACGTACAGAAGAATCACAGTGTTGTTGAACATAAAGTGCATAGTTCATCGTTGGATCTTCATATGCTCAACAGAGAAAAATTGACAGTGTAATAGTTTAAAATTAAATCTATTACTGAATAAAGTGGCAAGTTATTAGTATTAAAATAAACTGTGCCTGCTTTACAACACTATACCTGCAACACATTCCATTCATGACATAAATTATGTTGTATGCTATATGCTATGTATGCTTACATGTTATTTGTTATGTATTAAATTAGTTTATGTTCTGTGTGACTAGTACAAGGTATGCCGAGTGACATTGGTCTGGACTAGTATTCTATAGGTACACATTTTCTTAATTGGAAATTTGTTAGCAACAATTTGCTGCTATTTCTGTTAGTTGTGATGAGGTGTTCTTTTCTTCGTTGTTTTTGTTAATAATTTTGTGTTCCTTAGTTTTGTTTGATTTGTTTGTATAATTGTAGGTCTCATCTTTTCTTTCATTTCAGTTTTTTACACCCTTATGTTTATACACTGTGGCGTTATTTGTCTTGTTATATTATGGCAGTTATCATCACGGTTTCTGTGATCATTTTTTTTTCATTTCTCCTATTTAATTTAATTTGATCTCTGCAAATGTGTTCATATTGTCTTTTCTTGTTTGTCCTTTGTAATGTCTTTAGTTGACATATGACGTATAGTGGTATACACTGATAGTATAGTACAGTTCAGTACTTTATGATTGTTATTGTTATAAACAAAATGTACAAGACCTTTGTAAGGCTTGTCTCCCAAAGTGATTGGTAAAGGGAAATATTTTTTCCACAGGTACTCAAGTGATCTTTGATTACATTGAGGTATACAAGACCTTTGTAAGGCTTGTCCCCACAGTATTTGAGATACAGTTATTGTTGTCCACAGGTACTCAAGTTATCATTGGTTATTATAAACCATACAAGTTTGGACTAAGACTAAGTCTATGGTATAGACTTGTCTCCCATTAAAGTGAAATAGGGTAATTTATTTACTTTTTCAGGTTTCTGATTTAAGAAGACAATATGTCTACATTAGATTATTTCATTGCACAAGGAAAATCTCTTGATAAGACTGGAAAAGACTTAGAACAATGGGCTGTTGCTCAATATGACAAAGCATTAGCTGCAGAAGAGAAAAAAACTGCTGCTGCTGTTGAAGAAAGAAAAGCTGCTGCTGAGGAAAAAAAAGCTGCGGCTGAGGAGAGAAAACTTCAAATAGAAGAAAAAAAAGCTTTGGCTGAAGAAAAAAGATTAGAAAGAGAAGCTGCTGCTGAAGAAAAAAAAGCTCTGGCTGAAGAAAAAAGATTAGAAAAAGAAGCTGATACTGCTGCTGAACTTAAGAAATTGCAGATGCAAATGGAGGAAAGGAGATTTGAGGCAGAACAGAAGAAATTAGAAGCTGATGCAGAACAGAAAAAAACTAGAAGTTGCTGCTGCTGCAGAACAGAAGAAATTAGAAGCTGCAGCTGAACAAAAAAAATTAGAAGTTGCTGCAGAACAGAAGAAATTAGAAGTTGCTGCAGAACAGAAGAAATTAGAAGCTGCTGCAGAACAGAAAAAATTAGAAGCTGCTGCTGCTGCAGAACAAAAAAAATTAGATAGAGAAGCTGAAGAGAGAAAAGCAATAAGAGAACATGAGTTTGAATTAGAGAAATTAAAATTGACATGTATGAGTAATGTTAATCAGGCATCTGGTGGTAATGGTAAACCCTTTGTGTACAAGGTCAAGGTACTAGCGTTTAACCCTACCAGTGATGACATAACATTTTGGCTTTCTAGATTTGAACGGGCTTGTCGATCTCATAATGTTGACAAATCACAGTATGTGAATCAGTTGTCTGAAAATCTAAAAGGGGAGTCTCTGAGTAAGTTATATTTTGTTGAAGAGGCCGACAAAGATAATTATGATGCTGTTAGGGCAGCTTTGATAAAGAGATATCAGCTGTCTGAAGAAGGTTATCGTCTTTTGTTTAAAACAATGAGACCTGAGGTAGGTGTAGAATTCTCAGATTTCATCTCAAAAGCACGAATTACACTTTCACGATGGATTGAATTATCCAACACAGAGAAAACATTTGATGGTCTTACGGATTTATTGCTAAGAGACAAGGTCATGTCTTCTGTAAATAAATCATTCCTAGAGTTCTTACATGAGCGTAAACCTGGTACAATAAAGCAAATGGAAGAATATTGTGACCAGTATGCCACGGCACACCCTGACATGATTCTTAGTAACTCTAACATTAAAGAGAGTATGCCAGTTGCTTCGGCAACAGAATATAATCAGAATTACTCACACAAATTCCAAGGAGCTAAAAATAAATTTGATAAAAAGGTTAATTGGAATAGGTATCAAAACCAAGATAACCGCTCAAATCAGAGTTCTTCTTTGAAGAACTGGAATCGGGCTGATAGTCCTCGACACGCGAGGGGTACCCATAATGTTAGAAATTCTCGGAAAGGGAGTAGCTATAGGAACTACCCAAGTGCTTCATGGAGACAAAAGAAACAATATTACAGGGATACTCAATATAATGAGCATGATGATTATGATCATGAATGTTATGATTCAAACCCAAATAGGGGTTATAACAGAGGCAATAATAATTATAGAGACAATTATAACCGAGGTAGATCACAACACAAAAGACATGGTAAATCTTATTACCAGGCTAACTCTGCACAACAGGAGTTCCACGACACCGATAATCAGAATAATGATAAAAAAGACTCCAACAGTGTAGCAAATTCCGCTTTCGATTTTGCTAGAGCATCTGAGTGTTCGCAATGCAAAACATTATTCGATCCAACCACAGTGTCTACTTTAAGCTGCGGTCACCCGCTTCCCGCTCTCCATGCGTCAATTGCGCATAATGGAAGGGATGCTCTTGTCTTTAATAGGGGCCTAATAG